>OZ010595.1:91342064-91517064 GCA_963932145.1 Acanthosepion lycidas
AACAAGTATTGTCTGGAAGTCTGTGGATGAATCATTATCAGCATTCCAGAACTTATTTGAACTAGTTCCTTTATATTTGTTGGTTTTATCAAAATCTATTTTTGGCCAAAATATATTCTTTAGATGACACTGTTTGAAATTTTGAGATAAACTCTTATTCTATGAGCAGCCATTCTAATATTTTTATGCGAAGATGAAGATATTCAAGCAACACCTGGAAAGATGGTATTCACATCTTTCTATTTTAATCACTTCTTTTGGGCCAATAAGGGATTTAAATTCTTTTAAGCGACAAATTCAATTGATGAGTTATTTGTCTTTATAAAGAATTCAACTGGCTAATCTTTCTGGTTAAAATCTAAAACCATCCCTTAAGAGAACAAAACTAATAAATATATTTGAGGAATTTTGGAAAACAGTTAATAAAAGCAACAAGGATAAGAATACTAGTTTGAATAAATGATGAAATAATCACAAGAACTCATTTGGGAATTTCTGACAATGAAGAAGAAGTCCGAATATGTTAAGAGCTAAAGTTGATCAGAAACTCTCAACCGCAAATGTACAAATTTTAATCAAGTTTTTCATAACTCTTTTTTTTTCTTTTTATTATTTAAGATTAAGAGAGAAAAAGAAAATCAGATGGAAAAAAAAAAAGAAAGAAAAAATGTCAAGGAAAAAAGCTGATGAGTCATGACTCCCAAGCAAAGGAAGTTAAAGAAATATGACAAAACAATGTTCTCCAAATTTGTGAATGTTTATAAAAGGAGTCTCTGGTCTGATTAATAATTTGCATGAATAAATACAGAAATGGACAATATTCCACCAAAGTTGCATATAGCTACAAAATTAAACTTTTAAAACTTTAAGGAAATGACTTTTAAAGTTTTATAATTCTTCAAGGCTTTTTCATTGTATTCATAATCATCTTTAAATCAAGTGACATTGTAAAAAAAAAAAAAAAACTGAAAGAGAATTTAATATTTGTTAAAGACTAATTTCCTGAACACTTTAGGAATATTTAAATTTCAGCTTTAATACATTTCAGAATTACATATAAAGTTTTGATTACATTAAAAACTTTGAAAAATTAACTGGCTATAATTTGAATGCATCCGCATGGGGCTGGAATTTGTAAATAGATTTAAGGTATATAGCAGAGCAGAATGATTGACCAAGTTTTGCTAACATTTTTGTATTCTCAATACACAGACATTTTTAAAATAAATATATTCTTCTAAACACTTAATTATTTATGGATTGCAGGTAATAAGGATTTCTTTTCTAAATGTAAATATTTAAGAATTTTACTAATTTTTTTTTCTTCAAAGTCGTAAATATCTTTTATGGTAGACAGGAAATGAAAGAAACAGACAAACTTAACAAAACTCAGAAAACTGAAATTTTATTTGGACACATAATGGGAAAAGAAAGCTTAGAGAATTCAACACTCATAGGGCAGATTAAAGGCAAGATAAGCAGAAGAAAACAGTGGGAAATGTATTTGACAAGATTAGGTGGAGGAACATGTACCAGAAAATGAAGGAGGAGTAATAAAGAAGAAAGTATTGTTGAGAGCAACAAACGACAGGAAGATGTGGAGAGCCATGATCGGATACATTCTGAAAAAAACATGACAAAATTGAACAAATGAATGGGGAGCAAGTACCACAAAAAGAAGAAAGAGTCATAAATGAGAATGTATTGCTAAGAGCAACAAAATACAGGAAAATGTGGAGAGCCATAATCAATCACATTCCAAAAAGACATGACTTGACAAGATTGAGTAAATAGATGGCAGAACAAGTACCATAACGAAAAAGTATTCCTGAGAGCAAAAAAGAGATGAAACTATGAAAAGACATAATCACCCACATCCTGAATGCATATAATATACAGAGAGATAATCGATTGCTTGGGTGTGAGATTGAGCAATATTTTAAAAGTTAATTTTCAGTTGATTTTATCAATGTTACACTCTCTATTCATTCTAGGAAATTAGAAAGAAATATTATCCTGCAAAACTTAAACATACATCCCATAATACCTCTGAAGATGATCATCCATAAAGATGTCTTACCAAAGTAACAAAGTAAATCTATTTTTTAATCTTTTTACTATTGTACTTCTTTCCAATTGTATTCCATGCTATGTTGTTTATTATTTTGTAATACTAATACTCTAGTTTGATTCTAGAATAAAAAAAAAAAATAACTATACATATAACAGCTCTATTCTTTCAGTAATGCTCGCATAAATTCTTGACCACAAAAAAAATCTTGTCTTCTTGGTTTTTGAAGTATTTTTATAATAAAATCATTTACAATGTATTTCTATAGTAAAATAAGTAGTACTCTATTTTCATTATATATATCATAGACCTATTCTGGAAATAAGATTTGCATTAATTCCTAACTTCTGGCAATTTCTTCCTTTCTAATTTTCAAAGCATTTCTATAGTAAAGAATGCATTCCTTTACACAAAATCCTCAATAGTTTATTTCAGTAGTAAATGTCTATAATAGTTCTATTCTGTGACTAATGTTTACTTAAATTCCTGACTAATCGTATTGTTTTCTACAGATTAAATATTGGAAATGACTAAATTGGAGATGGAGTAGCAGTAAAGTCAATGGGAATTGACAAAAAAAAAATAAAATAAAATAAAAAAGTAGAAACCTTTTGCTCACATATTCCATGTTCAGATGTAGGCAACATTAAAAGACAACCATGATTATTGCATGAGTTTTTACCTTTCAGCCAGAATTTGTTGTATCCAATAACCATTTGATTAAAGTAACTGAAAGTGTTAATTTATTCATTTAACAAATTGTACCTGTGACATCCTGGGTACATAAAGAGCTTCTTAGTAATAAAAATGTAATTAAAATAATTCATTTCAATTTCAAAACATCTGAAAAGTATTTTCTTACCAAAAAAGGAAGTAAGGAGTTGGCCTGATGGTTAATAGTGCACAAAAAGTAACCCGGTGAAGAAAGTTCAAATTCCAGTGCAGGCAATTTGTGTTCACACTGAACTAACACTCTTAGGAAAGACATGAACCAATCTTTCCTAACAGGTCAGTATTCTCTGGTGCTAAGTACTATATAACTCAATGATACCCTGAGATAGGCACTGACAATTGACCTCTATAACCCTTGGAAAAAAAAAAAAAGAAAAAAAAGATGCTGAAAGCCAGCATACATGATACTTTGATGTTATATTATATACCAGTAATTTTATTTTGACCTGATTCTTAAATTGTGTAAAATTTTATTGCAAATTTTCTAAAAAGGAAAAAAACAGAAAAAATGCTCCCTAATGATGTTGTTAATCATGATAATGATAATTATATTTAATTTGTGTTTAATGAACTGAAATGTTTTTTTAAAATCACACTTTGAATATACATTAAGGAAAGAAAACAGAAAGAAAATCCATTTAGTATATGTAATTTACAATTAAATAATTTTAAAAACCTAATTTATTCAGTGGAAAAGCCAGTTTGAATTAAGACTTATTTAGATTTATGCAATTTTACATTGATCAAGTTCTCTGCAATTAGCATAATGAGCAAATAATAGAGTCTTAGCAGTTAACGAGAAATGATAAATCGCCCTTAATTATTTTTCCTGGTTTAAAAAAAATGTGAAGTTTTAATTGAAATAGAAATTTTAAAATAAAATCCACCTTTTTCTCAGAAATTGCATTTTATCAAAATCCGTTTTATTTTGATTATTTATTTCATTGAATGGAATTTGGTTTTCTTGGCAGTAAATGAGGAGAAAAATACATGTCTGGAAGTTCTGCCATTTACATAAAAAAAGTATCTTTATTTAGACAATGAGAAAGAAAGAGAAATTTTATGGCGATACACCTGGGGTTGTGGGGGGGGGGGAGAAAACAAAGGAGGAAAGAAGAGAAAGAAAGATAGTGAAAACAAGGAATGATGAGACAAAGGAATATAAACGGAAGATAATATAAATAAAAAGGAATTAATTAAGGGAAGGAGAGAAAGAAAAAAGAATGAAGGGAAAGAAAGAGAGAGAGAGAAAAAAACAAAACAAAAAAACAAGGAAGGGAGGGAAAGAAAGAGAGAAAACAAGGAAGGGATGGAACGAACAAGAAAGAAAAGGAAAGAGAAAAAGGAAATCATGTTGGGGATAGCTTGGAACATTTCTCTCCAAACTTTACCACTCCAAAATTATTTAGCATGCAAAAATGTCTTAGACTACTTAAAGAATTTCTTAAAAGTTAACAATGTGAAATCTTTTAAGAATAAAGACAAAATATATACAGACGAGAGACTAAAAAAAAGCATTTTTTTGTCTTTATGAAAACGCAAATCAAGACCAGAGAAACAGAATGAGTAAGGGAGATAACTGCGTTGGGTTTATTAGTTTGGCGTAGGGCATACATTTTTTTCCTCTTTTTCTGATGTGTGTGTGTGTGCTCTCATCATTTATGTGAGAAATGGTTCTTAGATTTAATGAAATAATTTTTTTTTCTTCAGACTTTAAAAAGGTTACGAAAAGAAATTAACTACTCTTGAAAATTTATACAGTATTAACAAAAATAATAATTAATAAATATAGTAATTAATAAATTCAAAGTAAGAAGAAAAGAGAGAAAGTTGTGGAGCCATGATCATTCACATAGCCAGCGCATAATATTTATCGATGTATGAAGAAAAGATAATGCATTACTAATGTTTTTTCTTAAATGTTAGAAAAGATTTAAAAAAGAATAATATTTGAATATTTATAATAAGATTAACTTAGATAAAAATTTTAAAAAATATAATAGAAATTTATATTAAAAAAATTTAAAATTTAAGACATTGCTTTGTTGATTTGTACTTAAACTTATTCAAGGCTTTTTAAAAATTATTCAAAACTTGTTAAAAATAATATTTTTGTTTTTGTTTAATATTTAACAGAAACAAAAATATGAAATATAACAAATATTAAGAAATCTGTTTGGTGGTTGAGGTAGTTGGGTGTTTTCTACTGGAAATAGTATTTGGTGTTCAGAGCCCAGAAAAACTTGAATTTTGTGCCTTGATTTTTAAAGAAAAAAAAATAGTCTCCTGACTTCAAAGACTGGCACAATACAATCTTTCTACTACCATTTCTGATGTTTTGTGCCAAGCCAAAATCAGAAAAAGATTTAGAGTGGACAGAAAAAAAAAACTCGCTTTAATTTAACACAAAAAATGTTATTTTTTATTTTATTTTATTTATTTATTTACTGAAAAATTAACAAATATATCTCAAGACAAATTAAAAAAAAAAACAAAAAAAAAAAAATAAAAATAACTTTTGGGCTCTCCCTAAGACTAAGAGGAATCAAGGGCAATTACTAGAATTTGTCTTCCACGCATATATATATATATATATATATATATATATATATATATATATATATATATATATATATATCTCGGTATCACCCAAGCAAGGCAGTACAGCCACTAACAAGTAAGGGGTTACAAGGTGTAGAAGAATTAGGAACGGAAACATTAGTAATGAGTAGAAGGGGAAAAGAGCAATCAGTAGATAGCGATTGACATTGTATTTCAATTTTATGTTGGGAAGCGGGGAGAGAGTTCCACAAGCGAGAAGTACGAGGTAATAAACTGTTAGAAGTTACGGCTACATCTAAAAAGCCAGCTCAAATTGAAAGTAATTGATGAAATCTCGCCGCCTGTCTAGTATTATTGCGGTTAATAAATTCATACATTCTCTATGAAGTACCATAGCGAAGACATCATCCGAACAATTTTATTTACCATGAGTATTACACACGCATTCAAAATATACATACAGTCAATCAATATGAATATGCATGTATACATACACACACACAGACACATAATATTAAAAATATAATTTTAAGGTATCCTATAAGTTAAAGTGCTCAATATCAGGGATAGAGCGTATGTAAATATAAAAGTGAATATTGAATTCAGCACCCAGTAGCGACAGTCTGTTTCAGGCTTAAACGCAATTGTCTGGAGATATATATATATATATAAGGTTGGTGCAAAAATAATGACGTAATAAAATAATGTAGTTTTTTGACGTTAAAAAATACGTCAAAAAACGACATTATTACGTCATTATTTTTGCACCAACCTAATATATATAGAAGTCAACACTTAGAGGCGACAGTCTGTTTCATGCTAGATGCAATCGTCAGGCCACGAACAGCAGTCGTGGTCTGACGATTGCGTCTAGCATGAAACAGACTGTCGCCTCTAAGTGTTGACTTCTATGTTCACTTTTATTATAAAAGTGAACATAGAAGTCAACAGAGATAGAGCGTGTGTAAATATAAAAGTTTTATATTTACACACGCTCTATCTCTGATATTCAGCACTTTAGTCCATTTTTAAAATGCAATCAAGGTAATATAAATGAAATCCATATGTAATGGATTACTAAGTGTGAGGGGCTATGAGAAGGAAAACAAAACCAGAGAAAGGGAGAGAGAGGGAGAGAGAGTGACACTAAAAGAACAGAAATGAAGACACCATAACAAGTGACATTGCATTTAAATTTTTGCAGATCAAAGTTGACTGAAAAGCAATAAGCTGGACTGGAAGTAAGAGAGTTCTAGAAAAACAGAAAGAGTGCGAGTTTAGCATAGAACTTACATTCAACTTTAAAACGATGAGACCTTTGCGCGGATCTACTAAAAGGCACTTTAAATTATGCTTTTATCGCAAAGTATAGTTTTTCGAAATAAGAATAAAAATAAAACTCCGTTTTTGTGGATTTAATTTCTTTCTGTGATGAATTAAGAAACTGGAAGCATATTTGTCTGCATTAATTTAAAAAAATAATTCAAACTTTTTTTTACACTTGTGTCGAAATGTGTAAATTTTTTATGAATCTTTCCATTTTTTTTTTATTATCTTTTTTTGTTTTAATCAGGCGTACAAGAGAAAAAAAAATGCACCACAAATGATTAAGGAAAAAATCTTAAAAAAAAAAAAAAAAAAAATCCTGACTAAATTCATGACAAAGTTTAAATTCTAATTGTTTTTTAGGTTAATGCACTTTTAGCTTTAATGACCGCTGAGTTCAATTTCAATTAATCTTTTTGGCACAAATTAACAGGAATTTTATCGTCGTATTTTGTCATCGTTAATTATTGAATATTATTATTATTGGTTATAATTTCTTTTTACCTTCTTGCTGTATGAATGTACATATGTACAGGCTATCGGAATTTTTTAGGTTCAAGTCGTTTCTAAAAATATAGTTTCTTCACGAATAGACCAATTTTGCAATTTTAAAACTTAAAGTTAACTGAATATGGATATTGTTCATATGAAGTCATATAAACACAGGGTTTTTTTAAAAAGCTCTGTGTAGTCTTCAACTATTTTTTGTTTTTAAAAATATTTTTTTTATACAAATATTTATTTCTAGTTATTAGGTTGGTGCAAAATGTCGTTTTCTCACATATGTTACTATGTGAGAAAACGACATTATTTTTGCACCAACTTAATACTTAAAGCAAAATTCCTTTTAAAACCATAGACATGTTGAATTGAAGATTTTACAATTTTTAAAATAAAATTATAAAAAAAAGATACTTAATTGCTTTTCGGATTAAAAAAACCAACAAAATACGAGAAAAGCTTTCTTTCCTTTTTTTACTCCATAGTCCCTCATTTATTATTTAACCATAAATAATTGCTTAACAGTCACTCTCAGTTCTAAGAAGCTAGTGTTATGGCACACATGGATGATAAAAAGTAAATCAATAATCATTTTACAAAGCAACGACCAAAGCTACAACTAATGAGAAAAGTCAGGTGAAAAAAAAGATAAGAATCGAAAAGAAAATCAGAAAAAAATTCTATAATATTTTTTGTTTGTTCGTTTTTGGTTTTTGTTTTTGATAGACTTGCTTGACTCATCAAAGAAGAGGTTTTTAGTAAAACTGAACAAATTACCCGACAGATGCCTGTGAGCAGGGTTGAAGGTCAGAGAGAGTAGAAGGGGCTTTTCGAAGATGTATTTTGGTATCATTGCCAAGGAGGCACTTTTACGACTAAATATTTTTTGTAGTGCCTTTTCAGGCCAGATACGTTTACTTTGAATTCAGTCATTAAAAGTTTGTGGCCCAGATGTTTTGTTTTGACACCAACGAGCTTCGAATGACAAATAAAACGCAACAGCAATCGTACAGACAGAATAACAAAGAAGAAAAAAAAACCTATATAGTTTTAATGTAGGTAGGCTATATCAATTGATATTTTTAAATAATATTTTCATATAATATTATTAACGCTCTATTTTTAATATTATTTTAATATTTTTAATATTGAGCACTATAAAATAACTGATGATTCTTCTTTCTATCAAGGAGCTCCAGACTATATGTAGCAGCAATATTCTAAGCATGGACGTATGGTAGACTTATAGATATACAAGACAGATTCCAGAGAGAAAAATCGTCTCGCCCTGCACAGTTAACCAACTTTCTTACCAGCTGACCTGGCAATGGATTTAATATAGTCTTTCAACTTCATGCCACCGGAGAACGTTAGCCTGAGAAGACGCAACGAGCAACTTTCCTGGAGGTTAGCATCAGCCATACTGACGGAAGGCACAGAGGAGTCTCTCAGATGATTAATAGAAAGAAGTTTAGTTTTGGAAGCGTTAAAATAGACAAGCCATCGTTTTGGACACCAGCTGCCATTTTCACTTTGTCGGACTGAACAGCCTTAAAGTTTCCTTAAAAACTTCTGACAAGGTACTGTGGTTAAGTTAATGAAACTTGCATAAAAGAGGCATTGCTGCCCAAACACACACACACACACACACACACATATCTATATGTAAAATTCACTTTGATCTTCAAAGATAGAAATCCAATGCCAATGCTGATCTTGCCTTCTTAATTGCTATTATTTTAATGTTCTCTATTTCTTTAATAAGGTTTTATTTTTCTCATTCTTTTACACTCAGTAACCCCTTTGAGTTTTAGTGGCTTTATTGCCTTGCTTAAAGTGAAATGATTAAAAAAATGAAAAGAAACACACGCACACACACGCATGAAAATGTAGACTACGTTACTTCCTCCACATTTAAGAAACATTTGGGAATAGAGACTTTGCAACGATAAAGCAACCAGCAGTTTTAGCAATTCTCGGATAAAGTTTAGAAGTTTTAAAATGTTTTTCTTTCTAATTTGCATGTTAAATATCCAAGTCGACCATTTTACCAAAAAACATATTGAAATATGAGAAATATCTAAAGGCAATTAATTATGTTGTATGAGAAAACAATGTAAATTAATCGCAGCCAAGGCGATCCTTAACTCGCTTAAGGATCGTTTTGATCGCAACATATTTCAGTTTTCAAGGCCCGACTTAATTTAGGGACATTTTTTGAATATTTTATTTTTATTTTGTAGATGAGTGTCAAAGATCTTTTTAAAAGGAAGAAGAAATATGAGAAGGTAGGAGAAAGGAAAAATAGGAAAAAAAGTAGAAGATGGTGATAAAAAAAGAAAAGGAAAAAAGAAGATAGAGAGAGGGAAGTAGAAAGAAAATAAGATATGGAAGAAGAAAAAAAAAAAAAAAAAAAACGAAGAGAAAAAAATTGAAAAAGCAGAAGAAAAGGTAAACAAAAAAGAAAGAAAAAGAAAGAAGGAAAGAAGAGACATGCGAACAAGAAAAATTAAGTTTAAAAAAAAAAAAAAAAAAAAAAAAAGAGAAGAAGGAAAATTGGCCAGAAAAGGATTTTTTGCCGTTATCATTTGACATAAGTAATAATTCTTGAAATAGGATCCAGGCGTTCCAGAGCAAATGCCCGAGAAAGTTCTGGGAGTAAGAAAACCAATGACTATGTAGGAAGCAAAAGGACCAAAAAGTCTCGTGGGTCTACAGGAAATCTCTCTTGGCCACTATTAAACGTCGAAACATGGTATGGTTTTCTTTTGTCACACAACGTAACAACCTCTGCAAGGCTATCATGGAAGGCACTGTTGGAGGCGGACGTAAGCTGTGGCAGCAAAGTAAGAGCTGATCAGACATCAAAGAGTGGATGGACATGACAATGCCGGAACTCCTGAGAACCACCGCGAACAGTTCATCCTGGAGGAAGTTGTCTGTTTCTTCTGCGCTTAGGTACCCCGCCGACGGATGATGATGATAATGATGAAATAAATTCTCACAGAGGAAATAATTTTCGTTTAAAGTAAAGAAAAATGTACTATTTTAATAACTAAATCTTAGCCTTAACAATCGAATAAATAAATCCTAATTACGCCTGTGTAGATAGGATGGCAAGCATATCGCCACGAGTCACTGAATATCTCTGGAACATTCACACTGTCAAGGAGCCTATTCGGCGATCTTGAGGATCAATAATTCCGGTTGTCTTAACAACGACAGGCAAGAACCCATAGCTATCAGGCATGGAACATTTTACCATCCTCATCATGTCAGGTGAAAAAAAAACAAAACAAAAAAAACGGGAGAAATGGCCAACGCAACCTACGAAAGGTTCACTGCAGGTAATGTCCCAAATAATCGACTTGCTTCACGGCATTTACAATTTCCCCTATCCAGGCCAGCCAGCTGGCAGGGAATACCATCAGCACCCCCCTAAAGATATCACCGATGACGGCACGCCGAGGGAGACAGTTTGTGCTTCAGACACAAAGAGACGGTGTGTAAGCAGTTATTGCTAGACAGTGAATTCACAGCGACAACAGTCGACACGCATATGCGAAGACTTAGACACAAAGACACATTAATGCGTACACGGTTATTATCAAGGAGGGTGCCAGCAGTCAGTAAGGACATGACATTCAACCAATCTCTACTGCATGGCTTGGAAGCGGTGAGGGGACAGGCCGTTTGACGTTGGTCGTGTGAGGCCCAAAGTTTGCTTAATTCGACTTTACATTTAATGTCCTTCCATTCATAGTTACAGGATTCGGAATTTCAAGTCCAGTGCGAATATAAAAGTGAACGGCTCCAGTTTACACATCGTCCATTTTTGGTTTGATTATCTTATAGAAATGTTTACTGTTTATAGATGTGTGGGTAAAAAGGAGACGAACAATTATATATATGCCGGAAGGAACACGTTAGTCAGAGACTAAGGTCGAGTCCATCATGTTGAATAGGAATAATGGCTGGCCGCTAGTATGCTTATCTGCTAGGGGGGGGCGCCCGCTCAGGTGCATCTGTGCTTGTTCAACACCCACAGAACCCATTGTGGTTTATACTGCAACTTTGTTGAGCGGACCATAGTTATAGTTTCTGTGATAGAGCACATTGTTTGGTGTGATAAACATTTTGAATAAGGCCAGTACGCTTAAACCCTCCGTCACGATGACTTGTGACTCCGTGCTATCACAACTATTGATAGTCTCCGAACAGTTCCATCTCCTCAATTTCGCTCACTACTTGGCTCAATCCGTGGAATGGTTTTCAGACACTTTCCAAAGGTGCGGCAAGACGGGGTCGCTTTCCCAGATCGATACCATCAATCTTCCTGACAAATTAACTGATGGATTTGAACCAGGGACTCATGGTCAGAAAATGAATGTTCTAACCACTCGTCAGTAGGCTTTTTATCAGGTCATATGTATGTGCCAATGAGGGCAGTCTCAAGTTCGTCCAGGTTGCTGTTCTCCGTGTAATACAACGGAGAATATATAAGTTTTGCAAGATCGAAGATTTCGCATGAAAAAGAAAAAGCCCAAGTTGGTCGCCAAGTAAACGTGGTCGTTCAGTTATGATCTTCAGAATCACATTTTTAGTTTCGACACTAGAAATGCTTAGCTGGTGAAAAATAAATAAGAAAACGAAGAATCATGATATTTAACATAAACATCAACCGACCCTCGGGCAGGATCGAACAGTCAACGCAACGAAAGTCTATGAAGTTTTGACAAATTATTGTCAACATTATCATCT
Organism: Acanthosepion lycidas; assembly: GCA_963932145.1. Taxonomy (NCBI): domain Eukaryota; kingdom Metazoa; phylum Mollusca; class Cephalopoda; order Sepiida; family Sepiidae; genus Acanthosepion; species Acanthosepion lycidas. The sequence goes on from OZ010595.1 coordinate 91,354,018, forward strand.
CAAAACTTAGCCAGGTTGTTCCTAAGTTTGACCCATACCAGGAGGTCAAGTACAATGATGTCGGCCGGTTCTCTAACGATAGCGTCATCTAGCTACCAAATGTTTAAGGGGATTCCAACAAGTGAAGAAAAAAGGTCCAATAGGATCTCCTGGCTCCACGGCATAAGGTATAATTTTCGTCGGCAGTGAGTAACCAGATATCCAAGAGAATGTAGAGTGGGGAGGTGCCTCAGAAGCAGACTTCCAACAGATGGTCCAGACAGAAACACATTGCTCGTATCGGACTAGACGAGGACACTTGCCTGACCATCAGGCAGCAATTCATAGTCAATGTGCCATCTGATGGTGTGGGCAATGGTGTAGTGTGAGCAGGGACACCGAGGCTGTAACTCCAAGTGGAAATTTTTGAAAGAAAAGTAATAAAGTAATAAATAAAAATTATCGTCATCACTATTCCAACGGTTAGTTATGAACGGAGTTTCTGAAAACTTAAATCAAAACATATCAGAGATTTACAATGTCAGTAAAAATTAAGTAACCTGTCAATGTTGTCCGTTGAAAGATTTCAATGTAGGTACCAAGCCATTTCAAATAAATTGTGTATTGGCATTAAATAGATTTTATTTTGATTACTTCAATATTTTATTAAAATGCCTGTTATTTTTTGGGGCCGGGGGAGTTAATACTTGAAGCGAGTGTTAACAAGTGAAGGGTGCATTATTTACTTTGCCTCGGGTGCTGACAACCCACGCAACACCATGGGGCGTGTGAAACTGCCGCGCGACCACATCTGACTTCTACTCCCAGTTAAGTCGGCATCAGTTTCTCTTTCAGCACAAATTTACACACTACGTTGATAGCGAATCATCGAAAGACTTTACCCACTGCGACGGGTAAGATACTATCGTCCCCTCCCTCTGAAGACTGTCAAATTGGCCGAAAAAGAAAAGTTTCGCTAACAGAAAGCGATTACAGAGACAACCGGATACCTTACCCTGTATGGGGTGGATCCAAAATTCGTTCAAGTGGCCTGGTCGAAGACCATCCCTGACTCCACTGCTACTTGCTAAAAAAGGCTTCAGTGACACAATTATCCCTGTTTTAAATGCGAAACGGTAACGTCTATGGGAAATGTTGGAATAGGTCAGACCCCAGCTAACACAGAACGTTCTTGCAACGCTGCAATCAACTATTTTCCTGACCCCCAACAAATTGACCACTAACCTCCAACGTCGTTATAACATTGCGAAATGCTGTCGCTGAAAAATTCCACGCCAGTCAATTTTAACATCAGAAGACTTTCTTCGCTTAACAGTATGTACAGAAGGGGTAATATACAGAATGATTGAAAAGTAACTCGCTATTTTATGTATGATGGACTTTCCCGTCTTGTAAAAATTATAGTTAAACGGGAGAGTTCATCATACATAAAATAGGGAGTCACTTTTCAATCATCCTGCAGCAACAACTCTGAGTAGAAGCTTATGAAGCTTTATTTAAGTCATTCAGCTTTAGCGCTGAAAAAAGTTTATTTTATTGTGATGGATGGTTACAAGGGAGAGGAGAGATGAGATTATTTTATTACTGCAGAACGCGTATAAAATTCCTCATCTTACTTTTAAAGTGAGAATCACTAATTTAGACGATGAATGCACGTTCTACCATCTTCCTTGAATTTACTATCCATTTTTTGTTAACGCAACATTACAATGTAGCATTGTGGGATGTCGACAAAAAATATATTAGCAACGTCAATGTAACGTAGTAGCAACGTCATTTTTATTAGATGGGATGTTTCGCCATAATGTTATCATGACTTCTTCGTATGTGGGAAAGAGTACCTTGTTGATGGATGCAACCGAACGGACAAATAGCAGAAACATAACTCTGGGTAAAAGTTAGCATTAACACGTTTGTGTTTAACTTCGGCTGTGGGTTCATGGACATATCTTGGGCTACGTGTGACAGTTTACACAGTAGGAGTTACTGATTCAATATTGTTCTTCAATACACATTTGTGAAAGAGAACGCTTATTATTTTTTAAGTCTTCTTCCACTGGGTCAAGTGCGAGAAAGGGGCTAAAAACTGTGAAGGAATTAGAACTATTCTTATTCAACATGATATCGATGCTATCTGCGATATATATGGGGCCCCTTGGGGTACTCAAGGAAACTTTACGCACTCAACGGAGACGAGCCGTGGTCTCCAGTACTTGTTCGGCGTTAGAAGTTGATAGGCCTCGCACTGGGCATACCATTGAGCATTCATCTAAAGGAATTGTCAGCAAAAAAAGCTTCTACATTTCCATAAAGGCAAGGAACTCTAATGAACGTTCTGACAGAAACAAAACTAGGAGAAAATGTAGACGGTAAATATATTTAGTTAAAACAAATTAAAAAAAAGAAAGAAAAAAAGAGGTTGAATCAGAAAATAAAATAAAAGATGGATAAGGAGTAGAAAAAAAAACAACAAAAATACGAAGTAGAAATATGAGATAGGAAAAAAAGGACCCCTTATTCGGAGACAGTTATTTATAACAGTTAGTTACAAGTGGTTTTAGAAGTATAAAAATTGACCTTATGAACAGAAAGTGCTAAAGTCAGCTCCAACGTTATGAAAGTGAAAACACGCAGCATAATGCTCTGCGCCTTGTTTTCACTTCATTTTCAATGACTCTTCTCGGATTAAATTTATTTCTAAATTTTACCATTTTCAAACATACTTACAGGCAAAGAGAAGACTTGAAGGTTCTATAGAATAAGGAGAATACCTTGAACGGTTCATGTGAGCAACGAGGAAGTTGTAAGGAATATGGGAACCAAAAAAAAAAAAAAGACTCAGATTCAAAAAGAGACAGTTGAAATTTCTGGGACACATGAGGAAAGAGGGTTTAGAGAATTTGACACTCGCAGGCCGTATTTGTGCTTGTGTACATGGATAGCAGAACAGGGAGTACGAGTGTTAGTAAAGGAGTATAAATTCGTTAAAGCTACAAAAAATAGGAAGATGTGGAAAGCTATGATCACCCAGGTCCTGATACGTAAAAGAAAAAAAAAAAAAAAAAACATTATTCGCGAGGTCTGCAGTGGAGGCAGAATTACAGCTGAAGATTTTTTCCATGGAAACCGAATGCTATAAAATTTCATTAAAAAAAAAAAAAAAAAAAAAAAAAATGGAACGTATCTTAAATTGGACTGTGTGTATTGTCATACGAATACGTGTAGGTGCTGAAAATTTCTCAGTCTGGTCAAGGAGACCCCTATCCCGCAAACAAAGACAAAAGAATTCTGATGTTTAGACAGATTTTGGGAAATGGATCAAACTTTTCAACAACCATGCACTTGGCCCACTGCCAGCGCCGTCAAAGTCCAAGTCATTATGTTTGAAGCATGGAATCTCAATGAATTTAATATTCATTGAGTTTCCTAGCTTCAAACGTGTGTGAATCAAGAATGGTCAGAAACGCCCCTTAAGGTTGTCATGGTAATTTAATTTCGATCGCCTATCGATAAAAAAAAGTCACAAAACAAATCGTTAATTTCGAAGCCTGCTGCTATTACATATCTTAACCTGATTCAACAGCGCATACCCCTTTACGCAAATTAGTATCTCATTAGATTTGAAAAGTTTCAGCAAAAAATAAGCATAATAATCAGAGTAACCATCATAATTTTGTTGGATTAAGTGCATACTGTGTCACAGAAGGAAAATGTAGCTGGTGATCTCTTTTATCCAGTGTAGGCACTGCCTAATCTAGAAGGCACAGCCATAATTCAATGGTATTTTGATTATTTTTGTGCAAACAAAGACGATACAATTTTATACGACCACCATTTTTACTTCGCCTTGTTACAGCAGCAGGTGAAACGTGTTATATTAGCAATGACCCAGTGAAGAAGAGCTAGTAAACTAGCACATTGGTATAGGTAACTCTTATAGTTATTTATTAAAGTTAGTCTGACATAAGGTCACTGAAGTAGAGCACATTTGGACTGTTGTCACAAGTACAATTCATGTACCGAGTTTGAACTTTAGGATGTGTCCCAGAATTCTAGACTTGTATCAGACTGACTTAAGCTTAAGTATCAGTGGGACTGTTATAATGTGATGGTTAACAAGCTCATTACGCAGAAGACCCAAATCTGTTTTAACCAATGTTATAAGTACTCTATCTGACTTGTTTAATATTGTTTTTGTTAGTGAACAACTCAGGTAAGATTGAGCTCTGAAAACAGATTTGATTGCAAACAAGTGAAAATATGAAAAAAATATTATTAGTAGTAGTTTATTTCTAATAAAAATAAATCAAATTTTGAAGCTATTAAATGAATGAAATTATTACGAACTTACAGCTCTTCTCGCCATATATATATATATATATTTCTGTTATATCTACACATGTTTAACGAATAATTAGATGACTGCTCTTTTCGCTTGTAATTCATATTCATTAAGGAATTTTTGACATCAAAGAACGTGGAAATTTCTTCCAGGAAGTGGGGAAAATGAAAGGTAAAAATACGTAAAATTAAATTTGTAACAAAATAACTATTTTTACATTCTTAGAAATATTTTTCTTGCAATTTTTTCGTTTTGAGACAGAATTCTAAACTACAATTGTGATATCAACAAAGGCATTCCTTTCTAGTTGCCGTCAATTTATGTCTTTTATTTAATGAAACGAAACTAACTCGAGATTTTATTCTCTGGAGACATGTTTAATTGCATCTTTACAGAAAGTTAAGAAATTCTGACATTTTCAAGCAGACCCAGAAAATAAGACACTTTTTTTTTTTTTTTAGAGATTTATGCAAACGTACACCCACTATGCACCTTTCTATCTACGATGAGTCATCGTCAGCTACAAGAGTTTTTATTTGGCATTTAACTCAACTTACAAAGAATTTTAAAGCACATTTTCTCAAAATATTTATTCGCAACTACTAAGGTTGTTTAGCATGTCTCAACGTTGTTTTAAACATCACTTATTAAAGTTCTTTAGTCAGAGAAATAAATGTCAAAAGAAATAAAGATGAAATTAAAGTCTACAACTCGGTCTTAAAATCACAAATGCACATGCATTCCAAAAGAGACCATTTCGTTTTCTCTTCAAATCTAGATTTCTTTGCTAAAAGACATCGTTCCTTACATTATTAACTACTTTTGATTTTTCCTAATTTTTAAAAAAATATTTATTAATTTGCAGAAATACATGCGCTATTCAGGGCTGGAAGCCTGATTAGAAGCTCTGGGCAGTGCTTTGCGACTCTCGCCATCTTAACATTTTTTTCTACCACATTTATCTACGTTACAAACTAAACTAAGCACAAATGACTATTAAAGGATGAAAAAATTCCGGATTTTGATGTCATTCTGTTTTTTTTTTTTTTTCGTCCAAATCCGTGAATATATATTTTTAAACACTACATTAGTCTTCTGTGCCCTGCCAGCCATCTACCTTGCAATTTGATCTGAAACTAATTTAACACTAAGCAGGAAGAGATGAAAAGAACTTTGTCTCAAAAAGATACAACTAGGAATCTTGAGTGTGTGTGGGGGATGTTTCAGTGCGCCCACGTCGCTACCGAATGTAACACAAAGGTCAGTTAAAATAGGAATCTTGAGTGAGGGGACCCGTATCATAAATTGGGTGGGGTGAGGGCAGGAGAGGCTTGCATCGGCCCTGGCGTTATTAATGTGCAGGATATTTCAAGTTATCGTTCAATAAATGCGGCAACAATTTTTACAATATTTTCCAAGTTTCCAATTAGCCAGAGAGACTTTATGATGTAGTGTTTAGCGGCTCGGAATGAGAATTCGGCGAGCCAAGGTCGATTTCTGGTCGAGACTGTTACATTCACTTTCGCATAAATACCCTTAGGAACATCAATGAACTGTAACTAAGGTCTGCTCAACATATTTGCAGTATAAATCACAGATTGATTCTATCGTTGAAGAAATAAAAAAAATAGGCCTGAGAAGATCGATATGCTCGGACACAGCAGACATACTTTAAAAAATATGACGCTCATCCAGACTCAAGAGCCATTCCAGGTAGAGGGTTACAGAGTAGTATGTACAGTTTATGGGGATGTGTAGGAAAGATAACGGTTAACCATAGACATAAACAGGTTATGATTGTGATGATTAGGGAAGCATCCTCTTGGGAGTCGGTTCCACAAAGCAGCAGTTCATGAGTAGAAGCTGTTAGAATGGAACTTAAAATTAGGATGGTTAGAAGGTTGGAATTGGTGGAAATAAGGAATGGAATTTGTCTGAACATTTTCCATGGAAATAGCAAAAGAGCCGCGAGAGGCTTGCAATGTTTCATCTGCGGGAAAGAGATTGTAGCATGGAAGATAATTTTTCACCCACAAGGACTCTTTTTGGACTGATTTCTAATGATAATGACTCACTAAGAAGAATTTAAAAAATTATGTTGTAATTAAAAATTATAATTACAGAGCGTGCTTATAAAGTCAAATGTTTTTAACAAGAAATTGAAAACAGGGTCTTTGTAATGACGACAAAGCTATGAAAAGAATATGAATATGAGATGTATGCTCCATAATCTTAAAAACTAATGTTAATAGTCGATTGAAAAAACAAATAAGGTATAACGGTATCACGTCTTCTATTGCTCATTTCGTTCAATTTTCTTCCCGGTTTCATGTTTTGTCGTTTGGTTTAAGATTTGACATTTTATGGTTTTCAACACCTCGTTGCTGTAACAGCAGTTCAAAAATTTCGTAGCTTGGTAAAGAGTAAAGACGGATTTTTTTTTCTAAATATCTCTTTGATATGGGACACACTTCACTTCTGAAATTCCTCTTATTCTTATCAAACCAGCGTCAGCGTCGTTCAGGATTCAGCATAGTGGTATCTGTCAATAATTTTTAGTAATGTTCAGAATTGTTTTACCTTTTGCAAACCCAGAAGTTATTAAACATGCAGTTTAACGTCAATGCGTTCAAGCTTCAAACTCGTAATAAATTTGTGACTTTGAAATTCAGGGCGTTTCACAAAAATGGCCGCCGTTTGTTTATATTTGCGTAGAACGAATCGGTTTTTAGCCGAACTGCGCAGACAAATGTTTCCACTATTCAACAAATAAACCCTTCGATTCCAACGAGTATTTATTTTATGCATCAATAAAATATGAAGTGGCTAATAATGGGAGATTCACTGGAGAATGAAAACTTCAACAGTGACAGAATCAACTTGAAATGAGATTTTATATTTCAGAGAACAGAGCTGAAACTAACGAAATTTATCTGAGATGGGAAAACCTTGCAGACGGAATTGTAATTAAACTGCACAATAAAGTCAATGTATTTATTAATTGAATTATTTGTACTTAAAGTTTTTATTTAAATTCTGGTAAATTCGATCAGATTTTGTTGAGAAGTAGGTTGAGCTGAAAACCTTTCAGCACTCTCTCTCACACTTATATATATATATATATGTATGTATGTATATGAAAAAAGATTCCACAAAGGAATGATCTAACTAGAGTTCACAAAAATCATATTTTCCTTATAATCATTTCTGCAAAACATCAAGTAGAAAAAAATATGTGAATAATTATTCATTAAATACATTTAAAAAAACAAAAAACAAAACAGATTTTCTCCTGTCTACTCAATCTCTTTTTTTTAAAAAGATTGTGCTGCTGGGAGATTTTGCACAAACCTAACATATGCACGCATGCACACACACACACACACATATATATATATATATATATATACACACACACACATTATATATATTCACATACAGGTAATTACATTACAGAAATATACATTAGGATAGAACAAATGTGGCTGATTTTGCATTGCATTAAATACAATCATGTTTTTTAAGCAACGTTTCCTCATGTTTCTCAATATTTATGCTATTTTTAAAGTTCTGTGTCTCTTATTTTGATTGAAGTTTTTATTACTTTTATCTATTTTTTTATGGTGTATAAAAGCAATAATAAATGTGATTTTGTGCTATTATAACTCGGACATTGCGCTGTCAAAGTCACTGACAAAATCAACATTGCTTGGTGGAAGGAGTTAGCTTAAGAAGTGCCTATGCATCATTGACTCCCAAAATTTATTTCTGGTTAACTGGATCTCTAAGATCAGTCAGGTTGCAATCATGATTTTTCATTTCACAATAAAGAATAGACCAGCCATAGAGGCTCATCTAGAAACAAAGACTTTGGTGTTTAAAAAAGCTGATGATTGTGCGTAGAAATGATTGAAAGACATTTGACACAATTCCACTACATGAAGAAGGGGGTTTCCCTCATGACTAATGTCAACAGTTTGCATTGTTTAGTAATTGCTAAAATTTTCTTGGGTGTTTAAAAAACAAAAACACCAACCCCTTTTCTTAGGGGTGCTTATTACTGGTGAAAAATAGTTTCTGTTCTGTATGTTAATCAGAAATGTGGCTTTATTTGTGTCAACAAAACTTGCTCCCCAACCTTTTGATGGCGCTCTCTTTCAGCAGAACAAACTGTTTCTTCACAAAAAAGTGATCATCCTCCACTGAATGTTTAACAAGTGCAGTAATTGCTATAAGCTGTTACAGTCTCTTGCAACATGGTCAAAGCATCTTGGCAAAATCCTATTTGTCATTATTTGGAATTAATGCATGAAAATTTGCAAACACAAGATCTCATACTTTACAAACCCTCTGACAAAAACTGTTGAACTTTAAGACCCTTCCCCTCATTCCCTGTTCAACGACATTATCCCCAACTGATTATCATCTCTGACATATTTGTATCAGCAGATGTACACCAATATAGACTAGCTTCAAAATACCTCAAAACAGTCTGTAGACTCCAAGTGACTTCAGTTATTAGGATCAAATTGACAACAGTGTGTCAATTTGATGACCTGTCGAAATATAGAATTTTTACCCTGAAATCAGATTTATTTTGTATTTTTTTTCTATTCTCCTCTATATGCATTCTTTTTTTTATCATGAATATCTTATCACTGGTATGTCACAGATTGGACAAATCATTCTTCCATTCGAGCAGCAATAGTATAAAGTGTTAACAGTTAAATGGAGGCACAGTTGAGTAATGGATAGCAGCTCAGATTGAGGAATTTGAGAGCCTAATTTGAATTCCAGTCAAGTTCATTGCATTTATTTACATGCTAATATCCTTGGGAAAGTTATGAATCCATATCTTCTCCTCCCAGTTATGGGTAAAGAGTAAGGAAGACATAGCATTTCAGCCTTGAAGGGTAACCAGTCTAGGAGAAGGACAACTCTGAATTCAAAACCTACAACCATAGATTAAATAGCCTTACTAACACACAATTGATCAAGTGTGGTGAGTATAGCCACACCCCTGAAGACAGAGGAACACCAGCCTGATTGACACTAACAGGAGGGACAAGGCCCTGGATTGAGAATAAATGATAAGTGCTATACGATACTTTTTCTTTTTGTTAATCATTTCACCCCAAGTAAGGTAGGAATGCCACCAGTATGCAGGGGGTTACAGAGAGTGAAAGCGAGAGAAAAGACTGGGTATGGGGGGGGGGTTGAGGAAAAATAAAAGATGAACAAGGTTCAAGACAACAGAAGATGGTGATTGACATTGCATTTAAATTTTTGAAGATTGTAGCATGCTTAAATTCAATTAGCTGGAGCACCAGGGAACAAAACTCGTCAGAACAGTTGCCATGGAAATATTTTACTGACAGGCATATCTACCAAATCTCCCTACATTCAGCCTATTAGAAAAAAAAACCCTGTGTTCAGACACATTTTGGTTTAATGAAGAATTGATTTACAACCAGAATTTCTACTCTTGGAAATATTAAAGTTGTAAAAGTAATTGGCTGGGTCTAATGAGTACCAAAATCAATTCTCACATCAAAAAAAAATCCCCGTTAGAAGAAGCAACAATAAATATACATTTATTCCAAATCAATATGTACATTGTGAATATCGACATGAACATGGCTTCATTTGCATATATATATATATATATATATATATAAGCACATGCACATGCATAATTATATATCATACACAAATATGTATTATATATATCTCTTCTATGAAGAGATGTATTGACATATACATATTGATAAATAAACACAAATGTATGTGAACTCTGATATATTTTTAATATTTATCATATACAACAAAATAAGTAAATAACATTTTACAGTGTATACAATATATATTAGATGAATAAGCAGGCGCATATGAGAGTAGGGAATTTCTATTTTTATCGTTTGTCATTCAATATATATTTAGTATATCAGAAACTGCAAAGCACTACAAATCAATAGTCTGTACTAAACAAAAGGGGTTAGAAAGAGATTGCCCAAAGTCTAGAGTATCACACCAACCCTTAAAACAGTGCCAACACATTTTCCATTCTGTTTATTGATCAACAAACACTAACGAATATAGAACATTGTTGTAAAAATTGTTTTTTGATTAAATAATTAAGTTTATCTATCAACCTTTTCAGCAGTAGAATTCTGACAATGTTACTCTTTGAGGACTTCAACTCTGACTCTTGGGGAAAAAATTATAAAATCATCTGCCTTGGTATTGGAGATATATGTCGGGGAGAACATTCCTCTATTGTAATTAATGGGGAAGAGAATTCCCTGATGTATGTGGTTCAGTTTTGGGTGCTGCAGGCATTTTTTGAAATGCCTATATTAAGAAATGATTTCATATTAAATTCTGTATCATATGAGGATAAGAGATTTTATGATAAGACATTTTATGAGCTTGTAAAAAGTAAAAGCTCCATTGCCTCTTAAAAATAAAATCTTTTTTAATTAAAGGATCCCAGGTGAAGATACTCAGTTTATACAAAAATTAAATACTAAGTCTATCCTATGATAGTTTCGACATTTAGTGTATGACATATTTGTAAAATTGAAATAGTTCTAATAGAACAGATGTATAAAATACAAAATCTTAATTAAACGGATTTCAGCACCTTAATGAAGTTTCCACACCATTAATCGATTTAATTAATTATGCAGTTTTAGGTGTTATGCACATATAAAAAATGCAATGTATACGAGTGGACATGGAGGTCATCACCAAGTAGTGACAGACTGTCGCCACTCGTTGTTGACCTCAGTATCCACTCTTATATTTACACATACTCTATCTCCCTGATATTGAGCACTTTTACTAATAAATATAGAATACCATAAAACTGTATTTTATCATATATTACTTGTATATTCTTTTTCTTACATATATAAAAGTGGTCTATTTTAAATTCTTTTAAAAGAGATTTTTAATACATTTTTTATTAATAGAATTTATCCCAAGCAAGGCAGTAAAGTCAGTAAGACAAAAGGGGTTACTGGGTGTGAATGAATTAAAAAATGCAAACATTATTAAGGAGCAAGAATAATAGAAGAGTGATCAGAAAGACAATAGATAACGATGAACATGGCATTTAAAGTTTTGATGATCAAAGTTGACTGGAAAGCATGGAGTCGTTAGAAAGTTCCACAAGTGAGAAGTGCGAGAAAAGTAACTGCTAGCATAGAACTTAGAGTTATATCTCGCCAATTCAACTGTAAATTGATGACATTTCATTGCCAATCTAGTAATGCACTTAGATTCATAAAGTCTGGTTACCATAGCGAAGAGCTTGTCGGAACAATTACCATGAAAGTATCTATAGAAAAGACACAAGGAAGCAAGTTTATGGTGGTGGGAATGTGACTGAATATATATATATATATATATATATATATATAAAGATACATGTGGGTAGTCTGGCTGTTGTTTCTAAGAATTGGGCCATTTAACCCTCATATGTTGAAAACCATGGGAGTATCCAGTATTAATTTAAATTTTATATTTATAAGGGAAGAGTGATAATATGTTTGTTTTTCTGTCTACAAGATTTCTCTCTCTTTGCGTGTGTATGTAACACTTTTCTCTCAACAGAAAAGTTCACTATATAAGGCAATTTTCCCATTTCTATGTAGTGGACTCTTTTGATGATGAAGCAAAAAAAAAAACAAAAAAAAAACAATTTTTATTATTTTAAACACAGCAAATGCCATAATTTATTTTTGCTTTAGATTATTTTTAGCTTGCTGTTGCAATTTCACTTGACTTATAAAATATTCAAAATTTGAATATTATGACCATCTTTTTTTGACAACCTGGATAAAAGAGTTGAATTCTGATTATTTCAGATTAAATAAGAAGTGGAATGCAAAATTCAATTTTGGTTTTAAGAAAAATGGATTCAATTTTCATTCATTTTTTTTCTTCCCTCACAAAAGATTAAATTCAAGATAGTAAGCTGAAAGACACACAGAATAATAAAAATAAATTTTTTGAGAGATTTGTCTATAGGTGTTAGATTTCAAGGCATCTCATATAAGAGGTTGGCTTTCAAGTATTTAATCGTGCAGTGCCAAGTGAAGAACAAATGCACTGACAATGGCTGGTAAGTGCTTAAATGAAAGTGCTTCCATTAATTTAGCTCTTAATTATTGTCCAAATTTTGAGACTTCATTGAGCATTTCTTGCTGGTGAGCCATACTGGGTAATTTATTGAGGCCTTACTTGGCAGTGTCTATCTCCTCTGTAAGAACCATGAAAGAAACAGTCATGAATTTTATAGAGAATCTGTTACTTACCTAAATCAATCATTGTAATATTGTAATATGAAGATCTATGTTGGAGATATTGAACATCAGAATTGAGTGTAGGGATAGGTAGATTCCTTTTTCAGGTACATTAAGGTAAAATTATATTTAACATGAACAGATAAAGTTGGAACATGGTCTTAGTTCATGATTCTATTTAGTTTCTTTTTACCTGTCAATCATTGTTTATATTTTGAATCTTCATTCTTGTTGAACCATACTGAGTCCTTCTTAGCATTTTAGAAGTTTTTTTTTTGCAACCCATCTTTAAGGTTAGGGAAGCTTGGCAGTGCCTGTCTCCTTTCCAAGTAACATATGACAAGTAGTATTAGGTTATATGGTACCATTTTTATATTGCTTGGCTACACTACAACAGCCATTGTTTAATTGAAATGTGAGCTAAAACTTTTTTATATTATTCTAGTATTCCTTAAAAAAATAACGTAACATGCAAAATAAAAATTTAAAAAAAAAAAACACAGCAAAAGGCTCCCATTCAAAATGAAGCCATTTTTATTTTTCTAAAAATCATATCCTTTCTAGAATCTAGCAGAATCATATGATAAATAAATGAAAATGAAATTTTTTTTAAAAAAAGAAAAAAAGAAAACTGGCCAAGATGCTTGTTCTGGGAGGCTTATAAGTATTCCTGGCAAAGTTCCATGCAATTTGTTTCAATGTTGGCATCAGATCAATGAGGACATCTACAGTTTGAGGTGGATTAGGTTTCAACTTAAATCCCAAGTTTATTTTTGTTGGCAAACAACCATATTGGAACACAACACATTTAGCTTGTTTATGGATTGTGAACTATTTTGACGACTTATAACAATCCCTAAAGATGGCTTGCAAAACGACTTCAACTATTAAACATTATCTTCAGTCTTAGATCAGAGTAAAATAACTAAAGAGATTAAAACAAAGTTCAGTCAGTCCTTATATGGTTGGTGGGCAGGAAAAGAATTGACATGTAAATGTATATCTTGTGAATTTGGAAATATAGATCTTGAATAGCAGTATTATTTATTATGAGATGAAGCATTGTCAATCATAATTTGCATGATTTGTATTTACTTTCATATTGATTTTTCAGTTGCTTTTTATTTCAACTTGACTCAAGCCATTGATTTAAAGTGCAGTCAGTAGACAATGCAGCTGCGAAATAAAGGATTAGCTGTCAGTGAGATTTGAACTTGTATCACTTTTGCTTCAGTCAAACTTGGATGAATGCCCAGCTGCTTTAAATGCTAAGTTAGAAAAACTTTATGGCCGCGTAGAAGACCAAATTGAATGTATAAAGGCATCATTCACTCTGCAATCTTTTTATCAAGTTTACTATTGCTTATTTTTTAAACTAGTACCACCAACATAAATCGTATTGTTTATTTTTATAGATTGATAATTTATAGATGAAAGACATCTGTCTATATCTCTGAGATAAGGTATTATGATTATTTGCATTATTTATATTATTTGGATCGTTATCCAAATCTTCATTGCCATATTCACATTCTGCATGTTGTACACCCTGGATGAAATAAAGGATTTGGTTCGAAATTCCAATCACCTGTAGAAAGCTGGAGCATACAATGTCCGAAACATGAATATGGCAGTGAAGTTGAGGATAACAGTCCAAATAATGTAAATAATGAAAGATGTCTTATTTAATTTTATATATATGCTTAAAATAAGTATATCTACACTTGGGAGAACATCATATATAAATTTCTATATATTATGACAATGTTGGGCAATTATCCAACATTGTCCAGATATATAGAAATGATATAGAAATGACAAAATGGAAACAAAAAAAATCCCTATAGAATGTGATTCATTGACCAATAATGAAAAAAAAAAAAAAAAAAAGGGTTGAAACTGTGTTCATTGAAATGTTAATAATGATAAAAGAAAGTTCAGTAAGAGTCTTAATTTTTAAAATTTTAATAAGCATACCCCCCACCGTTCATTCAAGAGTAACAGGTATATAGTGAGAAATATATATTCAGTCAATAAGTGTTGTACATGATACATTCTTGGGCAATCATGTCTCTTTTAATTAATGACTGGCTAGGCAGAAGATTTTCTCATAGTAGGTTGCCGTTTCTCTTTGCGATAGACTGGTTGCCAATCAAAGCTATAGAACCCAGTCTGTCCTGCTATTCAATCCCTAGCTGTGGGGAGTACAGATGGATTCAAACCTTTCCCAAGGGTATTTCATGTAAGTGAACGTAATGAACCCAACTGGAATTTGAACTCAGCTCTCCGATTTCTCATTCCAAGCCATTATCCATCACACCACCCACATACCTTTATATAATACAATAGTATTATATTATAATATATAGTTTATACAGTGACACCTTCGATTAAGTTGTTTCAAGTTATTTTCAAAGATATGTTGGTTTTTCTTAACTATTATATGGAAAAATAAAACTTGCCTTAGGTTGTTTTGAGTTTACTTAAATTTAAAATTGTTTTTTACTTAATTATTTTTAATTATTCTATTCAGCATACTGTACATACACATCATAAATACTGTAACAGGCAATGGGGAGTGTTTATTTACAATTTATAGTGTGGTGATTTTGACCTCCAGAACCAATTAATGACTATACCTGTATAGAATCGTATTCCTATATAAACTGATTATTCTCTCTCTCTCATATATATATATATATGTATATATATATATGTATATGTATGTTTGTGTGTGTGCATATTATAGATTTATAGTATGTAGTTTATAGTATAGTATATACTAAGCATTGCTATAACTAACTTATTTAGTTGAAATAGGCACCATATTGGTGAGTGACTCTTTAGAAAATTCTCATCCTTTGTGTGACAAATAGTTCAAATGCTTCAATTATATCTTCCTTATTGGAGAATGTTTTATTGCATATGAAAGGTTCAAAATGTTTAAATGTGTGATAATCAGTAGGAGAGATATCATGTGAATATAGGGGATGAGGTAAAATTTCATCAATCAAGTTATGCAGCTTTTGGGTAGTTGATTGAGAAGTGTGCGCCCATGTGTTTTCGTGCAGCAAAATTCGACCATCCCTATTCACAAGTCTAGGATGTTCCTCTTTCAATTTTTCATGCATACACTCAATTTCTCCACAATACAAGGTTGCTGTTATTGTTTTCCCTTGAAACAAGAATGAATAAGGAATAACCCCTTTGAAAGACCACCATAGAGTAACCATTAACTTTTTAGGGTGCAGTGGAGGTTTTGGCAATTTTTGGGGGGTGATGATGGTGGTGGGGGGTTGATTCATTTGTATCTAACCATTCACCTACTCTCTTACTGTTATCAAAGAGTATCCATTTCTCATTGCATGTAATGATTTGATGCAAAAATGGTTCTTTTTCACAGTTTATACTGATACAGCAAAATTACTCAACATTGTTTCATTGTAAGAATTTTCGTTGGGCTTATTAGTAAGAATGTATTGAAAGAAAAAAAATTATCTGGAAAGAAAAAGAGTTAAGGAATAAGTCAAGATATTTTATATACTAAGGAGGTTACTTCGGTAGACAACCGGATCAACAACCAATGAAAAATTCATCATTTCATGTGTGACAATCTAATATATTAGGTTGGTGCAAAAATACTGTCGTTTTCTCACACATGTTACTATGTGAGAAAACGACATTATTTTTGCACCAACCTAATATTAATAAAAATGAGAAATCAGTTGATTTGAACCAGTTTTTTAATTTGCTAAGCTAATCTGAAAGACTAAACAAATTGTACTTCCAGAAAAAAAATTTCGCCAAAATTATTATTTTTCTTATTGTAAGGAATTTAGCTGATTTTGAAAACAAAATTCTTCTCAAAAAAAAAAAAAAAACTTAGTTGATGGTTAAAATTCAATCATAATTCTGTCTTACAATCAATGGCAACAAAAGAAATCAGTAATTAGTCAATTAGCAGACAGAGAATTCAATAGAAGGTAGGGATCAAGTCAAAACAATTGCAAAGCTTAATTAGAAATATATTTATGCAATGTGTAATTAAGAGATTTCATTAAAAAGCCGTCTTTCCTGATTTTAATTAATTTGATGCATCATTATGATGTGCAATATATTTTTATATTCAATTGACTAATCAAACATTACTATTATGGTTTGTCAGAAATTGTTTCAAATATTGGATCATATTAAATCTGTGCTTCTCATAATTGCAGGTCATAATTCTTTTTCCTGATGATCCAAGCTTTCTTTAGTTCTTCCTTCATTTTTAATGGAATCATTTTTATACCATTCTACTAAAGAATATGACTGAAATTCCCTCTTGATTTATTCTCCTGACTAAGCATTTCTACCTTAGATTTCAAATTCCTCCTCTGGGAGACAAGTGACTTCTTTTGGGAATTAATCCAGGACTCTTACATGCCAAATACAAGCAGTGAGGGTCTGAATATGTGGTTGGTTGAGATTCTTCCTAATATGCAATAAACATGGAATGGGGAACTTAAAATCACTTAAAGAGTCTAAAAGTGCTAAACTAACAAAATGAAGTGCTTTCTATCTGAATTTCTGCAATGAGGAGTTATCATTATTTACATGCAAACTATTGTCCTCATATTTGTTATCACAACATTTCGGCTATTGTGCCCTCTAGCCTTCATCAGGTGTTTGTTGATCCGGGTAACCTTCAGAGAATTTACAACTGAACTCTTTATTCCATCTATGAAAGTAAACTATTCTCGTTTTGCTGACCATGTCTAGGGATACCTCATCCTTTTTCCTTATTTGGTTCTACTTAATTATTGCTTGTCCTATTTCCACTGAATCCAAGTCTGAACAACCCACACCAGGGATTGAACTCACAATTATTATGTCACTAAATTCACAAACCAATGCTTTCATCCCCTAGACTATTGCCCCATGGGGCTCTTAATAAGCTTTCAGAAAATTTACTCAAAAAAATAAAAGAATTGTGTCTATTAGGCACCAATGTGTAAAATTTCCGTTCTCCACATTTGAGTTTCTAAATAAATTCATTACATTCACTAACATGTCTAAATACAACTCTTCTCTCCTAGCTATGGGTTAAATAGTAAGACAGTGCCTGGAAAAATTATTTTCTCCAAAACATTGTAAATAGAATATTATCTTGCCAAAGAAAAAAACTTATTCTTACAATCCAAAATATATTCCAGCTTTAAATAAGTGATAAAATGCTGATAAGCTGTAAAAAACAAAACGACCAATGAATCAATCACACTTAGACCATAAAACCTCAATAACAGAAATTTGCATCATCCACACTTTGTGGGTTAATGCTGACAATGCTTCTGAATCCTTGCACAGACATAAAAATGCATATGAAGTGGATGCAGTAAACAATGGCAGTAAAATTTTAGAAGTGTATTTGAAGTTTATGCCACTCTTTATTGTTTGTGCAATCAATGATCAATAGTACATTGTTTACAAGCATCAGGAAATGTTTATGTTTGCACAAATATACTTAAGAAAGGCACAAATCTATCTCCTACCTCCAAATTTGTGTTAAATTGTAGGGTAGACTGGACTCTTTAACCTTGGATGTAAAATCAGTCTAGAAGGAAAACTGAATTCCAAACTCTAAAGAAGCTAAATGGGAAATAAGTTCATTATCTTTCCCAGGATGTCATGTCAATTCACAAGTGAGGAAAAGGAATCTATATAGAGTCATGATCACCTAGATTTTGAAGAGACATGGCATAATGAAAAATATTCCCCTCACCCCAACACACACACAGTTAAAAATATATGTAAATAGAATTTAATTCTTTTGACAGTTTTGTTTCCTGGTTTCACTTTTTGCTGTATATAAATATAAGGTAGTATAAATTGCGAGCAGGAAACAAAATTGTCAAATTTCTGATTGACATTGCATTAATGTCCTTAGTAAAGACATGTACCCAATTCAATTTGTATTTTTTTTCTCTCATCAATTAGTGTGACTATAGTCTCATTGCTGATATACCATGATGATAAAAAAAAATGATAGATGACTAGATGGACAAACCACTTTCCTCTAATTACCTTACCTGTGCAGGTAGTGAAAGTGACTAAGCTGTTGTGTCTATTGTGAGCCTTGACAGAGGGTAGTGATGTTCACATATTAGGAATTTTGTTTCGTACATTTGCCTAAAATAACCCAAGAAATCTCACTAGAGTTAAAACGAAACCCCCATTACATATTTTTGGTTCGTTAACTCAAATCTTATTATGTAATAACTTGGAAATATAAAGAAAAAAATTATCCTTATTTATTGTAGATGTTGATGCACCAAAAAATTACTTACAATGTTTTTAAAGTCATGTTTTAAGTTTTCCAGCAAGGAATGGGGTGGGGGTCAAATGAGCTTTGGAAAATTTTGAAGATCATGCCTTAAAATATATATTTTTGTATTATTTGATAAAGATAAACATTACATAAAATTACTTGTATTTAAAAAAAGAAAAGTAAAAGCAAATATGCCCGTGGAATTACAAGAAAAAAACATTAAGAGAAAAGAACAATAAGGTGTGCGCTGCAAAAATTCAATCATTTGAAAGAAAACAAAAACATCAAAACATTAAGAATTCAAAGTTAAAAATATGCAGCAAGTCACGTTTCAAGAACAGGAAGGGAGTTAAATGAATACACAATTTAAAAGCACTGAACTAAGATGAATGCGTACGTTGAACACATACATGAACAGAGATGAATGTGTACATTCAACACATATATGAAAGATTTTCAGCCAACAGCTTTAACAAAAGCAGAAACCCCAGCAAGAAAGCACAATGCTCTGATTATACAGACATGTTCATTTTTGTTAAAATTTGATAGTTACATTCTACTACGACCTTGTGTTAAAGGAAAGGTTTGCTTATATATATTTAAAAATTATATCTATATATATATATATATCATTGACGACTATATATATATATATATATATATATATATATAAATTGACAATATATATATATATATATATGTGACAATTATATATATATATAAATCGACTATATATATATATATATATATATATGACAACTATATATATATATATAAATCGACTATATATATATATATATATATATATATATATGACAACTATATATATATATATAAATCGACTATATATATATATATATATATATATGTGACGACTATATATATATATATATATATATATGTGTGACAACTATATATATATATATACATACATGTGACAACTATATATATATATAAATCGACAAAATATATATATATACATGTGACAACTCTATATATATATATATATATATATATATATATATATATATAGTCCAACAATTATTTTAAGACATTTTTATGTTTATACATTCTTTTTATAGATACAAATATTTAAGTAAATGTTCTGTTTATAATAAACAGTATTAAACAAAATTTACCAGCCTATATATATATATATATATATATGTCATTGGTGATCATATGCATGCATGTATGTATGTATGTATATATATATCTATCAATTAGTGTTGACTCTGGAGATTGGGCTTTTTGGGCTCAGCCTGAGTGAGTCAATGTTCAAGTATATCTGTTTCAAAGCAACAAAAAAGTGCACTGTTTTCATTCTTGAATTTGGTTGGATCCCAAATTAATTGTTCTCTGTGCCTCAAAATATTGACTGAAATACATTTCATTGATATTGTTCATAAGAAAGAAAGAAGAAAGAGAGAAGAAAAAACAAAAAGAAGAAAGTATGTAAAAAAAAATGAAATTAAATTAATATGGCTAATTAGATTGCATAGATCTGAGCCCTATTAACCTGGAGATGTGCTTAGTAGGAAATGTATGCTTTAATTTAATAATATTTTAAAAATTTCTATTGATATCTATGCCTTGTTTTTCAAAGAACAGATTTTTATTTCAAAAACTTGTTTTCAAATGTTCATTTTTCATTTTAAATATTTTTTTCTGTACAGTATAAGGTTTTTTAACAGAATGTATCAATTGAAAAATTTGCAAATTAAATTTAGCCTAACTTAAAATCAGCAAAAACAAAGAAAGTGGCAGCCTTAACTCTGTTGACTGGAGGGTTAGGATTAGATTTTGACTGGGGTAGTGTTGAGGAAAAATTATATCAGTCAGCGGTACTGATCATAAACATATAATAAATTAAACTAAAAATTCACAGACAGAGAGATACATAAACACACTAATACACACACACACACACACATATATATATATATATATATATATATATATATATATATATATATATATATATATATATACAAACATGCACTCGATATAGATACACATGTTATTTAAAAAGAAACATATCTGGCTAGTGCATTCCACTTCTGCTTTCATTTCTTTATGAAAAAGAGTGAAATTATGTTTTAAGTAAATATTGAATGCAGAAATATGCGAGATGATATACTATTATCAGTTGCCAAAATACTATCTATCCAATGCAATGCTTCAATCAAGTATAAGACATCATAACCAATCATTTTAAAAAGCTTTCTCTTGAGAATTTTTATTTTGCAATGGTTAGTAAACATTTTTATTGAAAACTTTTTTGTTAATGGATATGCACGCACTTTTCTGCTTCTCTGAGAATTAAACTCACCATTACATTGTAACTTTTATTTTTTATTTGAAGCTTCACTGAAGTGTAAAGAACTTAAAATGTAAAAATCATTTTGGACATATTTCTTTCAATTCATTGTTTTTTTTGTTTTTCCATTATAAATGTCACTTGTTATTAAATATCAGTGTTTATGTCAATTTCATTTATGCGTTGAGCAATATACCTAACCATTCTCTAAATCTTTAATTAATGGTTCAAATCATCATAATAGAATTATTTTAAAAGTTTGTGCATTCTTATGAACATGTCATCTTGTTAAAAAGACACCTATACTATTGATAAAAATTAATTTACCAATAATGAAGAATGATCTAGCATTAGATCTAAAAGGAAATTCATTTGGGAAGAGGAATATTGCAGAAAAGCGAGAAATTATTAAATTAGGCCAACCGACTCCTTCATTGCAAACTAAAGTCGGCACATGTTCTTTTCAAAATAGATGGTATCAACTGATTGATTGGTTGTATGCAAGTGTGTCAGAAAAAAAAAAAAAAAAAAAAAAACTCTGGTAGCCTTGCTTACACTTTCAGCTGAAATCTAGTCAATTGTGGACAGATGGATGTAACAGCAATTATAAAAATATTTTGATCAACAGCAAAGTTCATTCTAAACCTATGAGCCATTTAAATAATTACAAATGTTTAAAAACATTTGGTTTATGTGACATTGTAACTGCTATTAGTTAATCTGTGAAGCTTGAAAAGGAACAACATAACAAATTAGTTGAAGAAAACAATATATTTAAAACAGTAAATGCTGTATTATATCTCTGCAATGAAGAACTACCATATATATATATATATATATATATATATATATATATACTAGATTACATCTGCCCTCAAAAAATGACAGCAATTTAAAGTAATTTTACACTTGTCTTGGTCATATTTTTTGCATGAATAATGTAGGCTGTACATTGAATGCTTATCAGATTTAAGAAAGAGAACTATATTTTAAATCATTAAAATAAATATATTCAAAGAAAGCTAATGTGAGGAAAAAGAAGTTAAAAGTAACGTATTAGCAGCCTTATCTCTTTTGCTTAGGAAAAGAAAATTCCTGTTGTTAAAATCATGCATCTTCATGAATTAGCATAAAGAAATGTCATCAGTTATACAAATAATGGAAATCAGGTTGTCAGACTAAAATCATATTATTATAGAATACATACACACACTCATTATATAAGTGGACATATGTGCTGTGTTTTACTCAACTATTTATATATACAGGTCAATGATGCATTGTGGGTAGTCTATTGTGTTGTTCTGACAGCTGTTTTGGTAAGCAATAATGGTTATATTTCAAATTATTTGTAGGGGCTATTGGTGGAAACAATTGTGGATCTGGATGCAGTTTTGGGGTTATTTATAGTGTTGTTTGCTAACTATTTTTTTATTTATTATAATAATTATTATTACTAGGTGTTGACTTCAATGTCCACTTTTATATTTATATACACTCTATTCCTGATATTGGGCAATTTAACCTACAAATACCTTAAAACTATATTTTATCATATATCACTTTATTATTAGTGGATATTTATATTTGGGTGGGTGCTTGATTAATATATTAAACAATATATTTCTTTATATTCACCTATTTGCCTGAAATCATATTAAAGAAAAATGTGCACTCTTCAGCAGAAATAGAACCTGCATCTCTCAGAGTAAAGAGATCCACTTTTTAGCTTGGTGCACCTGCACTGCTTTGGCCACAAAAAGATAAATGGTCAGCCAAAGCCAAATTTGATATTTTGAAGTGGAATTTATCTAGTCAATGATCTCTCATAGTTTTTCTTATCTCTACTCAGTTTCCTATCTAAATGTAAACAAAGAAAATTTATTAGAATGGATTTTTATTAATCTGGGAGATTTGTATGACTTTAAACATTATTATTAGTGGATATTCACCTGGAATATTCAACATGACCTTTTTTGGAGAGATGGGCACTTTGGTTGAATTGAGAATTTTTCACCACACCCTCATTTATATCATGAAATAATCTGCTGGTATTATGGAAATAAGACTAAGCACTGAAGACTCAGGTTGTATCAGTAAAGATTGCCTTAGGTTGCAATAGTAAAATAAAAGCAAAAAAAAAATAAAAATAAATAAATACAGTAAAAAAAATGAAAAATTCTTTAAGAAAACATATAGACAAATAAGCAGGGTAATTATAGGATGTAAAAAAGGACATTTGTAGAGGTTTTAAGTAGTTTGTGCTTCAAGATCAGCAATATTAAAAAAATACAAAAAAAAAAAAAACAAGAAATTTTCTTAATTTTCTTGATGCCATAAAATCTGCTTCCATCTCTCCATAATTTCATGGAAAATTTTCTTCAAAAACTTTATTTAATAAATACACAAAACTTCTTATAAATTTCCTGACTGGATTCATTTAAATTTATTCAACTGGTGTTGGCAACAAAGATTATTCATCATCTTATGCCTTTGTTGTTCTCTACCTTTTTGCCTGTATCTTCCCATTCTTTCCCTTATCCCTTGTTGCTTGCCCATGTTCTCGAGTTCCAAATAGACAGGGTGGTTGGAATGAAAGATGCAGTTAAAATTTTTTATAATTTTCAGTAATAAAATACCTTTTCTGAGAATGACTACTGTTTAAATTAAGGGGTGGGGTGCAGAGGTAATTTCCTGAATATTTAATAAAAGGTGTAATTGGAATAAAGCTCTTCCTGGTGGTGTTTTTTTTTTTTTCCAAAAAGAATAAGCATTTTAAATTGTCTATTTTAAAACTAAAAAAGTAGATGTTATATACACGTGGATTAGTTTTCTATGCAAAAGAAGTAATAAAAGACGCACTAATATTTTTACTCTATCCTCTCTCTTATCTTCTCTCTCAATAAATAATCTTAATGCATTACAATGTTCCTGCCTTTCAATTTGTTGTTCTTTGTCTCATGATGTCTCTCTTTCCTCTTGATGCCTACGTCATATATATATATATATATATATATATATATATATATATATATATATATATATATATGTGCGTGTGTGTGTGTATTCTTTCACCTGATTTTGTCTTCCTTTCTTCAATTTCTTACTATCTTCTCCTTCATTTCCTCTCTTTCCTCCTCCTCCTCCTCCTCTCTTTAGCCTTCTTACCTCCTATCTTTTCTCTTGAAACCCTCTTTCTCTTCCTCCTTTCTCTAACATTCTTACTTCCTGCCTTTTTTCCTTCATACTTATGTATTCCTCCTCCACCTCTCTCCAGTTTTCTTATGCCTATCTTCCCTCATTTACATCTTCCTCCTCCTCTGCTTTGCTTTTCACAACTGATTCTCACTCAAAAGAACCGGGGATCAAACAGATACTACAATCTGATCCTAGGTAGAAAAATGTAATGATCATATAACAAGCAGAATAGTATAGATGATTTTTTGGCAAAAAATTCAATGCCTGATCTCTACATAAGAATGACTCATGTAATAAATGTGTGTGTGTGATTATTTTTACCATAAATCTAAAGAGTCTAGTAGTATATTTACTATTCAATATATGTGGTATCATTATTACATATAAAGTAGACAATGTCATTATTTTTCGATTTTCTTGATCTGTGCTTTAATAAAGTCTCTCTGCATTGAAGCCCTAATGAGTTGACCAAGATAAATGAAATGATTGGCCATAAAATGACAGCCAATCAGAAAACAGGAATTTTGCCAAAATGGAATAGACAGAGAAGTGGATCATATTACAGGTAAACACAAATGTATTAATAGATCAATTATTCGTCTCTTTCGTGACATTAGATGAAAGATAAGTAGGCCAAGAAGAGAATTTAATAGATTTTTAGGTACTTCATGATAAACTAGATCAATTTAGTTTATTCTCTTCTTTTTGTTATTTATTTATTGTTTTTTTTGTTTGGTAAGCTTAGCTTAATTTTACACAAGGGCAATTGGAGGGGCCTGAAAGTAGGAAGATTGTATCGTATCAATATTCAAGTATGAAAAGCCTTTAAAAACCAGCACTCAAAATCCAGGCTTTCACTTAATCCTAAACAAAAATGGATGGAATTCTGCAATGATCAAAAGACAATAATGAATTACATTCCGTTTAACACTTCGATCTCTCACACAAGTCCATATGACAAGAACACCTTTGAATATTGAATTTCAAGACAAATAATCCATTTTCCACTGGTAAGACATCCTGTTAATCCTTATCAATAAATACATAGGTATACTTTTTTCTTTTTAATCGGTATCACCCCATACAAGGCAGTAAAGCCACTAAGACACAAGAAGTGGAAGAAGTAGGAACAGAAACATTAATAATGAATGGGAAGAGGAAAGAGTAATCAGGACAGTATATAGTGATTGACATTGCATTTAAATTATTGCAGATTAAAGTTTGCTGGAAAGCAGTTCCACAAGTGAGAAGTGCAAGAAAAGAAACTGTTAGCATAGAATTTATGGCTGTATCTAGCCAGTTCAATTGTAAACTGATGAGATCTCAACATCAATCTAATACTGCGCTTAAATTCATAAAGTCTAAGTAACATAGTGAAGAGCTCATCCATGCAATTACCATGAAAGTATTTATAGAAAAGGCACAGGGAGGCAACATTACAACAATGGAAAAGTGACTGAAACCAAGCCACCAGATCAGGACTAATAACATTGTTAATTCTTCTTTGGATTTTATCAAGAAGTTCCAGGTAAATAGCAGTGGCACTGGACCATATGTGGCAGCAATATACTAAGCATAGACAAATGGTATTCAGCAGTATCTATGTGATATAAATATGTATCTATTTAAGTATGCAGGAACATAGCTTTAAAGCAGTTTATTCAACCTTTTTTTTTATAGATAGAAACAAAACCATAAGTAAAAAATGCCTTCACCAACAGCCTGAGTATAATCCTAGCATAATATACATAAAAGATTTAACTTTTGTATGTAGGTTACAAAATTTGGGTTATTTTAAAATACAAAAATTTAGAAATCAATTCTGGAAAGAATCAAGGATTTTTATTGACACTAACTAAATCTTGTTCACTATAGAGGGAAATAGTAATAAGAAGACTGTTCTACCAATCTCTCAAGTGGCAAGGGTTTACTGCCTGCTTTGGAACTTATCAATGCTTACTAAACCAAACTGAAATGGCACTAATCAATAGAAATAAAACTGAATAGACACTTCTGTTTTATTCAAAACTGATTTGAGTCCCAAAAATCTATTTTGCTTTTTGCAAATTTCTTAAAAGATGAACAGATCTACACTTATCTCTTCATCAATCTGTTAATTTCTCTTGTTTTTGATCAGTTGCTGTCAATTTGTTGAATCTGTAGTATGATAGTGTGGTATCTAATCAGCAAAAAGAATTACACAGCTGAACATATAAGCAGAATAAAGGTGTTCATATGAGCAACTTTGTACTGGTCATTTGCTGTTCTTCACTGATTATTTGTCCTGTTCTACGAGTTATCAGAGTTCAGGATTCAATTGGTTAAGTAACCTTAGCTTAATTTTGGCACAAATCCTTATAATAAGAAATGGGGAGTAAGATTGTGTTTTGCCAATATTCAAAATGGAGACGGCCAGCCTTCTTGATTATTAGTATTTAAAATATTGGTAAGTAAAAGGAAGATGGTTTTTAACCCAACCATTAACCCCAGTAGAAGACATAAATCAATGTCACTGCAAACTAGGTTGTTATTGCAAGCTGACTTGACATGAGGGATGTTCTGAAAGTAATGCCTCCTATTTATTTTCATTTAAATTACAATGGATACATGGAGCACAATAACACTGTTTGATAGAGCAAGTTTTCAACTACAAAATGCTATTTTTCCATATAATCACTACCATTGGTTATAAATTTTCATGGACTACACAGAATGTGGCTTATCATACACATTGCTGTTGAAATGCATCAACCATTGCTTAACTGTGTTCACATTTACTGCTTGGTCTCTGTAAATCTAAAGGATTTAATTTTTCTATATGGAGAAATTCAATGTCATACTTCTGCTTTGCAAGTTACTTTCATGTCAGACATTTTTTTGCAAGATTGTTAACTGTAACAAGGCGAAAAGAACTTATGGTTTATTGGTGGAAAATGAAGCCATATTATCAAAATATCTACCTCTGATGTAATAGGTCAACATAATACAAATAAAAAGTATTATTTTTGAAGCAAACCTCATATTTGGTTGGAAAATTTCTATTATTTTGCCACGTGTGCTTGAGTGTATTGATGTGAGTCGTCATTGTTATTTGTGTGGTAGAAGAGAAATAATAATGTAAGGAAAAGGATTTGCCATTTAGTTTGGCTATAGAAATACTGAATCAATTCTAAAAAGATGTCAGGTCACAATTGATTCAGAGAAAACACCTTTTGTTGTCACTTTCTTTTACAAAAGGTGATTAGAATAAATTTATTGAAAGGAGAAAGGCAATCAACAGTCTGATCCAAGCCTATCAAGAAAGAAAAAGAAAACACTTAATGTTATAAATAAAGCTGTAATTAAATAAGAGTATCATCAAAGAAGAAAAATAGGTAATTTTTTACAATAAGTAATAATTCAGTTGGTTTAAAATTGTGATTCCCAAATAAGGGAAGAAATTGGGCAAGGAGAGGAAATTAAAAAATGAATTTCAATCACATCTGTATTAGTTTATAAGAGATTGGAATATGAGATGACAATTTAAAATTAAGATGGAATTGAGGAAACCAAGCATCATAGAGGGAGAAAAGTGGACTGGAATCACAAGGGTAGGGGCGCAAACACAAACTCAAATCACCCGGGAGTGGGGGGTAGCAACAGAAACTGAACCACTGATTTAAGCCAGTTAATTGAATTAATAGTATACTTGTTGCTTAAAATATATCAAAATGGTCTATGGAAAATTTGAAGATGTGTGTTACAGAAAAACAATTGTAGACATAATTGCTTTATAATAATAATTACTCACTCTTAAGCAAGTTTAAGCCTTATTTGATGCTTGACTATTGTGGCCTTGTGCCAGACTGACTCTTAATAAAATTCCAAATTAGTATTCTTAATCACTTTGCCATGGGTCAATGGTTAGCAATAGTTAGTCTTGCAGACCATATCTATTATCATCATTGAGGAGTCTGTAATATTCTACAGAACATGTTTCTACCTAATCATATTAATGATTCTACAACAACTTTGTTTAGCTTTTGGAAGGTGTCTTTTGTTATTCTAATATGTAAATAGTTATATAATCTTACCATGGGCCAATGGTTAGTCAGCTAATTTATTATGACTGTTGTGAGTTCCAGCTTTACAAGGTGCACTATATTTTTGGTCTTGTATTAGAGGAAACTATATTTCGGAAACAGAAAGCTTAAATCATGATGAAATGGTTATCAAGCTAATCTTGAAGACCATAACTTATGCAGAAAGTATGTTCCTCACTAGGTGTCTGACATTTATAGCTTTGTACCCATGATGAATATTCTTTGGTTGATAAAATGCCAAATAAACATATATACAGAAGGCCATGTGGCCTAACTTGCAAGTGAACAAAATAAAGTTCCTTTACTAATTTCTAAAAGGTGCTCCCTGGTTTTATCAAAACTGGTAGAGTACATTTTATATTCGTTTTTGATAACCTTGGAAAAGATTATCTTAAAAGCTTTTAAATGAGACGTATTTGCAATAGGATACATAGAAAGGGGCACAGAAATCCTTTGTCAGTAATAAAGAAAAAGAAAAAGTTGCTTTTTGTGGATTCTTTATTCTTTGTCCCCCTCCCCCACTTCCCAACTCCTCATCACTGAGGCAATTTCCTTCTCTCAGCAGGTGTCTGTTTAAGGCCCTCTGATGTATCAAGTATCATCCCACAGACCCCTGAATGGGTAGCCCATTCAAATATTCAGTTCCTTTTTCTGTATTTATTCAGGAGTTTTTCTTTAACAAGTTAGGTATACAGCTGCCTATTCAGCCTTTTCTGAACTTGTCATGTCCATAAATAAATTCTATTCAACTCAATGCCTTTGGAGATCTCATACATTGGCCAGTTAACCACGCCTTGCATTTACACTCATGATAACTGAAACGGAACTTGTACACTTCTTATTAGATACTCACTTTTTTTTTTATTTTACTTTTTAATTGTGGAAAGGTGAGCAGGGATATCATAGGAAATTTTTTTGTTTTGTATATTTTCCAATTTAGGAAGTTCAGTGATTGATTCTCGCATATCAGTGTAGGATTTTTTGTTTGTTCTAGTATGAAAGAGAAACAAAAAGGGAAAACTTCTTTACAGATTTTCTTTTATTTTTTGCTTTTTATTAGTGCAGAATAAAATTTAAAGGAGGAGGAGAATCACCAACCTTCTATGTCATTATATCTTTTAGATATAGTCCATTCCTATTGGGCAAAAGTAGTGATTTTTTTAATGCTATGTCCTTTCATGCTGATCATGGCTCTCCACAGATTCCTTTTCTTTATTATCTATGAAATGCTATGTCTCCTTGCCAAACATAGTGGAGTGGTTTCCTGTTATGTTCTCCAAAGTGTGAAATTCAGAATTTTACTTCACTTAGGTTGCTATCCAAAGTTAGAGGATCAGTTCAGCTTGAAATTTAATCCTTAGCTGGGAGTAATCCTATTAGTAATTCTGAAAATAGTTTTTCATTAAGAATTATTTAAGCAAATTTATTGACATTGTTTTTTTTTAAGATATTATGATAATAATATAAATAAACATTAAATCCATATATAGATCTTTCCATGTAACAAAGCATATTGGGCTTTCTGCAGAGAAGGATGCTGGTTAAATACCCAGCCCAACCAATTTTTTAACCAGCTGTATCAACCATCATATAACCTTTTCCTCTCAGCATAACCTTCTCTTAACTGGGTTGCCTTACTGGGCTTAAAAGCACCAGCAACCATGTTATTTACCCATGAGGAGAAGAAGGGGATCCCCCCTCCCCAGGATAATAGTGTAAAGTGAATGTAAGCATGTTTGGCAAAAACTCAAACTTATTTGCCAATTCAATTTTTCACAGACACCTGCTATGCCACTGACCACATCTATGAAGAAATGGAAATAAATATATGAGAAGTATGAGAAGGTGCTGAAAAAATTTTGACCTGACCAAGAAGGGATAAAAAAAAATCTGCTGTTTGATCATTTTGGTTAGGTTTGGGGGGAGTGTGAGGAGGCACGGTGGAGTAATAGATCTGCAGGTTGGATTGAGGAATCGGAGAGTCGAGTTTGAATTCCAGTCAGATCCATTACCATCACTTACGTGTTAATACCCTTGGGAAAGGTATGAATCCTCTTCTTCTCCCCCCAGCTATAGGTAAATAGCATGACAGACTGGGTTCTATAGCCTTGGATGTCAACTGGTCTACTGCAGAAAGAAATGGTAACCTACTGCATAAAAAAATCTGCCTTGTCAGTCATGTATCGAAAGATACATGATCGCCTAAGCGTATATCATGCATGGCACATAACTGACTGTGATTGAAAACCTTTCAGCATAAAAAAGTTCAAAATTTATTATGCAAAAGAATGATTTTCTGAATCACTTTTTTCTAAGATTTAAAACCTTTTCTTTTTTCTGCATTTATCAGTGCTCAGTATGGTTATCATTCTAAAAAAATAGTCAAATATTAGTAAACAAGATTTTAATGAATCCTTTTCATTCTTTTATTATGCATACAAGACTTTGATTCAAATTATGTCAGCTTCAGTATAAGGATCAGGAAATGAACTCTTTGCCAGAGAGTAACGTTTAGGGAATCAAAGTGTTATAAACCATGTAAAATCCTCAGAGTGCCCTAAACAAGTTGCTGGGCAGGATTGATGCTTTTCTGCCTCAAGAAAAATCATTTGCTACTCTTCTTACTGCAAAAAGGATGCAAACTAATTTTAGTATATAAATTCTTACTCATAGCCCCACTAGCTTAAAATCTCTTCCCACCAATTCAAAACAATCTGTCAATATAACTAGAGTGCCCATAACTTCTGCCTTGTGCCAGACTAAACTTACTAACTACATATATTGGTGCACAGAATCAAAAGTTGCTTAGAAGACAAGAAGTTGTGGAGAGCCATGATCGCCCATCTCCTGAATGTCCTATGAAGTGAGTTATCACTAGGTGACCCAGTTTGATGGCCTTGTGACAGACTAAGCTATACTCAGGAAATATGCATGATAATCATGCAACATTAAAATAAATTTCAGTCATCTTTAATTATGTATTTAAAGCCATTTTTTGAAAATTTGAATATCATATAATACTAGCTGACATCATGTATAGTGTGAACTCTGACCTTTTTTGGCATGAATTTTAAACCGCTCCAGAAAAAAAATTTACCTGTGCAACCAGTCACCAAAAATACATGATTTTTAATCTCTTCATAAAAAATACCTGTGTATAGTACAACTCCCGATTTTTGGTGTAAAATACTGATCATAAAAAACTTACATTATACTCAATATACTATATATATATATATATATATATATATATATATATATATATATATATATATGTATATATGTATGGTACATTTGGTATATATGGTATATTTTTTTTTCCCAAAAATCATTTCTCCAAAATTATCCTGTGTCTCATACATAGATGGCTGGGTTTTGATAGCCCTGGGGTAGTGACTACAGGCACTAGACTAACAAACATCTGTTTAACACACTTTTCTCCTGATGACCCCAGAAGGAAATGTACATGATTATAATTGATTGTATTATGATTACAAATCAAATTTATGTAACTATATATATATATATATATATATATATATATATATATATATATATATATATATATATTTGGGTGTGTGTGGGGTTGGGGTTGAGGAAAGGAGAGAGAAAGAGGTAAATATAGATGAATCATTAGCTGGATATTGATTATTTCCTAAAAATTCCTTAACCAAAATATTTTTGTTTTATATACCCCAGTGTTTTTCGCAGGGAATATAGTAAACATAAACTGATTCCTGAATTAAATTTTGTTGTATCAAAAAAAGATTTTCATAGTTTCTTTTTTTATTACGTATACAAGATTTTCAAAAAAGATTACATCTTTGAATTTCTTGAGTTTTTATAAAATTATGTATATGTGTGTGTGTGTGTGGGCATAACAGATATAAAAAAAACAACTTTTTACCAAGACAAAAAAAAAAGAATTTCTAAAAATAATCTTATTCATTTGTGAATAAGTCCTGAAAGTTTCATTAAAATCCAACAATTATTTGATTTTGCAAGAATTTCTAAAATGTATCTTTCACTGCAAAGAAGACACTAAAATTTGCTGTTATTTTAGAGACCTTCCACTGACTAAAAGAAAAACAAAATTTCGAATGTTCTATAAAAGATTAAAAAATTTACTAAAATAATCAAAAACACTTTGGTCTTTCTTCTTAATAATAACATATATATTTTGATGATAAAACTTAGTTTTCATCAAGTTTGGGGCATTTTTTCATCATAGTATGCCATTTTTTTGCAGCAAATTCATAACTAAACTAATTCTAATTTCCACGGATTAAAAGATTTGAAGCATTGCAACTGTTTCTGGAATTGGAATTTGGCTCTCTGACTAAAAATTCTGAACCATTATCCATTACACCTCCCATGTATTCAAGCTTACAGTACCTGGTATTCCCAAGTGGTACTGACCAGGCTCAATGTTGCTTAACTTCAGTGAATACATGAGATCCAGTGTTTCAATGTGATGTGGCTACAAGTGATCTAAAAATAGTATAAGACATGAAATTCAACAGTATTTGGATAACTATACACACAGACCAAAAATCTAAACAATAAAGAAAACTTATTTAAAATAGAATTTGTTTTGACAATTCTTTAATGATTAGTGACTATATGAACAATAAAGATGCAGAAGGAAGATTTTACTTAGATTTCCTAGATTATGCAAAAAGCAATTGATAAGGTATGACACAAAGATCTATTTGAACTACTAGGAAAACTTGTTTTACTTTGGAAGTTATTAGAATAATCTAGAACATTTCCTGGAAACAAACTGCTTGTATACGGATAGAAAATGAATTCCGTAAGTTTGCAAAAATATAAATGGGCATAAAACAAACATCTTACCTGATTTATTTAACCTTTATAGCAAGGCAATCCCATGAGAACTAGAATTCTACCAGGATTTATTACTGGTGAGCGCAATCTTAATATAAAATATACACTGTTGATGAAGAAAAAGAATGTAGGGACACCTAAGCAAAGCAGTAAAGGAAAGTAGGAAGAAAGGACTAACCATTAATTATAAGAAGACTGATGATAGGGTTGTTTTATCAAGGGAGACAACCCAAGTTTGGAGCTACAGATTGGTGAAGTCAAAATCAAGCAATTACAAAAAACTAACTATTTTGGAATTATTTTAACAGACTGGAAACTGTGGCACTGAAATCCAAAGGTGCATTAGAATAGCAAAAGTTACCTTCCAAAAAGTAAACAAATTATTAAGAGACAAAAATTTCTCAGAGTGTAGAAGTCAAGTGTCAAATTCTCCAGTCTCCCTTTCCTCATGTTTCCCAAAAATTTCAACTGCCTCTTTCTAAGTACAATTAAAACTTCTTTTTGCTCATATGTTCCATCCATTATATTTTCAGCATCCTTCTGTAGAACTAGTTCTCTCTTACCTCAGATCTCTTTTACATCTGTAAGAAAATTGTTCAGCATACACTGCCATAGAGAGGGATTGATGTTACATAGCAGATTAACACACTTTGTTTCTAATAAAATTTTTCTGTCTCTTAATAATTACAAAAAAAAAAAAAATTCTTCAAAGTAAATATACTTGAGAAGGGTTTGTAAAAAAAAAAAAAAAAAGAGAGAAAAACTTTGTTCTGTCTTGTATGATCTTAAAGACCTCAGAATAAGGAGAATAAGCAAGCAAAGAAACAGAAACATTGATTTCCCTGAAAAACCTTAACTTTGGACAAAATTATACATATACATAGGCAGGCATACTCACAGAAATATACAGACACAAAGACACATATGCACACAAATTTACACACACACACACAGACCTGTATACCTGCACACACAGACATGCATATACAGAAAGGACGGGTATATTAAAACACGCAATGTACACATCTCGGAGAAGAAGTCCAGAGTTCATATTTCAAATTTATTACAATCGCAAGCTGTTGATCTGACCTAAAAATCTGAACAGGATGCACAAATTTTACTTTTATAGCAGATGTGTCAGCAAAGAAAATGGGGGTGGTGGTGGTGATAGTGGAGAGAAATTGATTTTTTTTTTCTTTTAATGCTCCTCCTCTAACAGTGCACACCACCACCAAATCTTTTTAGTGAGAAGAACTTTTTTTAAAAATTTTATTTAAAGTAGGGGTATTTACACCCTCTACCCCTAATCCCCCCCCAAAAAAAAATGGGTGAAAGAATCTTTAAAATAGAGGATGGGGGGAAAGTTTGGGGAGAGGGGATGGAAAGAAAATTTGCCTTCCAGATGCTGGAAGTAAGTTTGTTCACTCATCTGTTCAATAAAGATGAAAAACAGAAAAACAAGAGGGATTGTGGGTGGGGGTTGAAGAGATTCCTCTGCCCTGCCAACACATATACATTGCCAACCCCTTACACACATAAGAAAAAAAAGAGGTAGAAATAGCTTGGCGGCATGTAAAATATATTGTAGCTTTTATTCCCCAAAACTTAAAGGTGAAGGGGCATTATAGCGAAAAAAAAAGACAAAACAAAAACACTGAAAGGTTCTCACTCAGCTTTGTGCCTTGTAGAATCTCTGGTGATATTTTTGCATAGTCTGAAATTATGAAATGAATTGTTAGTATGGCCTTTTTTTTTCTACCCTTTCTACACTGTTCCAGTTAATCTATTATCCAGTCCTTTTCAGGTCTGTTTTGCTAGGTGCAGAACATTATTTGGGGATTTTAACCCAATTGTGTGGGTATTGTGCTATTGTGTTGGCAAATAAATCAGTTGTTTATGACCATATCATGCTGAAACACTGGTTCTTGCATGATCATCAAAGTTAAGCAACATTGAACCTGGTCATTATCTAGATGAGTCACTGCTTGAGAATACCAGATGCTGTAAGCTTGGATGTGCAGGTGATGTAATGAATTGGAAATTGGAGATCAGTGTTCCATTTCCAGTCAGGTTCCTTATATTCATTTACACAAAAATATGGGAAAGATATGAATCCACCTCTTCTCCCCACAGCTGTGAGTGAATTAGTAGGACTTGTATCAGTAAATGATTATTATCTCCAAAAAATTATTACAATCTACATATATGTTCTAGCCTTAAATAACCTGCAGAAGGTTGATAAGCCATAAAAAACAGATCAATCAAATAATTCAGCAAGTAAAATAATACATTACAATACAAACATTTTTATCAACAAAACAACAAGAAGGCTCTTTACTAAAGAGCGTACAATTGATAATAGTTTGAGAATGAATAATGTGGGAAAAAATGATTATACCTGTAAAATCTATTTCATACAATTTTTTTCATATGGAAAAGAATGAGGAAGAGAAATAAGAAAGAAGAAGGTAACAAATAAAAGAAAATAAAGAAAAAGAGAAAGAAGAAAAAATAAGAAAAAGGAAAGATTAAACAGAAGAAAGAAAAGAAGAATAAGGAAGAGAAGGAAGAGAAAGAAGAAAAAGAAGGAAAAAAATTAGGGAAAAGAAAAGAGAGAATAAGGAGAATAAGGAAAAGAATAAAGAAGAGAAAGGAAAGAAGGAAAAGAACAAGGTAAAAAAGAAAGGAAAGAACAAGGTAAAAAAGAAAGGAAAGAACAAGGTAAAAAAGAAAAGAAATAAGAAAGAAAATAAGAAAGAGAAAGGAAAGTATATAAAAGAAGGGAAAGAAGAAAGAGAATAATCAGTTAAAATATCTTCTGCTAATGTCAATCCCACAATGCAAAGTGAGCATTACAATGTGTTGCAGACTAAATATGAAAATAAAAATACAATTGTAAAGGGTTTGAAAACCGAGCAACTACTGCAGATTATTGTATAAATGGATTTATTTGGTTGAAGAATAAAACAGTGATCCTTTGAAAGCCATGCTTTGTATCAAGATCAGAGAGGAATCATTGACTTTATATGATTTAGTGTCCTTATTTTTGTTGTTTTGATCACTTTTTGGTAGATGTGTTCTCTGGCAAATCTAGTGCTGTTTCAAAGCTTTGATATTTATTTACATGAATTATTCAGACAACTATCCCTATCTTTTTTTATTTTGATTACAATATTTCTGTTGATGCATTCTCCTACCTTCCTAGTGGCTTCAGAGATGAAATATTGTCATTCTTTACTGATTTAGTCAAATCACCAAAATTTTTTTCAAATCTACAATTTTTATATCAATAGAATGAGTAATGATATTTCATTTTAGATAATTTGTTGTTACAAAGAAAAAGAAAAATTTTCATATATAAATAGTTTTTATTGAAGTCTGCCTTTTAGATTGGTGTAAAGCTCAAGTAGACAGTACATTTGATTACTTGTAAAATCCTAGATCTGTACAAATATCAACACAGAATGAGAAGAGAAAACAAGGAACAGGGATGAAAATAACAAAATAAAAGGATGAGAGGGTAAGAGAGAGTGAGAGAGAGAAAGAAAAGAAGCAGAGAGAGAGAGAAAAGAAGCACAGAGAGAGAGAGAAAAGAAGCACAGAGAGAGAGAGAAAAGAAGCACAGAGAGAGAGAGAAAAGAAGCAGAGAGTGAAAAAGAAAAGAAGCAGAGAGAGAGAGAGAGAAAAGAAGCAGAGAACGAGAGAGAGAGAAAAGAAGCAGAGAGTGAGAGAGAGAGAGAGAGAAAAGAAGCAGAGAGAGAGAGAGAGAAAAGAAGCAGGGAGCGAGAGAAAAGAAGCAGAAAGCAAGAGAAAGAGAGAAAAGAAGCAGAAAGCAAGAGAGAGAGAGAGAGAGAGAGAGAGAGAGAGAGAGAGAAAAGAAGCAGAAAGCAAGAGAGAGAGAGAGAGAGAGAGAGAGAGAAAAGAAGCAGAAAGCAAGAGAGAGAGAGAGAGAGAGAAAAGAAGCAGAAAGCAAGAGAGAGAGAAAAAAAAGAAGCAGAAAGCAAGAGAGAGAGAGAAAAGAAGCAGAAAGAGAGAGAGAGAAAAGAAGCAGAGAGAAAGAGAGAAAAGAAGCAGAGAAAGAGTGAGAAAAGAAGACAGAGAGTGAGAGTGAGAGAAATATTGAGAAGTAGATAATTGAGAGGCAGAGAGAAAATGGAAAAAGAGAGTTATAGACAAGCAGAGAGAGAAAGACAGAGAAAGAAGCATGAGGAGAAGAGAGAGAAAGAGCCATGTATGCAAAAAGAGATGTAGTCAAAGAGAAAGAGATGACAGAAAGAGGGAGGGGGCAAAGAGAAAACAAAATTGTAAAAAATAAAAACTCTCTTCTGGGTGAGATTTTGTTCATTTTTGTCTTTCTTGCCTGCAAGTAATGTCCACTTTACCACTTGACGATGATAAATAAGTTAAATGTCAAAAAATAATCGAATTAAAAGATAAAAAAAGAAAGAGAAGCTTTTGAGAAAAAAGACAAACAAGTTTTTGATTTTCAAGTTAAAGTCATTTTGAATAATATTCAGACTAAAAATTGTAAAAAACCAAAAAATGAAGAAGAAAAAAAAAAAAAAAAAAGTGGCAGATACATCTTTTGGTTGGATTTAAGAAAAGATACATTTTGTAAAAATGCACCCTGTGTGAGTGAAAGTAAATCTTCAAGTGAAAAGTTGATTGATTGGTTTTTACTGATTATCAACTCTTTGTCGGTTATTTAAAGCTGAAACATGTTTCAGGTTGTAGTTGGTTGCTTATAGTACTAGGTCTTCCCCAAAGCTTTCCCATCTAAGTACTGATCGTGCTTGATGCTGCTTAAAAATTGTAGTTGTAAGTACTGCCACAAGTAAAAATACACTCATAGTAAATAAGAGTACACTTATAAATGTATATAAGTAGATATATTTTCAGCCTGAGTGGAAATATATTTCTTCTACAGGGAAAATTTTTTCCATCAAGATGGACAGCCAAGTTGAAATAGAATTATGAAGAAGAATTTATGTGTAATAACAAAATTAGAGTCCATCCTAAAATATTGATTTTTCTACAATCCACAAATTATTAAAAATCAGAATATAAAAACGTAAAAGAAATCTTAAGAATTTGGGTAAGTGTGCAATACTAGACAACCTTTGCTAATTCAGCATAAAACAACTGCTGCCATTCCATTGTTTGATTTTGAGCAGTAACTTTTCCCTTA
Organism: Acanthosepion lycidas; assembly: GCA_963932145.1. Classification (NCBI taxonomy): domain Eukaryota; kingdom Metazoa; phylum Mollusca; class Cephalopoda; order Sepiida; family Sepiidae; genus Acanthosepion; species Acanthosepion lycidas. Next base: position 91,392,612 of record OZ010595.1, read on the forward strand.
GATTCCTTTGAAAATAAAAAATAAAAAATATTTATTCTTTTGTCTATTTGAAGGAACCATAGTTAAATGTACAATTAAGAGTTTATAAAGGATATCTAATAAGAAAAAGATGAATGATTATTAACAACTCAAATTACAAAAAGGAGAGAAAGTGAAAGAAAAATGGAGATTTCTGGCCAACAGATAGAAGTGTCATTATAACCTCTTGAAATTATTGAAGGAGAAGTCTGATTAGCTGACATTCTTAGGAATTATTTACAAAATGATGCATCATGGGTAAAGTCAATGTTCCATACTTGATCGTATGATGAATGCTGAAAATCTAACGAGAATTACTTAAAGGAGGAAGAAAAAAAAAATATACAGAAATAGAAAGTAAAGAGAGTTGAGAATATAATTTCAAAGACATAAGTAAGAAATTTGATGTGGATTTAACGCAAGCAGAATCAGGTACGTTACAAAGAATATATGTTCTCTTAGCAAGAACAGCAAAAGGTAAAGAGTGAAATCTAACTCTGGGTGAATCAAAGTAGATGTCTTCATTTTTTTTTTTTTTTTTGCTATTTTTCTTCATCTTTGAGGTTTCTCAGTTCAAAAGGCCAACAGTAATGATTCAATAAAGTGTTCATGAGAAAAGTTTGTTTATCATGACATGAAGTGTGTATTTTGTCTTCTGATCATGTTTCTATAGATCATTAAGGTTTCTGCTAGAAATCAGCATGATGTGTATCTAGGGCATGTTATAAGATGGCTGTATTCATCTATTCTTTTTGTGGGTGGTGTAATGGCTCGGAATTGTCAATCAGAGAGCTGAGTTCCAATTCCCATTGGCTTTGTTATATTCACTTACACACAAATACCCTTGGGAAATGTATGAATCCACCTCGTCTCCCCCCAGCTATTGGTTAATTAGTAAGACTTGTATCACTAAGTCATTATTATTTAAAAAAAATATTCTTTCAATCTAAAAATATTTTCATAAATTTTTGTTAAAAATTAAGGATATTGTGAGGAGTGTTTTTTTCTGATTTTAAACCCTTTCTTTGTATAAAATCAAAAATGATTGGGTGGTAAGGGTGGGTCACTGGAAACTGTGCAAATAACTTGAATTATAAGCATATCTTTATTTACTAGGAGGGCATTTTCATTTGTGGCAATACTTAATTAAATTCTCTACACAGTTATACAGTGTAACCCGGATATAAGAGAGTTGTCAGGGCCTGGAGAATAAGTCTCTTATATCAGGGTTTCTATTATATCAGGGTTTGGTCTATTTTGTTTAGGTAAGTATGGCTCTAATTTGGGAACAGAGAAAATCTCTCTTATATCCGGGTGACACTGTATATGTGGCTAGTGTAATGAATCTCAGGTAGAGAGTAGCATCATGGAACCAAATACAAATTCTAGGTTAGTCTGTTGCATTCACTTTCACACAATCACCCGTGGGAGAAGAGCATGAATCTCATCTCCTTCCAACTATGGGTTAAATAGTAGGCTGTAATGAGTTCTCTATCCTTAGGTAGCAACAAATCTAAGAGAAAGAAAATTCTGTATTAAAAATTGTGAAGAAGGCAGCAGGAAACTGAAGAAAAATTATTAAATATTAAAAATATTAAAATATCAATCAAATATTAAAATAATTTCCCATGAAATTCAATTTATGCTGATTTGCATATCACTGTCAAATTCACTGGTTAGAGGATTAATATTAGGTTGGTGCAAAAATAATGACGGTTTTTGACGTATTTTTTAACGTCAGAAACCGTCATTATTTTTGCACCAACCTAATATTAGTATTTAATAGAAAAATCTAGTACGTAGGGGGGATAGAGATAAGTCAGGCACATGGAGGGATGGAGATAAATCGGTACATGGGGGATGGAAATAAGTCAGGTATGTAGGGGGGATGGAAATAGGTCGGGTATGTAGGGTGGATGGAAATAGGTCGGGTATGTAGGGTGGATAGTAATAGGTCGGGTATGTAGGGGGGATGGAAATAAGTCACGTATGTAGGTAGGATGGAAATAAGTCAGGTATGTAGGGGGGGATGGAAATAATTTATGTATGTAGGGGGGATGGAAATAAGTTGGGTATGTAGGGGGGGATGGAAATAATTTATGTATGTAGGGGGGATGGAAATAAGTCGGGTATGTAGGGGGGGATGGAAATAATTTATGTATGTAGGGGGGATGGAAATAATTTATGTATGTAGGGGGGATGGAAATAAGTCAGGTATGTAGGGGGGATGGAAATAATTTATGTATGTAGGGGGGATGGAAATAAGTCAGGTATGAAGGGGGCTGGAAATAGGTCGGGTATGAAGGGGAGATGGAAATAAGTCGGGTATGTACGGGGGATGGAAATAGGTCGGGTATGTAGGCGGGATGGAAATAAGTTGCGTATGTAGGGGGGGATGGAAATAAGTCGGGTATGTAGGGGGGATGGAAATAAGTCGGGTATGTAGGGGGGATGGAAATAAGTTGGATATGTAGTGGGGATTGCTGTTAAGTCAGGTATGTTGGGGGATGGAAATAAATCGGATACAAATTTGGGTATGTATGGGGAATGAAGATTATATTAAATCAACTTTAGGATGGCTTAACTGCCTTGACAATCAGCATTGATAATTTTGACATTTATCTGTGCTTGAACCATAATTGCTGGCTTGACTCACAGGTATAAAATATTTTTAATATATATCTATTTTTAGCTTTAGTCAGGCACAGGATCAGATGAAAGATGAAGACTATCTCATTCATTTTAAAGAAAAGGGAACCTGGTTGCCTTGAAAATCGGTATTAAAAAATACTGGCTTTGACCTATACTTGAACAGTTATCATTGGTCAGATAAATGACATTTCATCTCATCCTCCATCAAGCAGAACCTGTGGTATTTTATGTTAGTATAGAAGCGGGGGTGGGGAGGGTGGACGGAATTCAGATCAAAATTTATCTGATAATTACACAGACTTATTGATTCACTCTTATCTCAATTATTGTTCCAATTATCAATCACTTTTTCTGATCATATCTCTTCTTTATATAGCATACACATTTATATAGCATACACATTTATATGTATTGATTTGTTATATCAGTTAACTTACACCAACATATATTTATTTTCAACAACTTCCTTCCCAATATTTTTAATTCATGGGTGAATTTTAATCCATTCAGAATGTTACTCATCATCGTATTTCATTGTTGGGAAAATACTTTTGCTATTGTAGGTAATATCAGATATTTTTTCTTTCATTCTTCAGAGAGAAAGATTTCCATACCATTGATAAAAGAGGCTGACTTAATACCTACTTGACCCCTGAACTCAGTTAGCAGGTAACAAACAGCATCTGTAAAGAAATCTATTTTTCATTATATTTAAAATAAAAAGTTAGGTTTCTTTTTCAGAATCCAGTTAATTAACTAAGTAATTAGTTATATTAACTAAATGTCATTGAATCTTATTTTCTATAGTGACTACTTTATTTTTGGAAGATTTTTAATTACAGTTTAAATATTTTAATTAAACCACTTATAAAATAATTTGACCTTAGTGGAGGAATCAGTGGTGTATACAGTGTAACATACAGAAACATATTTCTAGTAATATATATATATATATATATATATATATATATATATATATATATATATATATATCAATAAATGGAAATGGCAATATTAGTTGTTTCCTTATAAGGAAACATTCTGCATTCATTGACTGAACAACCAATTCTAATTTGTTCAGAAAAATAGGTTTGTCAAGTTCACTAACTGCAATTGCTTTTTCCAGTATTGATAGGGCATTCCTTCCTAACCTATTGTTTGAAGTAATATGGAACACCAACATCTTTATAATGTCATTCTCTCATTAAGTCACATATGCTATCCATTTTAGTTGTTGCTGCTGCTGTTATTTGGAAAAATTCTTTGTGATTCTGTAGCACCAGTCTGCAATGTTTGAAGAAGGATGGTCCTCACTAAGACCTACAGGCTTCATTTCTGTAAGTTTCATTCTTATGTAATCTCGAGGTGTATAGTAAGCCTCAAGTTTGGAATCATATGATGTACAAATATGGAAGGGTTCATGATCATTTGGTCAGAGTAGGATCAGTACAAATATGGAAGGGTTCATGATCATTCAGACAGAGTGAGATCAGTACAAATATAAAAGAGTTGATGATCAGTCAGTGGGATCAGTACAAATATGGAAGGGTCCATGATCATTCAGACAGAGTGGGATCAGTACAAATATGAAAGAGTTGATGATCAGTCAGAGTGGGATCAGTACAAATATGGAAGGGTCCATGATCATTCAGACAGAGTGGGATCAATACAAATATGGAAGAGTTGATGATCATTCAGACAGAGTGGGATGAGTACAAATATGGAAGGGTCCATGATCATTCAGACAGAGTGGGATGAGTACAAATATGAAAGAGTAGATGATCATTCAGTCAGAGTAGGATGAGTACAAATATGGAAGGGTCCATGATCATTCAGACAGAGTGGGATCAGTACAAATATGGAAGGGTTCATGATCATTCAGGTAGAGTGTGGAGTTGGTACAAATATGGGAGAGTCCATGATCATTCAGTCTTGTTTGGGCGGGTAGAAAAGCAAGGAAACGTCTACACTTGGAAATTAATTCTGAATTTTATATGGTGTTGGATAAATTCAAAAATGCATATCTCTTCCATATTTTTACGTCATAAATACCTAACCCAGGGATTTGCTTTTTACTGGAAGATCACTGATGCATGAAACTGGCAGTCACCCTTACATTTTTCCTCAAATACTTTTTACTATCATGGTAGCTCTGACTGCTTGACATTGACTAATGGTTTTTAAACCAATGCCACATGACAGCAAGTTTGTTGTTCTCATAAATAATACAACAGTGTTATTATCTATCAATATATATATATATATATATATATATATATATATATATATATATATATATGCGTGTGTGTGTGTGTGTGTGTGCAAATATATAGAAAAATACGAAAGAACACATTAGGTAAATAATCCAAGGTTCTTTCGTATTTCTGTTTTTATTTTTAAAAAACAGTGCCCAATACAAAAGTGGAGACTAAATTATAATTATATTTATTTTTTAAAAAATATGATTCCTTTGCTACATAAGAGTTCTCATGTTTGAAAAACAAGAGCCAAAAACTTCAATATAATTGTTAAAATTAAATTGAATTTTATGTAGTGAAGGAATCATATTTAAAAAAAATAAATATAATTATAATACACACACACACATATATATATATATATATATATATATATATATATATATATATATATTACACAGAAAGAGAAATAAATAGATAATAGATATTGATCTCTGAAGATTGCTTGAAGCATGAAACTTTCAGTTCACATCCAGTATTGAGTTTCATGTCCACGCTGTAATATTTATCACCCCCACTAAGACGTGATGTGATACAAAGTCAGGTTTATTGTGGGGAACCAGAGCATGTACACCAAAGCCAACAACAAAAATTGCAACTGTCAATTGTGCTGGCCTCAGTAGAGACTAACGAGCACCCATCTCTAGTGCAATAGGGGATGTGCAGCTTTGGGCAGCTGTTCCCTGGGACCAGGCACCTTGCAGTATTTATTTTCCTCAGCTGTGTCTGTCTGCAGACAAAGCCATAACTGGGCTGCATCTCTGCCTGAAGACAGAGATGCAACTGCAGGATAAAAGCCTACCTGGAACGTACCAGTTAAGTATGTTTGTCTCTTCCCATATATACATGTACACACACACACACACACACATACAGTGGGTCAAAATCGTGGCCTAGGTCACAAATTGATGAACTGCATACCAAAAAATGACCATGACAAACATTTTTTTCTTGTATTTTTTCCACACTCCTCTCCAGTTTTTTGAACAGGAGCAAAGGTTTATCCCTTGTTTCCTGTTTAGGATTTTATGTTTCTGGTTCCTTCTAAAGTCTTTTCATTCTTTTTCAAACCCAGTAGCCCCTTGCTTGGGCTGAATTAATTAAAAATATATGTTGACATTGAGGTCAACACCCTGTGGCAACAGTCTGTTTCATGCTTAAATGTAATCTTTATGGCCTGAAGAGTGCGCTTAAGTCCACTTTTATATCTACATGTGATCTATTCCCTGATATTGAGCACTTTAACCCATAAATATAGCATACCTTCAAATTATATTTTTATCATATACACACACATGCATATGTGAGTGAGTGAGTGAGGAGAGGGAGGAAGATTGTTAAAAGCAACCAGTAAATGGTGTAGATAAGAAAAAATGTTTAATGACTGACAATCTTGAAAAGCAACTGAAATTAAGATAAAATACAAATCAAAAATTAATAATGGCTGACAATGCTTTATTTAATAAAAATAAAAAAATGAAGATAATTTTTCTTTTATTCATTTTTTTTTTTTGTTTTTCGTTGTAGATTAGAAAAAATAAAATTAGTCAATAAAAATAAAACGTAATTTTTTCCAATGGGCCAATATGACAGTAAGCAAAACTTTCAAGTATCAGTAGAAACTGCACAGAAGAGTGTGCAGTACCCCCTGCCTTTCTTCCTGAATGGAATTGGCATGAAAACGCAAGTAAACATAAATGTTCTTGGAGTTTTAAGGATGATCTAGTTGTGAAAGTTTCATTAAGGTGCATGAGGCAGAAAAGGAAATGATTAATCATCGTGTGTTCCTCCTCCCACACCCAAATTATAATCCTCCTTTCATTTCCCTTTAATATCAAACAGTCTTTCCATGGGTAGGGGTAGGAATGTTTCTGCAAGAATATCATGTGAACTGTTTGCTTGTATTTGTGAAGGTTCAAGAATTCAAATAAATAAATAAATAAAGAAGTGCTTGTTTGTCCTCAGAGATAAATAAGGCTAAAGCAAAAATTTAAACACAACCCAAACCTAAGGAAGCTTGAAAAATGGTTGGTTCCCTGAACCACTCCAGTAAGTACCTGACTCCTCCTATATGTAAACAAGAGCCAGATCAGGTTGGAAATAGAGAACTACTGCCATCTATGGGTGGAAGCTGCTAAGTTTTCACTTTCCAGTCTCTATAGAGTCCAAAAGCATATCCACATCCTTGTGGGTGATGAATTTTTTTGCACTCCGCAATCCCTTTGTTATAAGCCTCTCACTGATCTATTGCTATTTCCATGGAAAGTGTTTAGACAAATTATGTTCCTTAGTTCCATCAGTTTTAACCGTCATAGCTAAGACCCACCATGCCACACCCATTGTAGCGAACTGTCCTCTTTTCCTTTGTATTCCATTGGTAATATGTAAGTTCCACTTGAGCAGCTACTTTGTTGAACCAACTTAGAAGAGAGTGCTTCCCCAGTTACTGTAATGTTAAACTGTTCAAGTCAAGATTCAACCATTATCTTCCCCACATCTCCCAATAAACTGTACTTCTTACTCTGTAACCTTCTACCTCAAGTGGTTCTCAGGCCTTGTACAGTGTGAACATCATGGCAAAGAAAAAAGTGATTGGGGTTTGAAATTTAAAAGTATTCTTAGATTGCATATTTGATAATGATTTAAAAAAAAGAAAAAAAAAGAATGGAATTTGTTTTGTGTTATATCTATTTGTAAAAAAAGCCATAGCTGCAATAAAAAGCGTCATCTGCACTGCCCAATATACAAAGATGGATTGAGTGATGGCATTTCTTAAAATTGAATTGCATATATATGTATGTATGTGTAAGTACACATATTATATAATGGGTGTGATTCAATTTTGAGTAATGACTTTGCTTGACTTATCCTCAAATATTGATGGCTTTTGCAATAGGTTTTACAGTAATATTTTGGTGGAATTTCACATGATGTTTCAGACTATTAACTGAGGAATATTATATATATATATATATATATATTAGAAGGAAAGTGTGTGTGCGCATGAATGTTCATTAGGGAGAAATAAAGATAATTATTGTTGCTAATGTCATTAAGATAGAAATTTGAAGCCATTTGGCATTTCTTTTTATTGTCAATATTTCATGTCCATAGAGGTAAATACTAATCAAGTGAAGCTGCCAATGTTGCCAATGTGGTTTGCACACATGATGACTTGAAGGAAGCAACATTCCAGAGTTAATTATTTGGTGATAAATTCTGATCAGCTGGACCTTTTTCTGGTCCATGATGTTTATCATAAAATGAATCATGAAGAGAAACAAGATGTTCAGAACAAAGAGAATCTGGTCAGAAAAGGTCAATTCCACCTTTTGTTCTAATTAATTAGCTATTTAACATTCCTTATGCATGACTTCAGATGAAGCATTTTCACATTAAATAATTATATTTTGTGTAAAACTTTAAAACAAGTAGAATTCATCCTTGTCATATCGACAATTACAAACTGACAAGAGTTAAAACAATAAGAATTAATGAATAAACTAAAAGACATTTTCAAGGCTTTATACTGAAACAAAGTTCTCATCATATTTTAAAATCAACAAATAACATTTTTGTTTTTATCAAATTATCAGCAAAAGCAATTTTGCATTTTAAAAATACACAAATACACAAATACTATTTCTATTTTCTCCATTTAACAAATACAATTCCAGATAATATATTAATGAGTATTTCATTAGTTAGAATTTTATTTTGACTATTTAAATATTTTATATATAAAGATGAGAAGGGAGTCTACACCAAACATTTTATAATCTTAAAGAAATTGAACAGTATCTGCAAATTTATAAATTTTGAGCAGTACTTTTAATAACCAATGTACAAAAAGTATGCAAAGAACAACTTTATTACTACTACTAATTTGTTTTTGTTACTAAAGTTCACATAAGGTAGTGGGTTAGTGTTAAGATAATTATGATGAATGAGGTGTGTGTTATGAATGAAAGAGTAGAAAATTATTATAATAAGGAGAATAGATAACAAATGATCCTTTTGAAGAAATCAAGATTGTAGTGCTCAGGGAAGCATCCACGTGGGAGTGTTCCACGAAGTAGCAGTTCTTCGGAAAAAGTTGCTCGAGTGGAACTTTCTCTTTAGACTTGGAATAAGAGAGGAGATGAGGGTGATTCAACTTTGTGGAAGTGGTACAGTGTATTGTAGCTATACAGGTTTGAACTAAAGAATGGCTCATCTGAACATTTGTCATGGAAATAGTGATAGACATGAAAACTTGCATCTGTGGGAAACACAAGACTGCAAAGTGGAGAATAAGTTTTTTTCACAGAAGTTTGCATAAATGACTTTGAACTCTCTCAAATTTTGAAGGACACTGTGGAAACTGTCAAATTCTTAGAACATTTCTGTAGGGCCATGTGTGTGTGTATGGTCTTTTTAAGTTTTTATATTTGGTGGTTGCTACTCAAAGATATATTCCTTCAGAATGGCCAATACTAACTAGAACTGTAATTCTAATTACAGTCACACTAAAAACTGGCCAAGTTGAAAATGATCCCCCAATTTACATCAATAACACTATCATTGGTAACATTTTTTTGTCAGCACACAATATGGTTTGTTCACATGATTCATCAGATCATTAATAAGGATATTTTTAAAAATCTTCCAGATGCCATTGCTGACATGTTTATATATCTATCTCTCATTAGTACTTATAAAGCAGTGATGTCATTAAATTCCTACATGTGGAAAAAATTGAGCCCATTGACATTTATCAGCACTTCATTTACAGTGACCAAACAGTGGATATGATCACAGTTAGGTGGTGGGCAATGTACAATGGGTATAACAAGTCATATTCTCGGTGACCCTGTACAGCTGCCAATTTTTTTTTCATCCAATGCTAGGCCCAAGATTCACTCAAGGTAGAGGGTTACTGTGTGGAGATATATTAGCATAGGAAAGAAGAAGTGTTAAAAGTATAGAACTGAAGTAGAACTGGAAACCCAATCTTAAACAGGAAACAAGGGAAAAACCTATACTCCTGTTTAAAAGACTGGGGAGGAGGGTGAACTGGACAATAGGGGAACCTATCTACTCCCATTCAAAATTACAAGCAGGGAACTGTGTTTGGAATTGAATGTCAGTTTCAATCCATTGGAAACAATGTTGGCAACAATGGAATATATCCCAATGTTTGTACCAAGGTGGGATCACATGGAGGTTCACACAAGAACAGAAAGGCCATTGAATGTCATGTCAGTCAGCATCTCTGCTGTACTCCAATATGAAATTGAAGGTAGTATTTTCCTGAATCGTATTGTCACCAGTGAAGAGGACATGGTGTCGTTTTCATGACCTGAAAATAAAATAACTCCATAGGGTGGTGACATGCAAATTCCATATCAAAGTTAAAGTTACAAAGAATAAAGTGATATGTGCAATGTCTTTTGGAAGGTGACACGGGGGGGTGTCTTTTGAAAGGTGGCAGGGCAGGCGGGGAGAGTCTTTCCTGATCATCTGGAATCCTGGTAAAGCATCAATTAGAATCACTTCTTTTAATTGTTTCACCCCAAGCAAAATTATAAAGCCACTAAGATGCAAGGGGGTTGCTGAGAGTGAAAAAAAAATATGAGAAAACATTGCAGCAGACAAAGGACAATAAAAAGAACAGGATTCAAGGAGACAGAAGATGACGATTGATGTTTCATTTAAATTTTTGTAGATTATAATTGAGAGTGAAGCAAGAAGTTGGAAGAAAGTTCCACAGGTAAAAATTGCAAACGAAGAAACTATTCAAATAGAACTTCTGCTTAGTTATTTCAACAGTAAAACAACAAGATCAAGGTGCACATCTAGTAACTACACTTAAATTCATAAAGTTGAGGTACCAAAGAAGAAAGCTCTTCAGAATAATTGCTATGATGTTATGACAATGAGCATGCCTAATTCAAGAAACAACCTTTCACTGGACTGTCCAACCAAACTTACCATAGAGTTTGGATTTGGTGCTTTCAAACTTTCATCTGTTTAAGTGGAAGAAAGATGGATTATATATATTATTTTCCTGGCAATAATGCTATCATTGTCACTGTGAAAAAAGTGGTTCATCTCAGTTGGTATAAATTTTTACACAGTTCATTACTGTTGAAAATGTATAACTGACAGTGATGGTAAAAAAAAAAAAAATAGTTTTTTAAAAACTTGCTCTATCGATCAATGTTATTGTGCTCCCTGTACATGTAGTTTATGTGGAAATAAATAGGAGGTGTTACTTTCGGAGCAACCTGCTTTGTCTTATTTTCAGGCTAAAGTTTAAGGACTTATTGTTTAATGTATTAATATTATTGGTTAGATGAATCTCATCTGTGCAATAAGCATTTTGAAAGTCATACCAATTATCAAATAATATATATAAAAAGTGAAAGTTTTTGATTTACTCCCAAAGAATTCATATAATTCGAGGTCAGTTAAGCAAAAATTAAAATTAAGCAATTTTAATTAACTTTGCGTGTTTTGAATTTTCATGAACATTTTTATTTACGTTTGCTTTCAGTCTTGTAATCTGAGATTTCCTTCTCAACAAAAATTAGCCCCCATCAACAGTTTCTGTTTATTGATCATGAAATATTTAGGTTTTCAATTTATGTCTACAACCATTGCAGGAGAGTTTGTTGAAAATATGATTAAATTCAGTTTTTAGGTTGTCATTTTCAGACCAAAAGAAAAAAAAAAATATTGTATATTCTATAGAAAAGAAAATGATACTCAAGTTATTTTCTTCTTTTTTACATATTATACAAAATATCAATTTTCCCCAGAGATTACCTTTTACAAACCAATTTATAATACACTCGGTTTAATCAGGTAATATTTACAAAGAAAAAATGTCAACAAGCCAAGATTGGTATATTTAACATAAAAAGATAATGTGGAAAAAAAAAAGAAAACAAAACAAAGCACTTTTCTTTTTATAGAGTCTCTTCATTGAACATGTTTCTTCACAATTAAGCTATTGATTTCAATTATTGATTTCAATTATTGATTTAAGGTATTTGAGTAGAAATTACCCATAAAGGCTTTTCATTTGGGAAGGTCGGCTACTGAAAAGACAGGACGAAAAGTTTCAGAGTTATTTTAGTTCTGTATTATTTTGCAGATGAATAAGGAAAGAATAGAAACAACTCTAGATTTCTAGAGACTTTTTGTGCGGTTTTATAAAGCTCGATATGAAACACAATAATCAGGATTGGTTCTTTATATTGTGAAGCATAAACAATGAGTTGAGCTTTCTCTTGCAGAGGCCCAGGTCTTATTTTCTTGCAGAAGGCCAGATCTTATTCTCTTGCAAAGGGCTAGGTCTTATTTTCTTGCAGAGGCTCAGGTCTTATTCTCTTGCAGAGGGCCAGGTCTTATTCTCTTGCAGAAGAAAGAGAAAGTATGAAATCTCTGTAATTCTAAAGAATTTTGTTAAATTTATGAAAATTAAGACAAATTTTGTGATCTGGAAATAAAATTCATATCAAATCTCTTCATGATGTTAAGTATAAGTGTCCTTTTTGTTGTCATCATCTCTAAAATATTGTTGTTTTTCACATATTTGGCCCATGGTATTTTTAGTATCCTTTTGTAGAACAATATTACTTATGGGGATGATAGAGAAAAGAAACTTTGTCAAAGATATCATCAGTCCACAAGATAACAAGGTGAAAATAACAAAGTGAAAAGCTAGAGAAATAAAATCATAATGGAAGCTATTTCCTTATAAGGAAACATTCAGCTTTCATTGACTGAGCAGCCAGTGCTACTGTTGAAATTTATAAAATCTTTTATTCAAAACATTTTTTCAGGAAAATAAGTTTCTCAAGTCCAGTATTGATGGCTATTTCCTTCCCAATCTTTTGTTTAAAGTTGTGTGGAATGTCAAGATTTTCATTATGTCATTATTTTTTCTTTAAGTTAAATGTTCTATTCATTTTTAGGATCTTGCTATAGTTAAAAAAATATTGGAATATAATAAGATGAAAGTATTATGCACAATTACTAGATGACTTAAAGCAGTGTTGAAGATCCTTGCAAAAAGAGTATAATTTTAAGATTACTGAGGAAAGTATATGACTATTTAGGGGACTTGCTGTGAACTGGTCCTCATTATAAAAACTATGGATGGAAAGTTATAGTAACCATTTTCTTTGAAATTCTTGAATGAAAAAAAAAATTATTTTCAGATTTTTTTTGATTTCATTAATAGAAAACAACAACAACAAAAAAAGAAGCATGCTAAATTATTATTTTTACATGCCTCCCCTCATTTTCTGTTAATGTCACCCTTGCCCCTACTTCCCTAATAAAGACTGATGAAGAAACTTAGCTTTCTTTATAATGATGTCAATGAAAATTAGAACAGAATTCTTTGGTTGTTTCTCCTCAGTGGGGACCAGCTTATCTTATTGTGTTTCACTCAAATGGAAGCCATAAAGAGAAATAAAAGGAGATCAACTAATTACATTGGTCCCTATCCCCAGCCACAATTTATCACTTTGTCATTTTATCTGCTATAGTTTCAGTTTTACTCATAAAGAAATAATAACAGTAAAGAAAGGACAAAATCAATCAGGTACTGAGGTTTTAAAGATAACACCAAGAGAATACAGTTGAAAATTCTAAGGAATATAATGAGGAAAGAAGGTTTGGAAAATCTGATACTCACAGGACAGATTTAAAGCAAGAGAGACAGAGTAAAACAATGCATAACAGACTTAGTGAGATTGAATAAATGGATGGTAGAAAAGGGTGTAGGAGAAATAATAAGAAATTTATTAAGAGCTACAAAGAACAGGAAATTGTGGAGAGCCATGATTGCCTATGTCCTGAGGGGAAATGCCACATAAAGAAGAACTATGATTAAAGTATATCATTATGATTGTTCTATTTTATTAATAGTCATTTTTGTTAGCCACTTATATATATATATATATAAGATTTTGTGCTATCTACACTTTCAGGTATTGATTAGTGAGAAAGGGGGCCTGGAAAATATCCTCCACCCTGTGGATAAGTGGTGCTGGAGGATCCCTATAGTATCATCAAATTAAGTTTTCCCCTAATTTACTCCTTTTATCATGCAGTTATGTGCATGAGTAAATGTACAATATAAAAGAACCTGCTTTTTTACCTAATACTTGTAACCTCAAAATGACTGGAGAATGAGATGGTCAAAACCTATTGAACAATAAATAACAATGAAAAACGTCAGTTATATTTCCATGTAAAAATATCAAATCCATCTTTCATGAGCTACTGAATTTATTCCTCACCGTGTGCTCTATTTTAATAAAAAGCATAAAATATTAGGTTTGATTTTTTTCCATTTACAATTGGTCCTACAAAGTACTATTCCTTGTAACTGAAGTTCCATTTAAATTGTTGCATTTCATTTGACAGAATATTTGTAATAAAAAAACAAAAAAAAAAATGAAAATATTAGTTAAAAAAAAAAAAGCAAAAAAAGCAGAAACATAAGAAGAAAGGTCTGGTCTTCATCAAAATACATCTTCTCTTTTGTAAAAGAAATGGCAAACACTGCTATTTTTAAAACAGAAATTGAAATGGAGACGAGAAAGAGAGAAATAAATCGGCAATAAAATCTTACAGATATGTTTGGTGTTCAGAGAAAATTATTTATTCATTTGTTTGAAGATTGGATGATAAATCTCTTTCCGTGGATTTGTGACTAACTATTGATCAATTCCAACTGGGTAAAAAGGAAAAACCTTCTGTTTTTCTCATCTATCAAAATTTGATCGGTTAACATGACAATAACGTTGTTTTATTGTAGCTGACATATGGGCTTTGCTTCCAGCCAATCTTTCTTCATTATTTGCCATCAGCGAAAGATGCAAACATAGATCTACCCAATCAAATCCACTGGTGTCCTCATATACCCCAAACATGTGGATACACTCCAAACAAGTAATACTCTTAGATACATTGACTTATTTGTACTGACATCAAAATATGTATTCATCTAAACATATTGAGCGTTTTTTTAGAACACAATTGTTAGCATCCATTTTTTGCCTGTGTATTTGCTTGGTGCTTTAAAATTCTGGCCATGTGCTAAAGTTGGCTTAGCTCTATAAATAGTATTTATTTTACTTTCAAGAAATATCAATATCATAGAATTAATAATTTTCAGCCAATACATTCTACTGTCACCTTCTAGTTTGCACTCATGATTCAGAATATAAGCATCTTTCCTTTTTCTGCAAATTGTACATTGACAAGATTGTTCTTGGGAAAGATAATGGAATGGTTTCTTGTCATCTCCATAGTTTGGACTTCTTCTAGACTCTTTGCTAATCAAAACTAGAATAACCAATCGACACTGCTATAGCCAGAAAGCGACAAACAAATGTTTTTTCCCCCCAAAGGCATTTATTAAAAATAAAATTTTAAAAAGTTATAGATTGGATTGGATTTTCCATTCTATAGTCTGGACAATTTACAAGGAAAGGCGGGATTTTTTTCTCCCTGTAATTCAAAGGACAGTAAACAGAATAACAACAAAGTATGAATTCAATAATACCAAAATATTTTTGAATAAAGAATCTTCATAAAATTACAGGTGTTCTTTGAATACACACACACACACATACATACATATATATATATATATGATGTAGACTGGGTAATTGAATGACAAAATGAAAAAATGCTAGACACAGAAATCAACAGAGCATGAATAATTGTTTAAGTCACTAAAGGCATGAAACTGACAATCACCATGCAATATTGATTTCTATGTCCATACTGTTTATATACAAGATAAATTCTGAACATGAGTCCCATGCAAAAAATTGAAATACAGAAATACAAATCATTCATAGAGATAAAAGTTCAATCTTATATGGAATATGAAAATTTATATACATAGGGAATTAATTTAGAATAATTCTAAGGAACATTTTCTTTGCTGGTCAAATCAATAACAAACTTACTAACAATGACTTGCAAGAGCAGCATGCTAAGCATCCCTCTACATGTGTTATATTTAGATATTTGTAGGGAGAAACCCCTACTGATTTGATTTCCTGAGTAGCAAACTCTCAAACTTGTGAAAGAAAGTACAAGTTCACTTCTAATGCAATAACATGCCAATGCATAAGGAAAAATGGGTTCATGCCTTTTCCAATATCATTAGAACAATATGTCAGATGTGATACTTTCTCCCTTCCTGTCCATCACTTTCAGAATTTTTCACTTCAAAATTAATTTCAGGAAATAAATTTCTTAATACTTTGGTTTATTAATTCCATCGAAATTCTATCACCACAAAATGGACGCCTTTTAAAAATATGTCATTTAATCAATCAGTAATCAATTGCTGCAGGTAGCAAAACATATCAAGTGTTTCTTATTGGTTTGCTTAAGTTTTATTTGACTAGATATAATGTGACCTCAAAAGTTGGTTCTGTTTTTTTAATTAGATGGCATTAGGAGCATTTAGTTTTAACTACATTCAAAAAGATTATTTCTGATTCAATTGTGATGGCTGTTGAATCAGCATACATTTTTTTTAAATTGCCAAAATTTCTGTATTTTTGTTTACTTATGCTAATATTGAAGAAATTAACTAAAGTGTGTATATGTAGGGGTGTAGAATACTGGTAAAGACAGTGGGTCATTATGAGAAAATTCAATATTTTGCCTATGTATGGCTATTTTCAAGTGAATTCATATGCTTTATATTTTTCCCTACATTGCCAGAATATGTCATTTCATTAGAGAATTAATCTTTAGATTGAATGAAGTTTTGATGTCCAAGTAGTCTTTGATTCTTTGAGTTCCACTCTGACCATTTTGTCATTCATCAGTTCTGATGTAAGCTTGCTTCTCTGTGCCTTTTCTATAAATACATAGTAATTGTTCAGATCAGCTCTTCCCTATGGCATCTAGACTTTTTGAATTTAAGCACTGTACTAGACTTGCGTCAAGATCTCATCAGTTTGCAATGGAGCTGGCGAGATATGACCGTAAATTCTATGCTAACAGTTACTTTTCTCACACTTCTTGCTTGTGGAACTCCCTTCTTACTCCATGCTTTCGTGCCAATTTTAATCTCCAAAAATTTAAATGCAATGTCAATCACTATCTACTGTCCTCCTGATTACTCTTTTCTCTTCCTGCTCATTATTAAATGTTTCTGTTCCTAATTCTTCCACACCCAGTAACCCCTTGTGTCTCAGTGGCTTTATTGCCTTGCATCGGGTGAAACCGATTAAAAAAGAAGAAAAAAAGCATCTATTTATGATTGTTTCTATCACCAGTCATTTAACTTGTCTTAAATATGACTTAATGATGAGAAGCGGAAAGAAAAGTGGTGACTATTTTATTTGTCAAATTTTAACTTAAAATTTATCCTCGCTCTTAATCTAAAAGTCATGTGTGGGTAGAATGTCAAAAACAAATTTGTTCAGACTGACGAGGATTCTTCAGGCTATACACACACATACACACACAAAAACTCCTGAGAAGAACTTGAAAGAATGAGCTTCAAGATTGAGGTCATTTTAATTGGCAGGTGTGACAAGCCTACTTCTGCTAATTAGAATCTACTGAGTTGGGGGATGGGGCAACCAATATAATCATATTTTAGTGGGTAAGTTGAACACATTGGTTTCTTTTCATATTCTTTCTGGCTTGCAGTATTTACTCTCTACTGACAGAAGAGGGTTATTAAATGTATCAAATTAATATATTTGGTCTTTTATTAACTTAGTTAATAAGTAAGTAATTAAATAATTTATAATGAAATGTTTTTAAAAAATTAATAGTAAAAGATATAACATCAATTATATTTAAATATGCAATATCTTTAAACTTTAAATAACCATAGTTCTTGAGTTACAAAGACATTCTGTTCACCCTTTTATTTGTTTGATTTGGGCACCTTGAGGTGGTGTAATGGTTAGCAAGCTTGTCTTGTTAGAACAATTACGACTGAGTAGCGAGTTCAATCCTCACTGGCTGCCCCTTACTTTCGGCCTTGTGCCACATCCAAGCTATGCTTGGAAAATCACTATTTGTTTGATTTGAATATCTTCTGTAGTAAGTTGTAGTAATACTTTCATTTAACATCAGTGTTATCAAAAATTTGCTTTTCCTTCTTTTTTTGGTATTGTTCTCTTCTTCACTCAAAGATGCTTATATATATATATATATATATATATATATATATATATATATATATATATATGGTGCAATTAGAACTAAGTTCTCCACTCTGCAATGCCTTTCAGGGAACTACTCCCAATTCAATTAATTTTCCCAAGCCAGATTTTCTCAACCTTTTTGGGCAATGGCGCACCTAGGAACAATTGAAAATATCATGGCCCAGTTAGCAAAATGTTTAAATGGTAAACATTTAAATGTTATGAAATAAAACCATAGATTTAAAAAAAAAAATATATCCACACAAATAAGAACTTGCTTTTTTTTCAATGTTTCTATTCAACTATTTGTGCAGCTAATTTAGTGATGTTTTTCCGTGATTTCTTCAAAGTTTGGTTGAATGTGCGAAGTTTAATACTTATTAATTTATTCAAATACTAATGCTGTACCAATACTACTTCCACACACACAGGCATGTATATATGTATGCCATGACAATATTAGTGTGCCGCAGCATGGTGGTTGTGCATCACTGCTCTAAAGTAAGGCATGAACTCATCTCTTCATGCATATTGTCCTATCAACAGAGATCTATACACTGGCATGTCACACTGGCTGACAGAGACATATGTGGTCAGATTAGGGATTCTTTTCTTTTGCAGGTGCCATATAACTTAGTGTTGTTATTCTCAAGTTAATTGTAGACAAGGTGGGTACCACTAAATAACCTTACCCAGTTTTGTCAAAGAGATTTCATGAAGGTGGGTACCAAACCAACCATCACCACGAAATGGTATATTAGACTGTATAGAGAGAATATAATATGCAAAGCATTATTGATTTTATTTTTAGAGTGTGTGTCAATAAAAAGCCAAACCTATAAAGAGAAGCATCATCGGCACAAATTAATGAGGGTGGCTGTAAACAAGACGAATATAATTTGCCCATCAGACAGAAGAGGTTATTTTCAGATTGTTAGACACTTAAACAAGGGTTTTGACCATTTGTAAACTTTTGCTCCTCATCCACTGAACTTTTCATACATCCATCTTTCAAAGCTTGTGTATATCTTTGATCTAACACCATAGTCAGAATCAATAAAGAATTTCTGTGTTAAATGAGCCTGCAATTCTTTGTGGAGTTTTTTTCTGAGAATCTCAGAAAAAGTAGCTTCCTTATCTTGAAGAGAACAATGCCAGACAAGCGATCCACAATAATTAGGAGAAAATGAAAGAAAAAAAGAAAAAGAGAATCTATTATTTTATATATATATATATATATATGTGAGAGAGAGAGGCTGAACAATATAAAGAGTAACCTAAAAATGATTTCTTAAACAGACACATGTATGAAAGTGCATTACAAGAAATATCCAAGTCATATTTCTTCAAAGATTTGGACACAGAAATTGGAAATGTAAGTTAACTCTTTCTAGACTGGATTTATTACCATTTTTAATTTAATTCTAATTTAAATTCAGTTTGACACAATTTACTTACCACATATATTTTGGAAAGATTATGTTCTATGCTAGAGGCATTAACAGGTTTTGGACATTTCTGTGGAAACTAAATGAATAAAACTGCCAAAAAATTCAATATTCTTTGGAATATAACTTTATGAAGGATTAAATTTTAACAATTTCATCACAATCATGAATCATTCGGAATCCAAATCTCAAGAATGAATAATTGCTCCTTTCAAAGATTGGTCACATAATGAAACATTTCCTTTTTTTTTAGCTATTTGTTGTTATGATAGCTGCATTTGAGTGTGCAATCTGTATGAAGGGAGATTTCTTTTCTTAAATGTGCAAACATAAAAAGAGATGCAGAATCAAATAAAACATTATGGTAACAATAATAAAAGTGTCACCTCTTTTATATACAGATTGTAACCTGAAGATGACCAGAGAATGAATTGGCTGAAAGAGTTTAGAAATAAGAAAAGTTACAAAAAGCATGAATCAATTGTCCAAACAACTCTTAGATTGATTATAATCATTCATCTCAAAATTATAGAACAGGAAAAATATTTAAATCTGTAAAATCCTGGTTTATTCACACAACAAATAGAACCTATTAGAATGAAAATTATTGACCCTTTATAAGGCGTATCACCATTTTATTTTAAATGTTTTTAATTAAAAATCAAAAAACATGGCTAGTATCCACCATGTTTTCTTAGATAAAACATTTAAAAAAAAATACATGGCTACACAATTAAGCATCAATCTCGCAGTTTTGGTAAAAATCATGCGTACATAATTTCTTAAGAGGCATAAAATAATCATCATTATCATCAGTCCCTTGACTAGGTGTAGTCATAAGGTTGTTACTTGACCAGCTCTTCACATATATCTCAGTTGCATGCCAATGTCCGAGTCTCTGTGAAGGATCTTCCACTCCACAATATTATCAGACAATTTTCTAACATAAAATACTGGAATCCTGGAGTTAGCCAAATAAAGAATTTGAAATGCTAAAAGCATATTTCAGTAATTTTATTTTTATATATCTTATATTTGGTACATTAGTGAACCAAGGTTTTACTGTGAAATGTATTTAAAAGCAACTCCTGGCTAGCACTCCCCTCCACACCCCTCAAAAATAGAAATTGTATATTTATTTCTTAATAAGGAAATTAAAAACAAGCAAACCGTGAAACCTAGGCAGGCAAACACAATGTTGAATCAACAAAGAAACAAATAGGAATAGTTGGAGGGTGGGGGTGGTGGGTTTGTTGAAACCTCGAAATAATCCATTTCAACCAGACCGTAACATAACATATTAATTATTAACACTTCATCTCATTCAGCCATGGTAATCCATGCTGTTTCCAGTTGGTTTAGCACATTGTGGTTGAGAATTTCACATATTAATTTAAAATAAAATGAGTTGTCTCCTCTTAGACCCAACACAAATGCCAGGTATAAATTATTACAATGAAATTATTAATAAATAATGTTATATAATGGGCATGATAAGTGGCTAAAGTAGCTACCTACCAGTATCAGTGCTAGTGTTCAAGTACAGATAAAATGTTTTTGAATGCAGAGTTTCCAGGAAAGCAAACAGGCCTTCCCTACTTAAAATGAGTTTAATCTTTTTAACCTTATTTGATTCTGTTTCTATAAGAAGCAAAGATTAGGATAATTCTTAATCTGGCCTTTCTGGTGAGTTACTTATATTTTACAGAAGTCAATGTTTAAACTGAGGTAAACAGCCAGGATTTTGAATCTACAACAAAAATCAAAATATAGCTGATCTCTCCTCTGATCAAGCTCTAACTGTTAAATGAGGAAGTAAATGGCTTGTAACTTTCAATACCTGAAAAATCAATCTAATATCATTTCATCATCATTGTTCACAGTTTTATCCAATTATGATGAACAGCTGCACACTTAGAGGCATGTTCCTTTGAATACCTATGGGGTTTCAAAATGAAATAACAGATCTCAAGTGGAACTTGTATATACTGGGTGCAACAGCAAAATTGTTCAATTGTTAGAATAAGCTTTGAACTGTTGTATCTTAGAAATGATTAAAGATATCTTACTGGAATTCCCCAAGGTTTTTATAACACCATTGGGCTCTATTTTGAACAATAAGAATGTATTTAGCTCTAAAGAGAAATGATGTTCCCTTTTGCTGTTGTGACAACCAGATCCAGTTTCCCTCTCTACTGTTCCCTCTTTTTAAACTTATTCACCATTCTCTTGATGGTTCTTGAATGAACATTGAAGATGGATGCCAGACTAGGAATGTTGGTACCATTACTGAAATCCTGAATGATCTTTTTCCTCTCTCCATTGCTCAGTTAGGAAGATATAGTGGGGCTGCTACAAAATGATCTTAATCTGTTCTCATTCTAACTGAATAACTCAAAGGGTTTTTCAGCAATTCTTATGACAAATGGTGTCAAGATGACTAAATGTCTTATCTGAAAATCCAGAAAAAAGAAACTCAATTAGTTTAGTGGTGTTTTAGATATTAAACATTTTGTGAAATGGACAATTATCCCATGCTATTACATGATTTGGACAATTATGCTGTTACACCTGGTATAATCCATTGCTAAAGACACAAGAAAAATGGTCAACTCATTGTATCAATCCAGAAAGTGCTTGACTCTTTTTTCAAATGCTTTATCTTTGCAAGAATGAGATTAGACCCCAAATGAAGTATTACAGCCATATGTGGGCTGCAGTTGCTCAATTCTCACTTTTCAACCTTTTGACAGAATTCAGAAATATTTATGCAGCCTCATGGATGGAAGACTTATTGTTACTCTTTTTTTAGTTCCCCTAGTTCAGTCCTTCATAGCTAGGATATGCCTTGCCACTTCCAAAAAACTGAATCATCCTCATTTCAAACAGAACCTTTTATTTCATCCACCAGAGTAGATTGTTCTAGTTCTAGGTGCCATGCCTCTTCTGAATATCTCAGTATCAGTTATCTCACTTTTAACTCAACTTTTCAAGTTTTTGTCCATATCTGCTGGGGCCAGGTATTGAACTCACAACTCTTTGGGTCAAGACACAGGATTACTTTAACCAATGCTTTTATCCTCTGAGGACACATGACCCAGTGGATAAAAGCCTTGGTTGAAGTAATCTACTCTGGTGGATGAAAAGAAAGGGTTTAGTTTGAAATTCCAATCACCTGAAGAAGGGTAGAGCGTACAACGGCCAAAATGTTGTGAACATGACAATAAAAATGAGAACAACAGTTTGAACAATTTAAATAATGTAAATAGTTATAATAACTCATCTTAGAATTATAGACAGAGAAAGTTCAGTTTTGTTAAAATGAAATAGAAACCACCAAGTCAACAGTGTTTTGCCTGCTGAATTTCATAGCTCATTTGATCAGCCCAGTGTTATTGTGTTTAACTTTTAGCACTCTGTATTTAGAGGACTTCATTTGTCAAACAAAATGTTTGTACAGCCACTGCATGCAACTCTGATCATCAGACAATAATATGGTTGAATTTTACCCTAGTGTTGTCATATCCTACTAAGGTAACAGGAAAATGAATGCTACCAATGGATGAAAGACTTATGAATATTACAGAAGGCTAGAAATTAAAAAAACATGTAGAACATCAAAAAGAATTTGAGGAAAATACAAAATGTCTTGCATTTTCAGAATCTGAACCAAGTCTGGTATATATTGAGAGAGCATTTTATTACACATCACTCATTGTCTTCTTTATCGGTAGTAATGTTATAGTCTAGTGTCAGTAATAATCAAGGATGGCGTTGTGACAAATATTACAGTGGATGCCACTTTCACTAGATATAGTATGTTTCCACAATTGTGAGATTGGAAAATATTGCAATTAATATTTAAAATGTACAAATTTTTATATTTGAATTCATAATTTAAAAATGAATGAATTATAAAATTGAAATTGATCTTTATTCTCAGAGCAGAACAGGTAATATTTGAATAAATAGGCAGGTAACTGCAGGTTGAGTTTTATAATTTAGTGATTATTCCAGTTTTTGTGAAAAGCATTTACTGTGATTTCTTTCTACTCCAGCTTTTGTGGAAAGAAAAATGTGTACCAAACTTGACTTAGACAGTTATATAAAAAAAGAAGAAAAACAAAAACCAAACTGGTAAGCACTTAGAGGAAAAAGAAGTAATTATTTAAATAAACTTTTGAAAAGTTTTCCTTGAACTACTTTCTGTGAAAACTTATATTAAAAATCAGTTTACAAGCAAATAATTTAGATGGCGCCTTGGTTAAATTAGTTTTCATTAGTACCCTTTTATGATGTGCATATAGCGTTGCAGTTATTGGTGTGGAAAAATGGGATTGATATGTCAAGTTCAAATTCCAGCTGGTCTGGTGCTCCTACATGTATATCTCAAGATACTTGACAAAATCCAAAGAAGGGTCTGTAATGTAATCTATCTTCACCTGGCATCTCGACTTGTCATTTTCTAATTGATGTAACATGACCCCTGTCTGTCTTTCCTGCAATTGTTTTAATGAGTTTTCCTCTTCAGTGCCTTGACTGCATGAATTTAAGCATACTACTAGAGTGGCAGTTAGGTCTCACCATTTTACTTTTGAGCTGGCTAGATGCATGTGCATGTTCCTTTCTAATCGTTTCCTTTCTTTCATTTTTCACCTGTGGAATTATCTTCTGATTTCTTGCTTCCTTGCCACCTTCAATCTTAAAAAATTTAAATGCAGTGTCAATCATCATCTTCTGTTTTCCTAAACTCTCTTCCTTGACTGTCTTTTCTTCTTACTAAAGACTTCTCATTCTCTTTCACTTCCATTAATCCCTTGCATCATTATCATTTTACTTGAGGTTAAATGATTAAAAGAATATGAGGAGAGATTGTCCAACATTCACTTCCATATAAGAGAATGGATACCACATATCAAGCCGGCATTATTTTCTTTTTTTTTTTCAAGTGATATTTTTCCATTTCTCATCTCTACATGTAAGTCGAATAAAGCTGTTCATAAGAGCAACTTTGTACTGGTCATTTGCTGCTTTTTACTGATGATTTGTTCTGTTATTAATACATAGATTTGTGGTTCTGTAATTATCAAGTTTACCTAAAATGTCCAGGTATAGAGCATTGGCAAGAAGAGTCAGGTTTCAGATCAACTTTTAACATAAAAGTTAGATATTATATATATATATATATATATATATATATATATATATATATATATATATATATATATATAAGACATTAGTTTAAATCTGTAATGTGATAAAAGACAGAAAATACATTCAGAATCAAAGTTTAACATCAACTGAATTAATTTTAATATTAGATCACTTCAGTTTTCAAATGGAAAAGGTTGTCAACCAACTAGAATTTTGTATCTTAAAGAATCATGATAGGTAGTTTTTCTTTAATTTTATGCTTTGGTATATGCAAAAACAGAAAGGGGTGTGAAAAAGGATGCATCTTCTCACTGGATTTATTCAACTTTTACAGTGAGGTGATTCTGAGAGAATTAGAAGTTCTATCAGGATTCGTTATTGTCAGACACAATCTTAACAACATAAAATATGCAAATGACACAGTGTTGATTACTGACATAGAAAGGAAACTACAAGAACTCCTACAGAATGTTGAGAAGGAAAGTGAGAAAAAAGGACATGAGTTGCAAGAAGACTAAATGCCTGGTTGTTAGCAAAAGGGACACATCCCAACATGCAAATTACCAATTGGGGATTAGCCAAAATCAAACACATAAAACAATTTAAATATCTGGGAAGTGTTTTAACAGAGATTGCAAAGTGTGACATGAAAATCAGAAGATGCATTGGGATAGTGAAATATGTCTTCTAAAAGCTAAGGAAAGTATTAAGGAACAGGAAAATTTCATTAGAAACAAAGAGAGAATTGAAATTTCTGGGGAATGCAAGGAAGAAAGAGGTCTTGGAAAAAAAGTTGACACTCATGAGACATATTGAAGGCAAGAGGAACATAGGCAAACAGTGTATAACCTACTTAACGAGCTTGCGTAAATGGATGGTGGAACAGGGTTTAGGAAAGATAGCAGGAAGATAAAATTTTACTAAGAGCTACAAAGAACAAAAAATTGTGGATAGCTATGATTGCCAATGTCCTGAAGGATATGGTACACATAAATGATAAAGAAGAAGAAATAAATAAACTGATGACCAGAATTGCTAGGAATATTATTGGTCTTGTTTTTGGTTTCTTCTTTTATTATTGAATTCTTTCTTATTTAAGTGGCAGACAAAATCATTTTAGTGGCAGACAAATGAGGTAGATCTTTGGAGAAAGGAAAAAGGATTGAAATCATAATTATTGATAAGTCCTGATATGATGAAAATGTTTCTTTTCTTTATCCCCTACATTTATTTTTTTATTTTTTTCCATTATTCAAGTACTTTTCAATCGTTATTACTTTTTCTCATTCATCCTTGAATCTATTTTTCCTTTCTTTTTATATAATTTTCTAGCCTTTTCACATCTTCCCTGCAATTTTCATTGTTATTCTTATTATTTTAAAAACTTTTTCTTTTCTTTTTAGTCACTTTCCTCAAACCTTCTCTTCAGTTCAATCTCTTTGGTTTTTATATTGGAAATACTGAAGTATTGTCAGTCTCCAAATTTAGAATTAAAACAAAATGAAAATGAGAAAAAATTAAATGAATCCCTCAAGAGGGGGTGTAAAAAATTAAAACTAAACAAAAAGAGGTCATTTTTTTTTTAAGTCTCACTTTTTTTTTTTAAAATGAATACAAGTGCAGCGTGTTATAATCTTTTATGAGAATTAAGATTTGTTTCTTTCCTCATTACTTTTAAGCCAACAAGCCATGAGTAAGTTGGTAAATTGAGTCATTTGGTCAAATCAAGTAACATTTTATTGAAAAGAAAGCAGATAAAATAGAAAGGAGACCTAGTGGGTGCTCATATCTCCCAAAATGATTACACAACCAAAAAACAGCCCCTAAAAAACCAGGAAGTGAATAAAAGAAGAGAGATATTGTCAACAGTCAAGAATTTATTAAGAACCATAACCAAAAGTGCATGTATGACGGATGGAAGACTAAGCCTGTCAAGCAGAAATAACTAATTGGACATGTTATAGCCTGTATGAGGCATGATGGAGACGTAATAGGAATGGTGTTGGAATGGGTGCAGTATAAAAAGAAAAATGGAAAGGAAAAGATGACGTGGTTGAGGATTTCCTGTAAAGAACAGAGGTAGACCACATATCAAATTCTTTCATTTTTCATTCTCATCAAAACTAATCACCCTTGTTTAATTTTTTTTTTTAAATTTTGATGATGACTCCTTGTTATGCATCATGCTTTTGTTCTTGAGGATAATATAAAAGAAGCAGTCTTTTCTCTTGAGAATCTATGTATTATTAGCCTTGTGCCAAGCTATGTGAAACTCTGTAAATTTTCAGAATGATACTAAGCAAAAAAAAAAACTTCTACCAATTAATTAAGAAATTACAAGGCAAAAAACAAAAATTTTTAAATAAAATTGAAACAATAAAAATATCATATTCCCCCACACATGAATAATATTGATATAAATAGTATAAATAATATAATATTATAGGATATATAATATTATAGGATATATAATATTATAGGATGCATAATAATATCTGAAACAAAAGTAAAGATGATGAGACAAAGTGGGAAATCTATAAACAAGTAAACATCACATTTCGCTGAGAATCTAAGCTCTTTTTGGCTTCCTCAGGTTAGAATGAAAGAAAGACAAAACTGCTTGTGAGGAAAAATGTGTTGGGATCTCTGCTGATAAGTAGGGTCCATAAATCAAATTAAATTTCCTTATTACTTCCAATGTCCAGACTCAAGAGAGTGTCTGTCTACCTCACATAGTTCTTCCTTTCTCTTTCCTTCTAACCTGAGGAGGCCAGAGAAAGCAGATGCACTTGGTGAAATGTGGACTTTGTAGATTTTCCACCTTGTCTCATCATATATATATATATATATATATGATGAGACAAGGTAGAAATTTTTAATTTGCAACTTTTTCTCTCTCTCTCTCTCTCTCTATATATATATATATATATATGAGACAAGGTGGAAATTTTTAATTTGCAACTTTTTCTCTCTCTCTCTCTCTCTCTATATATATATATATATATATATATATATATATATATATCAAATGTTATCCCATAAACAATTCTCTCCTATCATTCTGTTTGAATATGTAATGAAAATATGTTATATTGAGAATTTATGATATTTTCTTTTTAGTGGAAAATGCAATTATGAGCAGGTCCACTTCTAAAGATCTAATCAAATATCTAAACATTACATTTCTTTTTTTTTTTTAATTTTGGAAGCCCTCCTTGGTTGGGCAGATAACTTTTCAGCACACTTTTATATATTACATTTGTTATTATTTACTTATCTTAATATTATCTCACAATTTATATAACTTTTAAAAGATCAGATAAAATATAGAAACACATTCACTGAAAATATTCTAGTAGTCAAATAAAATAAATAACATTATTACAAATAAAAAAGACAATCTCCCTCAATAACCCTCTGCCTTGAGTGACTCTCATATCTTGTATTGGGTGAGCTAACAGTAAGAAAAAACACATAAAACTTTAAATGCAAAGGTATTACCTTGATATATGATATTACATATATATTGATATTCTGTAAATGGATTATCATTTTTAGAAAGTCAGGAATTAAAGTAATATTTACATTATTCGGACTATTGTCCTCATCTTTGTCGCCATATTTATCACAATGTTTTGGCCGTTGTATGCTCCGGCCTTCTCCAGGTGGTTGGAATTTCGAGCTGAACCGTTTATTTCGATCACTGGGGTAGACTGTTCTAGTTCCACGTGCCATGTTTGATGGATGTCAGTTATCAGTTATCTCCTGCTAATTTTCCCTCTGAAAATTCTCCACTACCTTAACCGGGTATTGAACTCACACTCTTTTGGGTCTGTCACTGTACATAATACCTCATCTCAGAAATATAGACAGACTCTGAAAGTAATATTTAAGAAATTGTCAGTATCTATCATTTGACTTCAAAATGGCACCATTGTTTATTGTTTATTTGTCAAAGGGGCAAAGAAATCAAGTCAGTTAAAGTGAAAGATTAAGGGCTGCAAAACAAAAGAAAGAAAGAAAGAAAAGAAAAAAAAAGAAAGAAAAGAAAAAAAAAGAAAGTACCCTGATTACTCACCACTTGAACTTGTCAAGTTTCAAACTTTTAATGAAACTCTTAGAAAGTTATTGATAAAAATGGTACTAGTCTGGTTTCATTTCACTAATCCTAATCATTAGATAAAGGATTATCTCAGCAAGTAAATATTAATTCTGAGAAAATGAGTCTTAATTATTTTAAAAACAAATAAACTGCTGACTGGAGCAAAAGTAATTGCGTACATATTCCTATATAAAATGATTGATTTATTACTTGGAATATTGTTCACACTTTTATAGGAATTAAAACAATTAGGGAAAAAGAAGAAATTTGCACTCATGAAGGAATGCTGAAAAGTTCTCAACCCAACCCGTTCCACAAAATCAGTATGATATTTGATCAATGAAATAATGATTTTGACAAGAGACCCAAACCTGAGAACTTCTCAACATCTAATATATATTAGTGTATGAATGTGTTCATAACACTTATCACAAAGCACACAGATTCTACACTTTGATCTTTGAGCAAAGTTTATGTATTTTCTGATACAAGACCTAAGTGTCAAGCAATGCAAAAATAATTTCATCCAAATTATTATTTATTTTAACAAATATTATAGCAAAAACCCATTGTAATAATATATACATCAATAATTACTAATTTTGGATAAGTATTACTTTCATCTAAATTTTGACAATATTTTTAAATTTTATTATTACAAGTTGTAATATTATCTTGAATTTTTATTATATTTTTTTACATGAAGCATTGTTAATAACCATTTTTAATTTTTGACTAATATTTCTTTCCTCTTAATTTTAGTCACTTTTCATCACAACTACTCAGATAAAGAAACATTGTGGCCTTGTGCCAGACTTAGCAAATACCTACACTTGATAATTACTCTGTATAAAAATTGTCAGCAAGCTAGTCTCACAGGCCATTAGTTTCAGAGAATCTGATTTTCATTAGGCACTCGACACTTGTCACCTTGTGCCAGACTAAGCTTAGAAAATATCTTGAGTTCTCAGCAAGAAACAAATAGTATGTAAGATTAAGTAACACAAATCATTAAATGTCAAAAGAAAGAAAAAATATATAGAATTTTTAAAGTAATAAATAATTTATGATGCATAAAGGATATGGTGAATTTGAGAAGTCACTGAGTATATATATATATATATATATAGATATATATATATATAATGACCTATTTGCCACTTTCATAAAATCACCAGAGCAAAAGCAAATGAAGTCAATTTAAATTTCAGTACCATAACTGCCATATTTGGAAAAATAATTTCTTAATTTAAATAGAATTATATACTTGAACAGAAAACATGGGAGGAAAAAAATAAAATGTACGTATGTTAGTGAATAAGAAAGCAAAGTGAATTTTGATGTTTCAATGCTTATTTGTATCATCATCATAAAAAAAAAAACAATTTTGGATGCAGGTTGTTAGGTTCATTTCACAGAAGAATTATACTTGATTTATAAAAGTCACAAAAGTTAAGTTTTCTGCAATCTACAAAGAGAATTCCAGACTCCATATATATACCCTCAAACAAATAATGTTATTAAGAATAGCATATGATTCAGACCACTGCATATGAGGGTAAAAATACATCACACAGACACACATGTTATATATATATATATATATATATATATATATATATATATATATATATATATATATATTATTACACAACAAAATCCAAAATTACCTCACATGGGGTATAGATTTATTTCATCTGACAGAAACTTTGTCAGTCTTATTCAACCCTGGTATATAGATTCTATAGATTTGATAGTGTATAGGGTCTATACACCAGGGTTGCATAAGACTAACAAAGTTTTCGTTGGTTGAAATAGATCTATTCTCCCCCATATGAGGTAATTTTGGGTTTTATTGTGTTATACTATTTATTGGCTCTGTTATAATGAATACCTTGAGCTCTTTTTTGTGGATCAGTTTTAATATTTTATATCATTAGGATCCACTTGGATTATATACCAATAGATTTACCATGAGTTTCACTGAAGACTTAGAAGGCAGTGCATTTTAAGCTTTTTGTCTTTTATTTCTTGTCCAAATTATATTTTACACACATTGTCCAGAAAAGAAAATGCTTGTATAAATGCAAGAAGCTTAATTGTAGTGCCTTGTCAATTGATTCCAATGAGACTTGTATAAAAGAGGAATTCCTACCCAAATACACACATACATACATACATACGGGAAGCAACCTTTCTTTTAAACATATTTCATTGAATATGACAGACAAGGAAAATTTAATTAATTATTTATTATTTTTTCCCCCATTCTTACATTTTTCCATTTGGTGGGAGTAATGGAGTGTTAAAATTGTCTGTATTGTCCATTGTTCCAAGCACTCTGAACCAGATCTTTCACCATTTTCAGTGTGTGGGGGGGGGGGTCTTTAGGTTTTGTTAATTTCTCTTCATGTTTGACTGTATAAGATGTGTTTTTGTGTTGTTTTGAATATCAGTTGGAGTGTTTTAATTAACAACACTCCAAAAGAAATTCCCTGAAAGGCCTTTTAGCAAAAGGAGAAAAACTGCTAAGTGTCACATGAGATAGAAAGTTGCAGATAGCCATGATTGTCCGTGTCCAGAAGGGATGTGGCACACAGAAGATCAGTTAAAACATTATATATATTTTTTTTCAATTGATGGATAGTGTGTAACCCCAAGTTTCATGTTTTTGTGATCATCAGACAAACTCACAGCTCTATCATGGATATTGAGCACTTATATATATATATATATATATATATGAGAGAGAGAGAGAGAGAGAGAGAGAGAGAGAGAGATAGATATACAGATCTGCACAAATACACACATTTTATATATCCACCATATTATTTTCTTGCTAGATTACTATGGAAATGTGCTGAAAATAGTTGTTTACCTTGTGTAGTGAGTTTGGGATAGTCTCCTTTTGGTGGGAATTTTATGGTGAAGTTCTCC
This sequence comes from Acanthosepion lycidas, assembly GCA_963932145.1. Lineage (NCBI taxonomy): Eukaryota > Metazoa > Mollusca > Cephalopoda > Sepiida > Sepiidae > Acanthosepion > Acanthosepion lycidas. The sequence goes on from OZ010595.1 coordinate 91,424,377, forward strand.
ACCCACAAAACCACATTAATTAACTTGGAAAAAATAGGAAGGTCAAGAAAATGAAGTGTAGCAAAGTTAATACCAACAACAAAGAAAGAAGAAAAAAACATGATGTTATAAATATCTGTCATGAGAGGGACTTTTTCTAACTGTGTTGTCTAATTGGAATACAAATTAACATTTTTATTTTCCAGTTGCCTTTGGTAGTGAGAAATTTCAAGTTCAGTTGAGTAAATTGACTGAAATGCATTGATTAAATGGTCTTGGAGGTGGGCATCAAGAAACAGAAAAGACAAAGGAATGTGGAAGGGCGTAGGAGGAAACTTGAGAAAGAAAAAAAAAAGATCTTTAAAATTTATCTTTATTTTTTATAAATCCTTTTTATCTCCTTTATTTATTTAGCTTAGTAAATCACAAGTGTAGGCACTTGGTGAGGCTCAAACTCACTCAAGTTGGAAAGGTTTGAAAGGTTAGAACTGGTTATCAGTTAATTTACAACTCAAGGTCACAAACTTTTATTATTTGGTGGATTTTCACACATTGAAGACACCAAATGTTCCTCAAGAATCCTGCAGTGCAACATTTTAACTTCTACACTGCTATAGTCTAAGCTCAGGTGTTCAATCCCATCATCCATTCTTCAAATCTGTTCAAATAATATTTCTTTGTTGTTTTACTTTCCATAATATTGTCTCCATTCATAATTGATTTACTAAAGTTTATATTGTCTAGCACAAGGGCAGAATATTTGTTTGTAACAACTCTGATCTCACCTTACTTGATTTGAGTGGCCTATTTTAAATTAATATTTTAGATTTGCTGAAGTTTTAACCCAGTCATATTTGCTTGCACTCACCAGAGATCAGGTGACAGCAAGTCTTCTCAAAATTCAAGCAATTTCCTCCCTATTCAAGCTAATTTCAGTTATGCTGTCCTCTGGACTGTCATCTCAGCATGGAGTTTCTACATAAAATCAACCTTTTACTTTGGCTCAAAGATTTGGTATGAGGTTAACCCTATTATCTGAATACTCCTGATATCGCTACAGTTGCTATGTAAATTAGCTGCCAATAAAAACATAAACGCTTTCTCTGCCTGTAGCAGAATGTGCAACTCAAGAATTTCAGTCACTGTGCATTTTCATGGGCCAATGTATCCCCACAGGTGGCCCAGGCTTGTTGGGAGATTTTACTGAGTCGCCATCTCTAGAATGGTGCCATATATATATATATATATATATATATATATATATATATATGGTTGGGTGAGAATTTTCACAATCATCCTTCACAATTTGAAGCCTCTGGATTATAATGTGTGGGGTGTTATTGAGATAGAGACTAACCAGAAAGACTTGTTAAAGGATGTGGATATGATGGCCGAAATGAGCAAGAAATATCTGAACCTCTAGCGGACCACACCAAAGCTGTTTTATTGAATAAGCTTTTTGCTTCATGTCTTTCAAGGTGAAAACATATGCAGAAATGTTTCAATGAAGAGATTCAGGAATATGATGATAAAAAAAAAAAAAAAAAAAAATTCATTTCTATCTTCAGGAAACAACTAATTTTGGTTCACATTTCATCATATATTGATCCCAAATCAGTTCTGGTTCACACCTTCCAGAGTTCAACATGGATACAACTTTTTGAAAATATTCAATTGGAAAAAAAAAAAAAATAAATAAATACCATATTTCTTTTTACATCAGAATTTTTAAATGGAGGAAATATGTCATTTGTCTGTTTCTTCCACTAAACCAGAGTAAATGACTTTTCTCTTGGAGATTAAAACATTGATTAAAGAATATCTAGTTACCATTTAATCTAACCCCCCATTGAGATTAAAATGAAGTATAACATGTTCAGCCATCCTTGGTGCTTAAGGTGTCCCCAAAGGGAAAAGTCAAGAGGGGCTTGAGAAATTTCTGTCCCTTGTCTCATGTAGGCGTGGGACACCAACTTTAAATCCGGCCTTGTGCCTTATTCAGTTTGAGTGAGAGTTTGGATATATAATTTATGGCAGTTAGGAGAACTCAAAGGCAAATAGACAAGAGAGAATTAACCAAGAGATCCTTAAGGCATGGAAACTGGAAGGAGAATAATCTATACTTGTGAATTGAATAAAGGGTTTTGTTCAAAATTCCAACTATTTTAAAAATCCAACAGTATTCTGGCAATTTAAACTCCATGGCTGTAACTATAACTTTATACCTAACAAAGAGGTGTTCTCCCAGAAAAAAAGAGAATGAAAGTTCAATTCCTGCTGAGAGGAGGTATAATTTCTGTCATAAGATGGTCAATACTCCAGGGAATTAGACAATAAATTCACTGTAAATAAATAAGAATGTCAACTCAAACACATGTACCCAATGAAATGACATTTATACTAATAATATATATTTGTTTAAAATTTGCTTTATTTATGGGGAAGTGCTCAATACTGAGTGTTTGTTGATTTTGTTTGTCTAGATATATATACATGTTGACTGCCAACTTCATATCTCAAGTGGATCTTCAAATAATGACATGAATTGAAGATCACTTGTGGCATAAAACCTGAGTCATCAAGCAGGTGTTGATTGCTATGCCTACATGCTCACTCAAACACAAATAACTGGGGCAAGAAATGACTTGTAAATGTTAACACCTACAAAATTAAACTGCCATCCTTTAATTATCATATGGAACTATTTTTTCCAGTCCATCAGCATGGCTGATGCTAACCTTCAGGAGAGAAACTCCATGTTCCTTTTTGGTCTCATATTTTCTATAGAGATGAAGTGGATCGATTATATTTAGTATATTACTTGGTCTTGTGCTAAGAAGGTTGGTTTATTGTGTCATGCCAGAAAATTTTTCATGCCAATCTCTTGCACATTTGTAAATCTACCATTCATCTATGCATTAAATAATGCTGCCATATCTGGTCTAGTGTTCTGTCTATATAGATCAAGATCCCCAATGAAATCCAAAGTAGTGTTTTGACATTTTATCAGCATTGACCTGGCATCTTAGTTTGAGTGATATGGCTTCCCTCCATCTTTATCTAAATCTTCCTAACCTTTTGTTTAAAGTAGTGTGAAATGTCGACATTTTGATTATGTGATTTTTTTTTTCTGACTTACATGTGCATTCCATTTTAGGTGTTGCTGCTGTTGGAAGTCCTCAAGTGATGTACTTTCTCTTATCTGGTACAGTTCTTTGTTGTGCTCGTCCACAATGTTCAAGGAAGTATGGTCATGCTTCATTCACTTGAAGCCATATCAAACAAAACATCAATTATTAACTGGGGTAAGAAATAGTTTGTAAATGTTAATGCCTCCAAAATGAAACTGCTATCCTTTAATTATCATCCAGAATCATTTTTCCCCCTCCATCAGCATGGCTGATACTAATCTTCAGGAGAGAAACTCATTCCTTTTTGGTCCTATGTTTTCTAATGAGATGAAGTGGATTGATTATATTCAATCAATTCATAGGTCTTGTGCTAAGAAGGTTGGTTTATTGTGTTGTGCCAGACAATTTTTCCTCCCGAGCTATCTTGCACATTTATAAATCTACTATTCATCTGTGCATTGAATATTGCTGCCAAATCTGGTCTGGTGTTCTGGCTATACAGATCAAGATCCTCAATAAAATTCAATGTTGATTGTTGTAATATTATTCGTAACCTCTCAGGAGATCGACTCATTGTGCCTCCTTGATCTCATATTTTCTACAAACATGAAGTCGTGTGATTCTATTGAATTAATTCCTAGATTTGCTGCTAAGAAGATTGGTTCACTATATTTGTAGCAGACAACTTTTTTTCATCTGAGTCCATCTTTCACATTTATAAAGCTACCATTTGTCCATGCATTGCATATTACTACCATATGTGATTTAGTGCCCTGTCTATGTATCTTGAGATTATCGAAAAAGATCCAAAGAAAGGTCTGTAATATAATTAGTTATGACTTGTCATTTCAACTTCAATCACTTTCCTACCATCATGACCGAGTTTCCCTGTGTCTTTCTTATAAATGTTTTCATGGCAGTTGTTCTGATCTCTTCTCCTTGGTACCTTGACTATATGAATTTAAATATACTACTAAAGTGGCTACTAAGTTTCATCATTTTACTGTTGAGATAGCTAGATGTAAGCCTAAGTTCTACGTTAATACAGTGTAACCCGGATATAAGAGACCCGGATATAAGAGAGATTTTCTCTGGTCCCAAATTAGAGCCTGTGTTAATGTATGTATAATAGACCAAACCCGGATATAAGAGACTTCTTCTCAGGTCCCGACAACTCTCTTATATCTTGGTTACACTGTAATTTCTTTTCTTATATTTCTTGCCTGTAGAACTCTTCTGGTTTCTTGCTTCTATGCCAACTATGGTTTTCAAAAATTTAAATGCAACGTCAATTGCCATCTTCCTGGATTCTGTTCTTTTATTGTCCTTTCTCCTCACTAAGGTTTTCTCATTCTCTTTCACTCCTCTTGCTTCTTAGTGGCATCATCACCTTGCTTGAAGTGAAATGATTAAAAACAAAAAAGGAAAAAAAAGGAGAAATAAAAGATATATATATATATATGTATGTATGTAGGTAGATAATGTGCATGTGAGACATAGAAGAAAAATTTTTAATGACGTGTTGCATTTTTGTGTGTTAGGCAGCATCTTCAGTTTAGAATGAAAGACAAAACTGCTTTTTATATTAAAACAGTTAATGTCTGTTTAACAAGCTTTTCTCTATCCTACTAACACATATTATATAGAGTTAATTTATTGTTAATCCAACATTTTATTACTTCTTGTTACTTGTTAATCCCACTTTTATTACTAGTGGATACCCTGTGTGATGTAGATGTCTCACTTTTAAAACTGGCATCTACTGGCTTTTTCACTTGAGAAAATTTATATATATATATATATATATATATATATATGGATAAATAGAAAGATAAAATTTGTCATTTAAGTGATTGATGTTATATTCAGCACCCTGACTCCAGAGTTTCACAGACAAACCTTTTTGTAATCATTCTGTCCACTAGTCAGGAGATATCAATAATTGTCTACCAATTTTCTCATTTTTGTTATTTCTATATTAAGTTAAAAAAAAATAATTTAAGTGATTTTTATTGGTGTCAGTTTGATTTTTTTTTTTATGTGCGTGTGTGTGTGCGCATGTGCACTTATGTATGTGGAATGTTGTGATCATTTCTTCTTTTCTTCATTTTCTTTTCTCCTTATGTTTGCCTTCTTTTTTCTCTCTTTCGGATCTGAGTGTCAAAGATAATGTAACAATGTTACTTCTGTTGTCATAGACAGCACTTATTTTTAGGCTAATTTTTCTTGAATATTCTGGAGATTTGTTAAGTTTTGAAAATATAGGTGTATTCCATTCTTTATTTCTTGTTTAAATAATTCATCTTTTTAAAAATCAATGCTTTAAATATGCACATTGGTATACAAACTTATATATTAAGTGTAAGCATATGCATTATCAATACTACTTTACATCAGGTAATTTGTCACAAAATTATTTACAATACTGGTAAACCTTATGTATTTCTCGTTTGGAGTGTGTGTGTGTATAGGGGGGGGGGTTCTACTATCAGATAATTCTCTTGTCACTTGATGCAGCATGAAATTGGAGAGTTGAAGAATGTATATCAATGTGTATGTAATTAAATCAAAAGCCTGTCATCACCGGTAAGAATGTTTTATTTATTTTTATTGTTTCTAGATTTCTAATTAACTGACGAACTAATATTAAATGTTCTTTTCCTATCTTTGCTGTAAATCAATGTCAGGTTTACGAGAATGTAATTGAATGAAGACGGCTATAATCCTCCCCACCTCTCCCGCACAATCCAACCTATTTATTTTCTGATTCCAGTAAAAGAACCTTTCACTTTAATTACAACCTTTAAATCAGCATTTACCGAGTCAACTTCCAGTTAGCCGTTGTTGCTTCGGTCAAACATGATAATTAAAAAAAAAAAAAAAAAAAAATATGCCTCGTTCTGAACCCAAGTCTTTCAAGTCAATTAATAAATGTGGTCAATTTTATCGCTTTTCAAATGCAGAGCTTCACTTTGCCTTTTATTTAGGGGAAAAGAAAAGTCTATTTATCTTCAGGTCAATCAATTAACACGCTCAATGGTGACAAATATATTTATACAGCCTTACTAATTAGAGCCTTACTAAATGGCTGGCTAATGGTAAATGTTTTCAGTTTGTTATTAACATCTTTTAAAGATCATTTTTCTTTTTGTGCCAGCTCTGGCATTTTTTTTTCTTCAAACAAATTTATACAAAGCAAATAGAAATTACTTATTCCCTATTTAAATCTTTATGCTCAAAATGTAACATTTTCTACCAAAGTTAACATTTTTTTTTGTGTTTAGTATCAATCTTTAAAAGTGATATATTGTGCTCATCTCTATACAATCCACACTAATATCCTCATCTTTTTGACTGTCACATTCTTTTAGTGCTTCTTTATATCTTATCATGTTTCTTTATCTGTAGTAATAACTATTTCTACTTGTTTAAATAAGCTTTAAATTCATTTATTTGTTTAATTGGGCCAAGGCTCATCAATCTAGCAAACTTAATATTTCATTCTCATATTACTTGACTATCTTTATATTTGTAATTATATCACAATAAACCAAGTATTAGGTTGGTGCAAAAATAATGAGGTAATAATGTCGTTTTTTGACGTAACGTCAAAAAACGACATTATTATTATTACGTCATTATTTTTGCACCAACCTAATAGTTCCCAAACTATACATTAATGCTCTCTCTCATATATATATATATATATATATTTTTTTTTTATATATATATATATATATATGAAGATTACTTAACTTTTAAATATAATTTTCTTTTGTTGTTCTCCCAGACTTCAAAGTTTTTTGGTAAATGCCCGTTCTTCAGGGAGTTCTGGTTTTAAATGATATTTCCAATTTTTTCAATTTGTTTGACATCTTTTTCAATCTTTTTTTACTCCATTTTGTACATGTGTGCATACATGAATTTTTGGTTTTGTTTTCATCTTCATTTTTTCTTCAGCTGTAGATTTTTCTTCCAGTTGTAAATTTTTTCTTCGAAATCAATTTTTTTTATTTTATGGTTTATGTAGAATTTGTGATTTTATGTTATTAATTAAATTGTAATATTTGTTAATTTGTATCATTATGTAAATATTTGTTAGTAGGTCAGCATCAACCTATTATCTCATTCTTCTTATTTAATAACTTAATTTGATTATTAAACGTTACTATTAAAAGTATATATATATATATATATATATATATATGCACACACATACATACATACGGCTGGCTACTTGTATCTGAGTATACCCACCTGTGGCTTATACTGCAACTATACTGGGCAGACATCAGTTACATTTTCTGGGAGAAAAAAAAAATCCTTTTTCAATGTTTGTTTAAATTAATCAATTAAAAGCTTAAAATTTTCACTTGTTTGTTGATAAACTACATTTTCTAATTAAATGTAAACTTTTTACAAATATATTTTGATTAAAGTAACAGTATTTTATTTTTTTTTTTTAACCCTCTTGTATCTTGTCTTAAGATTTTGACCAGGGGTGTATATAGAGACAGAAGATTTCTCTACAAAATGAACACTTGTTCACAGTTTATCTTAAAAAAAAAAAAAATTATATATATATATATATATGAAGGAATAGCGGATTTTAAAATTTATTGAGGAGTACAAGGAGGTTAGTAAAAATTATCAATAATTTATTTATCCTGGGAACAAAATCTAAGGTATGCAGGATATGCATTGTATACATGAACCCTTTGACACTGAAAAGCTAGTTTGATATTCATTTGCAATCATCTAAAAAGGAATTTACTTCAGAATCCAACAATTGAGGACTTCAAGAATCAAGCATGAAGACTTACCTGTGGGGAGATTATAGATTTCTATTAAAAGAAGATTATCTTTAACTGGTTAAAAAGCTTTAACTATTTTGACCCACTTTAAAGAAATTTTCTTGTTATTTTTAATAATAATAATAATACATTGAAGCAGTTGATATTAGAGTCATTGTGAACTCCATGACCTTTTCAATGGCTTCATAGTATGTGCTACACCAGATTTTGATTTCAGAGTTATTCTTCTCCTAGACTGGTTGCCAACCATGGTTAAATAGTCCAACCTGCTCTGCTGTTTAACCTATAGAAAAAGGGAGAAGATAGAGATTCATACATTTCACAAGAGTATTTGTACAAAAGTGAATGTAATGAATTAAGCTGGAATTTGAACTCAGCCCACCAATTTATTGTTCCGAGCCAATAACAAATTCATGTTTTACTAATCATTAAAATAGATGATTGTGCATTGTTCCTTATGTCTTAACAGAAGAAACATTACAAAGAAATATCAAGAACACATTTTTCATTGATAAATGTCATTAACTTACTAAATAAAAATGGCATTTCTAAATGTTTGGCAGTTTAAAATATTTAAAAAAAAATCATAAATATTTTTTTTTAAAAATGCATTTGCAAATTGACATAGAAAGTTTGTAAAAATATTTTTATTGCTTCTAAGGTGTGCTTGAGCATGCAAGGTTAGGGAATGGCTATTCTAAATAAAATTTTAAAGGAAGCAAGATTTAAGTCAGAATTAAACCTTAGAACCTGATGCTCGATCCTAAATCTTGACCAGGAAGTCATCATCGAGAATTACTGATAGGTATTTTCCAATACGATGAGTCTGTGTTAATGTAGAGTGTTCAAGTCTTGCTTTGTGGTACCAATATTGAAATCCTAAATTAATTCCAGTGAATATCTCGAACCTGTTATATTAGTTGGAATGGTGCTAGAGAAGCGTTGAAGCCCACTTAAAAAGCAATCAACTTGAATGCTGATTTTCAAAGCAGGAATTTTCTCTCTGCTTGGATGACTGGTGCAACACAATCTTTTTGTTAAGCTTAGCAAATATCAATATTTTTTGATAGAAAAAGGAGAATTTCATCTGACAAGAAATTTGAAAGATTACTTGAAAAGCATCTGTCAAAGAATGTAATTTAGTCCCTCAAGTGAGTTTTATACTTATTGAGTACATTGTTTTAGCTTAATTTTTAAACTATCACTTTATGGTCAACAAGGTAACAAGCGCATTTCTCGGGCCACTGCTACATAATTTAATGAATCCTATATAACTGTTGAACTTTTGGCAGAGGAAAGTTTTATTTGTTTCATGCAACTGATTAACTCTTTTTGGGTTATTGAAAGCTGTAAAATATATTTCAGATTATAGAAGATTGCTTACAATAACATGTGCTCCCAAACATGCCCCAAATAAGTACTGATCAGACTCAATACTACTTAACTTTGGTGACTGAATGAAAATAGGTGTTTTCATTGTGATTGGCATAGGAAGTTAGATAAAAAATCTGATTGCCTGTCAGGATCTTGTGTAATTAGTTGTCTAGTCACAAATGCCAATGTTCAAGAGTTCAGTCCTGCCTGAATGCTTTACTATTGCTGTCTTACACTAACCATTTATTGGTCACTTTATTACGGTGTACTGCACACTTTGAGTTAAGCAAAATCCTCACTGAGTGCCTTGTACTTATGACCTTTCTACTGTGTCATGTTCAGCTTTGTATACAACCATAAAGAGGGTTATTCTCAATGATGTGGAGTATTGTTGCCCCATTTCGTTAAAATGGAATTAATAAATTTTGATGTGCCAATTCATACTTGCAGAACACCTGACTTGAAGGTCAGCATCCATTATCGAAAGTTTTGGCAACAGGTCTGGAGATAGTTTTTCCAAACTATAGTAAGGAATTTAATCCACATTTGGTGCTCCACACTTGTAGCCTTATACCAGATCAAGTTTAGCTTAGTATTAAAAAATAAAAAATAAAAAATAACAATGAGGCATTGCTGCACTCCAAAAACTAGGAAAGAGCAAAAGAAACTGTAGGTGGGGAAATAAGAAACTATTTCGGTTTGAATGTTTGTTTATTTTATACTTAACCAACAGGTAAAGTGGGCATCTTAAAATATATTCATATTCATGAGCAACTGTAACTGTCATGGCGGAGGGCGGGGACGTCAAAGTGAGAGAGAGAGAGAGAGAAAAAAAGGATAAATTAAAAATAAATAAATAAATAAATAATGGCCCATAAAAACCTCCACAAAGAGATAACCCCAACCACTGTTACTCTACATCCTGCCTCAGTGACAATCTCTAAGAAAGGTAAAACAATTCTGACTTGTATTCAGAAGAGAGAGAGAGAGAAAAAAAAGTGTCCTTCAGGCTTAATACATTAAATTATAAAAGGAAGAGAGTCAAGGAAGGAGCCCCCCCATACAATACACGCAAACACATACACACACACAGAACATTATGTTTAATAAAGAAAGACAAAAATTTTTCTCGTTCCATTAGTCATGCCTTTTCTCTTGCTTGATGGATTTTAAAAACATTTCATTTTATTGGTTGGACTTCATGCTTATATTGTCTTTCATTTCCTCTCTAAAACAGAAAATAGAAAAGACAAGAAGATGTCTAATAACAAGAATGTCTGTCTTATGCAGTAATTGCATTCGGTTTGATAAATTCAATGCATTCAAAAGTATATAATCAAAGTTAACATCTTTTTCTAAGCCCCCCACTCCCTTCCCTCTCTCTCTCCTGTGAGTACACACACACAGGTTGATTTAGAGGTCTTGTCTTAGTCAGGTACAAGGCCAATTGGAATCTATTGCTATAAGCATGTGAAACCCTTTCAAGAATCAGGTTGTAGAAAGAGAGGATATATATATATATATGAGAGAGAGAGAGACAGACAAAGACTATAGAAAAAGAAAGAAAGAAATACTAGATGAATGCAGAGAAGAAAAAGACAAAGAGGAATCAGAAGGAAGGAGAAAAGTGACAAGAGAGCTTTCTAATTATACTCTGAGATACTACCAAAATTGGTCTTTATTAAGTAGTATCCTCCCAGCCACTTATTATTCTTCAAAGACAATTCGCAATAATATGCCTCTATGAAGTCTTTTGTGTAACATAGTCCAAGGTAAGTTTGTAATTGACGGTATTATCTGTGTGCATATATAACTACCATAGTGTCATACCTGTAAAAATAAATTATAATTGTAGAATTATTTACGAATTGGGTATTTCTACCTAGGATCAGTGTAGTACATGTGCGCTCTGCTTAAAATCAAAGTGACACTTCTTGTTCTCTTTGGATCAGTCTTGGATCAGTGCACTCAGTGAAGACAGTTACACACAAATTATATATTTACTGTCCATCATATGCAACGTCTCCACCTAAACTCTGTAATTTTATTTACTACTTCTTTTCTTCTCTTTTTTTCCCCCTCTTTCTCAGTAGGAGTAGATAGGTTGGTCTAATGTCCAGTCCACACACCTGCCCTCTCTTTTGGACAGAAGTAGCGGTTTATTTCTTGTTTCCTGTTTAGGACAAAGTTTCCAGTTCCTTCTGAAGTATTTCTCATTCTCTTTCACGCCTAGTAACCTCTTGCATCTTAGTGGCATTATTGCCTTGCTTGGGGTGAATTGATTAAAAAAAAAAAAAAAATCCATATAACAATTGAGAAAAAGAAATGGGGTGAGAGACAGAGAGAGAGAGAAGTGAATGAAAGGGCATGCTGGGGGTAGGAGTTAAAAACAAAACAGATTTGCAGTCGTAACTTTTATTACTCCTTTACCTCCTTGAGTGGGTAAAGCTTAAATCTTAAAATCTCAATTAAATAACTGTTACTGAATGATTGTAAAAATAATATCCAAACTTACACACGTGGACAGTTGTGTGTCACGTGAGCTTATTGTCAAAGAAGGTGTGAGACAGAAAAAAAAATATGCGTGTATGTTCTGTAAATGAGTTCGCATTTCCGTTGGGATTAACAAAATTATTTAACTCTTCGGGGGTTGGATGGAAAGGGACAATCAAATAAGAAAACCTAAAAAAAATGTCTATTCTTTTCCGCCATATTTCAATTTTCTTTTGAGTGGACGCCGTATCTTAAATGTAACAGAAACAGCGCTTACCTACAGAACCAATTCGAATGCACCTTCTTGTTCCGTCTTGTCCTACAGATTTTTATTGATTTCTTTTTAATACAAAATTTCTTCAGCCTCTTTCATTGACACAACAACCGCTACTACTAAATATTACCAACCCCTCAAAACGGTTGACACACTTAAATGGATCGTGGCGACTTGCCTCCTGGTTGAAGTAGTAGCCGAGTCTTTCCTAGTGACACTCGTGGTTAGTATTTCGAATTAATAATAATAAAAGTCAAAATTTCGAATACTTTTTCAAATCGAGCAGACTACCTTCAATTGAAAGAAATGAAAGGTAAAAAGATCATGTTGCGCCACAACATGATCTTTCTAACTTTCATTTCTTTCACTTTTTTGGTCTTGTGGTGTATGCTTAGTTTTTTTTGTGACTGTGGAGGAAGAGAAAAAAAAAGAAAAGAAAAATCTTTCCTGGTTAAAACTAAAAGTGTAACAGACGGGTTTCAATGGGGTCAAAATTATTAAAAAAAAGAGAACGTCAGATTGTGTTTCTGAAGAAGCCAATGTTGATTCTTAAATGAAAATGAGTTGACCATTTCACTTTTCTTCGAGAAATGCGCAGTGGACAGGCGGAGAACGAAAAAAGAAAAAAAAAGCTTTGGCAAAAATCAGATAAGGTAGCAGCGTCCAGTAAAGTAGCTACACAACAATGTCCAGCAGAAAGGTTGTAATACTACTGTTGTTATTTTACTAATTGAAAAATACTATAGCAAGAAAGAAGAAAACTGTGGGTAGACATCACTACTCTAAATCCCATGTTTAATGTCAATAATTGATATTTTCTGACTGTGAATAAATGAGTGAAAAAAGACGAAAGTTAATGTTTCCCAAGGGAATCATAAAAATAATGACATGCGAGATTAGATTTTTAGTGCAACTAGGGAAGGCTGACAGATACGATACACATTGTTGTTGATATTCATGCGATGATGATACTAGTTACTTACTTAATCAATATTTCCTCTAGGCTAGGGACCAGTTTTGTTAGTTGAAGAATGCTTAAAATTCCTGCCTAATCAATTATTAAAAAAAAAAATGAAAAAAAAGATGAAATAAAAAGATAAAATAAAAATGAAATTAATGTTTAAATGAAAATAAAAACGAACACGGAGTTAATTAGAAATAAAAACACACACACATAGGCATTTTTTTTAATTAATGGAAATAATTTTATTTCACACATACGTACCTTACCTAGTATGGTAAAAATCATAAACTAAATTGGAAAAGAATTCAGATAGAGTTTTTTTTTTTTTGCTTTATTTGTGCATTTTTCACCATTGGTCGCTGCACAATCTTCTTGTCAGTCAGGTTTCCTAGAATTTTTTTCCTTTAAATTTGTTTAGGGAGACGGTTGCATTTTTCTCAACTGTGTTGCACATTATTATTCAAACAAACAGGTGTAAGAAAAGCTTGCATTTTTTTTTTAAATGTTCCAAGACAGTCTCCATACCCCAAATTCGCTCTTTTTATTATTCAAACGAAAAATTTAAAAACAAAAGATACGACTTTCTTTTTGACAGTCGAATACGCGTGTGTGTGTAGGGGGGGGGGTGAAAAAAATAATAAAATTTTCGGTCGGTCCAAGAAGAGATAGAAAAATAAAAAAGTCTGATGTTTTTGCTCGTTTGCGAAAGTGGCTCGAGCCATGAACATTTCAGCACCCCTCCTCTCGTTATCGGAGAAGAGCAGTATTTCTCATAATGACGCTGTCTGTAGTAGTCTGCAATTTTGCTCGGCTGGCTTAGGGTCCCGAAAAACTAGGGTGGTGGGGAATAATTTGTATTTGTTTTTGAACAAAGTCAAAACGACAGACAGACAGTATATTTTTTTAAGTTCTCATATTTTCATAAATTTACCTGCACGCCATTTTGTGTGGTCGTGATCAAGAACATTCAATTGAATTGAAACCCACTTAAGAAAAAGTAAGTGTTAATGTTGATGCAGAGTCTATACGACTCATAAAAACATGTATGTCTAAAAAATGCGTCGATGTTGTTAATGTTATTGTTATATGTCTAGGAGGGTAACATCTAGGAGGGAAAAAAGGGCTTCGAGATGTAAGGAGAAAAATATGCAGAACAATAGCTCTCTACCATGTTTTACTTTAAATTGACAACTACGGGACTTATGGATTTTGAAATGTCTGAAATAAAAAAAAAAAAAACGAAAAAAAAAACTTTTATTTAATTATTCAAAAAAAAAAAGTTATTAATATTTAATAATAGCATTTTTTTTTTTTTTTTTGGTAAATAAATAATATAGACGTAGAAAAATATGATAAATTCATCGATCGATAAACTAAACACAAGTGACAAATATTTCAGTTGAGGGCGCCCCTCCCTGCTCGGACTACAAAAAGAGAAATTTTAAAAATATTTAAGATAAAAAATAATAATAAATAAATAATCCAAAGAGGAATTATAAATTAACTTTCAGCGAAAAATTAATTTTTTTGTTTCTTATTTAATTTAAAATATCTTCAATTTTATTATTCTTATAATTTTTAAAAACAAATTCAATTGGTTCTGTGGTAAATTTCATCGTTTTTGGTCTTGGTGCTAAAAATGCAAGATTCATTTTGCTTTCACGAATTTGTAAGTATTGTTGGAAAACAAGTATATAAAAAAAGGGAAACCTAATTGAAAACCTTCACTTCATCTTTTCAGAGAGAGAGAGAGAGAGAGAGAAAATCAAAACTTCAGGATGACCGTCAATTTTACTTTTAGTTTTACGCTTCAAGCAATCGTCATGATCTGAAGATTGCTTGAGATGCAACCATGCAGCGCTGATTCCTAGAGCCATACTGTTTTGTTTTTTTTTTATATCTACAAATGCTTTATTTCCGATAGAACTCTTCCCCTACAAATATAGCACATTTTAAACAAGATTTATTTGAGGAGACAGATACAAATACACACACAATGAAAAAGTAAATTCTCACGATCCTGTCGATCATCAGGGCTGGGTCCTACACACAAACAAATCTGAATAAATAAGAAACTAACGGGCAGAATATTGCAATTAAAATATCAAATTTGGAACTTTAAGAAAATATTAATAAACACTAAAAATCTATTACTATTTGAGATAATTTTTAAATAATTAAGATTCTGAAACTTTATAATAATTTAACTGATGTTTTCATGTCCAAAAAGCCTTATCAACAAAAAATGTGGTTGTAGGAAACATTGTTATAGAGACATATATTTTTATGAAAGGGTGAATATTCCACCTGTAATTTGACAGCTGATATAAATTCTATATATTTTAACTGAAAATATTCAAATGTTATATCTCTTTTCTTATCCATTATAATGAAATGAGTATATTTTATTTTCGCATTTTCTCTGTAGATTTCGGTAATGTTTTTGAAGGAATAGGTTCATAAAATGACTCAAATCCTCAGTTTCAAAATTTGAGTAGAGAATTTTATCTTGGACTTTCTATTGACCGACTAGTGAACACTCATCGGACTTAATAAATGGCAAACAAAATTTAAGAGCGACAAAGGACAAGAAATTGTGGAGAGTCATGATCGCCAATATCCTGAAGAGACACGGCACAAAAGAACACGCTCTTGCGTCTTACGATTCTTACTCCTTTTGGAATTTTACTGCGCTTACTTTGAACAATTTATGTTACTACCGCTTAACAAATAGGTAAAAAAGATTAAAGATGAATTTTTAACTAGTATTGTTTTTTAAGACTTATCGACCCTTTGTGGGTTATTTAAAGCCGAAACTTTTTTTTTCATCTTCGAGTGAATATTGCATTAACAATTATTTTGAGAGATAACAATAATTTTTCCACATACAAGTTCTACTCTTCAACCCATAGCTGGGAGGAGAAGAGATGGATTCATAAAAGGGCATTTGTGCGTAAGTAAATGTAACAAACTCGACTGTAATTCGAACTCTGCTCTCCTATTTTTAATTTCGAACTGCTATCATTACACCACCCGCACATACTAAAAGCATACAGAAACTGAATCTGTTTAACTTTATCAATTGACTTTTATTATAATACGACATTCAAAGTCCGGTAGTATTTCTATAGACAGCTGGGGGGAACCCAGGCTTAGCAGTAAAGTTTTTAGTTCTGAACCCGAACCCGAACCCTGGCCGCAAGTTGTATTTGATCCGAGTAACTTTTAGGGAATTTCGGACTAAAGTCATTGTTTAATCTATGGGGAGGGGGTGTAAATTGTTATCATTCTGCTGTCCATATCTAGGGATATCTCGTTTTGCTTTTACTTACTACTACACAGTTATTGTTCGCCCACTTTTCACTGAGTCTGTAATACTGGGCTCAGGGACTGAACTCATATTTACAAAATTCAAGAATCAAAACTTTATTCCCTTGAGCTCATGACAAGAACTAATAAAATGAATACGAGAGTTAAGAAAAAAAAAGAGGGAAGGGAGAGAGAGAATAAAGAGGAAGGGGGGGGAGAAAGAAAATGAAGAGGAAGGGGGGGAGAAAGAAAATGAAGAGGAAGGGGGGGGAGAAAGAAAATGAAGAGGAAGGGGGGGAAAGAAAATGAAGAGGAAGGGGGAGAAAGAATAAAGAGGAATGGGGGAGAGAGAATAAAGAGGAAGAGGGAGAAAGAAAATGAAGAGGAAGGGGGGAGAGAAAATAAAGAGGAAGGGGGAGAAAGAAAATGAAGAGGAAGGGGGGAGAAAGAAAATGAAGAGGAATGGGGGAGAGAGAATAAAGAGGAAGGGGGGAGAGAGAATAAAGAGGAAGGGGGGAGAAAGAAAATGAAGAGGAATGGGGGAGAGAGAATAAAGAGGAAGGGGGGAGAAAGAAAATAAAGAGGAAGGGAGGAGAGAAAATAAAGAGGAAGGGGGGAGAGAAAATAAAGAGGAAGGGGGAGAAAGAAAATGAAGAGGAAGAGGGAGAAAGAAAATGAAGAGGAAGAGGGAGAAAGAAAATGAAGAGGAAGGGGGGAGAAAGAAAATGAAGAGGAAGGGTGGGGGGAAAGAAAATGAAGAGAGCTGGAAGAGAGAGACTGTTATTTAGCCATAATGAAATAGGTTAATTATTCATTTGATCAATTCTTTGGGATGCGAGGAAAACAAGAAATTCAATATTGTCATCAGAGACATGCAGGGACCCCATCATCTTGTCATAGAAAATATTAACCCTATCTGAGATATCTTTAAATGCAGCATTTGTGGCGTGCTTAGCCAATTTACTGACCCTTAAAGCCAGAACTTCATTCAAAGATTGAGAACAAAAAGTCAGCCGACAGCATTGCAGACAAAATATCATGTTCGGTTTGTCCATCATGTTCGCTGTTCTTAAAATGGAGTCTCCAGTAATAAGAAACAGAGTCTGTTTCAATATCTGTGAGTGAATGGTCCATGAAGAGTGTGTGTGTGTGTGAGAGAGAGTGAAGGAACGCAGAGAGACAAAGAAACGAGGAGAGTGAGAAGCAAAGCATAAAGAGAAAGAGAGGAGGAGAACAGGGTAATAAAAAGGAAGTAGAGAAGGAAGAGAGAGGATGGAGAGAAAAAAAGAGAGCAGGTAAAGGGAGAAAAAGAAAGAGGAAGGAAACAATGTGAGAAAAAAGAAAAAAAAAGGCGAGCAGAGCGAGAGAAAAAAAAAAGAAAGGCAACAGGGAGAAAAAAGAAAGCGCATGTTTAACATAACACAGTGGAAATCAAAAATAGAAAGAAATCTATAAATTATACATATAACCCAAATATATAAACGTGTGTGTGTGTGTGCAAAAGTGAGAGCGAGAGAGGGTGGACGATCACGAGAAATAATACCTTTTTCTACAGCGAGGCTATCCTAAGGAAGCCAGAGATCCTACCAGGATGTATTATCGGTGGGCACAATCTTAATAATATAAGATATGCAGATGACACTGTGTTAGTGGCAGACAAAAAGAAAAGTGCAGGAGCTCCATGACAAAGCAGCAAAGAAAAGCAAGAAGAATGGACTAACGGTCGATTATAATAAAACACAATGTATTGTTGTCATCAAGAGAAAAAAAGCCCATAATGCGAACTACAATTTGGAAGTGTCAACATCAAACAAATAGGGAAGTTAAAAGAATCTGGAAGGTGTTTAATAGATGATGGAAAATGTGACACTGAAATGATAACGCACATTGGCATAGCAAAAGATGCATTGAAAAAGCTAAGCAAAGTAAGAAGAAACAGGAAAATCTGTTGAATATCACTGCTCTTAATGGCACTGAATGCAGGACAATGTCGTCAAAGATGAAGGGAAAACTAGAGGCAACAGAAGGACGCTGAGTATACCATGTACAGAGTCCGTAAGCAATATAGAAGTCTTTAGGAAAACGATAACATAAAGGACACTTCTACTCAGAATCAGAAAGAGACAGACTGAAATTTGACACATAAAAAGGAAAGTTTGGAGAATTTGACACTCACAGGGATATATTGAAGGCAAAACGGACAGGGGAAGGCAGCGGGTCACCTACCTGACGAGTTTGTGTGAATGGATGTCCGAACAGAGGTCGGGAGGCTCGGCAAAGGAACATGGATAAGAGGGTGTGGAGAATCATGATCACTCGCATCCTGAAAGGACATGATGCAAATCTCACTTTTCTCTTTAGAGAAAAAACAAAAACAAACCAAAACCCCAAAAAACTGTGGTAGATAATAGGTACTCAAAATAAGACAAGAACCTATAATTCGTAACTGTAAAAGTAAATCATTAAAAAGTAGACAAGTGAAAATACCGTAATTGACATAACTAATTTTTTTTAACAAAGAATAAAAACAGAAAAGATTACAAAATAAAAAAGGACACATACACACACAAATAAAATCGTAAGCAACACAGACAGAATTGATAACAAAAGAATTGGGGATAGTTTTTTCTTAAAAAATAAAAACTAGTTTAGTTTCCAGTTTTATTTTTTTTAATTGCTAGAATATTCTAAATATATATTTTTCTAAATTCAAAGTAACTTCTTACCTTGAATTTCTACACCCAAATCAAGCAAGTACAAAAATTTAAATATTTAGGAAACGTTTTAGAGGACGGAAAATTCGAAAGTGCATTGGGATAGCGAGTGCTGCCTTCTAAAAGCTAAGCAAAGTATTAAGAAAGAGGAAAATATCGTTAAAAAAAGAAGGAAAGAGTACTTAACTGTAATGTAATATCAGTCCTCTTATATGGCAGTGAATCCTGAGCAATGTCATCACAGATAAAGAAGAGACTTGATACAACAAAAAAGTGATTCTACAGAAGGGAGCTGAGGATATGATGGACTGAACACGCGATCAAGATAAAGTTTTAGAGAAAATGAAATAAAAATGACATTTATACTCAGCATCATAAAAAGACATTTGAAGGGCACATAATGAGGAAAGGGTGTTTAAAAGATCTCGCACAGGTAGGACATTATTGAAGGTCATAGGAAAACAGTGTATAGCTCATATAAGCAGCTTGTGTAAATGGATTGTAGAACAGGTACATAGGAGAGATAACGAAAGGACAAAATTTAATAAGAGCTACACAAATTAGGAAATTTTGGAGAGCCATGATCGCCAATATCCTGAAAGGACACGGCACATAGAAGAATTTGTAAGAACTTTAAGTATATTGGTGTAAAAGTTAATGATACGGTGAATGGAATCAGTGAAACGCGTTCAAATCCTAGCTGGGGAATTTTTGTGTGCACTAACACCGTTGGGAAAGGCATTACTACAGAGTTTCACTTGGTGTAGACATTACCTTCCTTCATAGGAGTTTACAAGTATAAGCAAACGCTGCACACGTAAAAGGATAAAAAGGTTTATTTAATATTTCCATATTTATTTGTAAGTATCTATTAAACTTGCATTCGTCTGTCACAGTTTCAAAGATAGACTGCATATAAGCAATCAGATAAAAATAAGTAAATTTAAAGGCTTGAACGTCAGCCTACCAAGTCTTGATCAAAGTGACTGGGAATGAAAAATCTGTAACAAAAAGTTAAACATAAATTTCGACGTTTTGTGTACTAAATTCTTTAAGATCTTTTAGGATATCAGATAAAATCTCAATCGAGATGTCACTTTTATTTTTATGTTTTTGTTTTAAATGAAGTTCATCGCAAGCAAGGCATTCCTTAAATCCAGTGAGACACACGAAGGTTACTGGGTGTAGAATAATTAGAAAACAGAAACACCACTAATGAGCGAGGGATCAGGAGGACAGTAGATAGCGATTGACATTGCATTTGAATTTTTGAAGATTAAAGTTGGCTGGAAAGTATGAAGTCAGAATGGAGTTCCACCAGTGAAAAGTGCGAGAAAAAACTGTTAGTATAGAAGTTATGGTTACATCTAGACAGTTCAACTAAACAAGTAGTGCCAGTTTAGTACAAGAATTAATTTGTAGTTGTTGCTGATTCGAGTCAAGACATACATTTGAGATAGTCTTCATCACAGACCGACCAAGACAACGACACTTAACGCTTTTAGAAAATACGTGAATAAAACAGAATTCCGGTTGAAAGCAAAAGGATGTCTCAAACGAATTGTTTAATGTTTAATAATAAGTGTGTTGCTTTTCTTTTCAATTTGATATGTTTTTATTATTTTTGTTTTGTTAAGCATTTGTAAAGCAATCCCCCCCCCCAAAAAAAAGTGGATATCGTGATGCAGAAATGAATACAAAACTACATTCACGGATGCACAATTAACAATCAAAATGTTCGAGGCATATAAGGTTCAAAATAGCTTCTTCAAATAATGACAGATAAGGTTGTTTACTTCCTGCAGGAGTTATTTCAAGAAATGTGTGAATTTTTTTTAAACATGTCGGATAACTTATGATGCCTATTGGTTAATCTGTTTAAATTTTCCAAACTTTTAAGCAGCAACTCTGATAGATTCATACGATATGAGCAAGTTTAAAAATAATTTTTAGAAAAGGTTTTACACAATTTAAAAGAATATTTAAAATTTACAGTTTAATAAAGTTAAAATGATTCATTTTTTTTTTATTTTGATGCTTTAAAGTGTTGAAGCAAAGGAAGAAATTGGTTGAACATAAATTTTATTTTACCTAATTGCTTTTATACATGTATACACACACACTATATATATATATATATATATATATATATATATATATGCACACAGACTGGAATGTATTAAGCATTCAACTGAAATATAATTCAGCCAAACGCAGACCCACATACGGTGTAAACATTTTTTTTTTTTTTGGTGTGTGTGTGTGGGGGGGTCCTACTAAAAATGTGGCAAGCATTTTTTTTATTGGCATTTCTACTTAAGTTCTTTCTCCAGTCATATGATGTTTCCAAATTAGTACGAAACACTTTGTCAGGAATCTATGGTTAGAAAAGTCATTTTGCAGGCCATTGATTTCGACCGTTGTTGGATGCCACATATTTTGAGGCAAATAAAATTTATATAGCTGGGACGATTCCCAACGATTAACGAGCTTGACTCACAGATCATTAGGGAATTCTATATCTTCATTGATTGCTTTAAATTTCTATCCTTGTGCCAGACTTAGCTAAGATTAGTAAATATCTAATTATCCATATTTAACTCTCTCTCCGCGTTCATACTGTTATTAAATCCTTAATTCGGTTGTATGAAATCGCTGTATTTATCACAAACTGATGTTTGGTTTTATTTTAAATAATCAAAAAAAGTTAACGTTTAACGACTTTTCTTTACTTCTTTATAAAACTCTCCAGTATCCAAATCTATGAATGTTTTTTTTTCTTCCGAACTAAATGCAGAAACAGAGAAACCCAATTTCGAAATAATGGCCGTATATAAATTCACCCTCAAGGAATGTCGTAAGTTAATTAAATAACTAATTCCAAAACACTATAGTTGGTTACAGTTTAGATTTGTACTCATCTTTTTAGTCACTTAAGTACTATTAATTAGTTTCAGTTGTATCATTTATCACATGTTTTAGTGATTAATTTAATCTCGTGTATATTTTGTTCTGATTCTTATTATTCATTGTGGAGCATTATATTTGTATTACTGGGTTCGATCTTTAGTGAGGTACACCTCAAACCTGTGGACTTGTCAGACTAATTAAGGTAAGTTTAGTCAATAATAAATCTTGAAATTCAGCAAACAACTTGGTGACCGGGGATACATTCCACCAATTCAGATGTGTAATGTCACCATCGACGATGTCGTCGGGTATTTTGTGCACTCCCCGCCTATAATACATTGAGGTGTTTGGGCAGCTCGAAGTGGTGTAATGGTTAGCAAGCTTGTCTCGCTAGAACAATTACGACTGGGTAGTGAGTTCGATCCTCACTGGGTGCCCCATACTTTCGGCCTTGTGCCACATCTAAAGGACGCTTGGAAAATAACTACACTGAGATGTTATTTTGAATCTGTGCAAAAAACAAATACTCAAGAAGGAATGCAGTTCAGTTTAAAACACGAGTTTGTAAATCAACAGTGCTGTGGGCAAAACTTGCGTACCTAATACGTGGTCAGTCCATTAGGGTACACGAGAAATACGCATACAAGATGGACGCCTATTGTAGAGCGCGAGTTAATTATCACTTCTCATAACAATCAAGTTTTGTAAGATCACATTTCAGTCATTGCCGGCCGTCCCACAAGATGTGACTATTTCGTTAATTTTCCCCAGAAAATCCCTTAGAATTGCCCTCCATATTTGTTGGCTTTGTGAGATCTCGAACGAAGACCGCTAGGACAAAATGCGAGCCTTTGTGTACAACAACCATCAAAAGAAGTAGATTTACCTTCCTAGAGAAATGTCATGATTTTGTCTAAAGAAACAACAGCGAGCAAAGCCTTAAAACAAGACTTCAGCAGACCATTCAATAAGAAAAGGGTTGTTCAGAAATTTCATGGCTAAGAAGCTAAGAACTGTTAAAGCGAATGTGTAAATATAAAAAAAGATTCTACTTGACATTACAAATCCAGAGTCTCTCCTTCAACCGAAAAACCTAGCCTAGAACGGGTGCAGTTTGGAATCAACATAACTTATTGCTCATACTTATTTTGCGTAAGATTAAAAAAAAAATCAGTCAGTTTGTTTTAGAGTTATCCTGACATCGCCCAAATAAAAGAAATATATTTTCGTTTCGGTTAGAAAAGGGTCGACACCTACCGACAATTTCGAACTTTTAAGTGTCTCGGTTTACTTTTGAGTTTTGATGAAGTAATTAAGAAAAAAAACAACAACTTTAAAACTTTTTTTCTGGGTGAATGAATGCATAACAATTAATTCAGTTAATTAGCATTATAAATTTGATAATTAAATTTGATAATTTAATAATACAAATTCGATAATATCCTTTAATTTGATAATAATATATAATTTAGTTTGATAATATCAAATTAATTTAAAACTAAGTATTTATTTCCCGATAACATGAATGCTCTCACAATTTTGTTCAAGGCTTGAGGCCTGATAGGATTTTTGATTTAGTAATTTTTTAAACCTGATCTCATATTGAAAAATAAAGTTTTGCTTTTTTGTCCATACGAAATTTATGTACACAGGCTGTTGTTCAGTGTTCTCAATAATTGTTCAGCGTCAGACATTTTTTTTTAATTAAAAAATTCAATGATTTCAAAACAATTACAAAAAAGACGAATTTCCAAAATAAATCAATCACTCCATTACAAACATAGTTTGAAAAATTCTCACGGAATATTTAAACTGTTAAAGCGTTATTTATTGAAAGTAAAAACAGATAAAAATCTTAGCATAATCACGCGGCAAAAATAATCTCGTTTTAATGTATGTTATTGAATTATACATACCTCAAGGGACTGGAAAAACCGGCGCAACTTATTTTCTTGAAAATTCAATATTTTAATAATGTCCATACAGCGTATAGAAAAATTGTTTTAAAATGTTTCCTAAAATACCATCTTGCAGTATGACTGCAAACATAGGATTCCGTAGGAAGATTCATTTGATAAAAATGCAGTTAAACATTGTTTTAGATGACGGTTATGAAAGTTAAAAATTATACTTTGCGTCGTGTGTATTTTATGTAGGTACCCCCACTAATTCGGTATACGTTAGGTTTAAAATGAAAAAGCTTTCTTGAAGTTTTCATTTTGGCTTTAATTGAAAGCTAAAGGATTTAAAATTTACTGTTTCCAGCAAGGAACATATCCTGTGGTGTATTTCAAACAGAAATTATATTGATCGAATTCGATTTTTTTTAGTAAAATCTTTAAAAATGGCCATTTTTAATACACCTGTAAAGAAAAGTTAATTCTTGGTTTTAAAAATCTTGCAAAAATAAGACGTTATTCGAGGAAAATTAGCAAATTTAAAGTTAAATTAATCCGATTTTAAACAAATATTACTTAGAGCATAAAATGTTGTATACAAACATTTCTTAACTACGGAGTTTTGTTTTTCTGCCATGTTAATCGATTTATTGACAGCCAAACATATTCATAGTTAAGTATGGTGGAGCAGACGATAAAGTTCATATGAGGAGATTTTTTTTCCTCATAAGGGGCAGGGACAACCCTTGAAACACGTGACCTTTTAATAATAATGTTATAGGTTTGATCATCCGTACTTTGAAATTCTGTACGTATATCACACATACAAAAACAAATCGAAATTCTTTTAAAATATTCGGGAGTCGTCAGAATGTAATAAGCTTTACAATATACGATTAGTAAATATATTTTTAATCAATGACAATATTTTCTAAGAGTTATCGCAATGAAAATGAATTTTAAAAGATTTAAAATCTTTATAAATTGTTCAATTTAAAATTGTAAAAAATGAAAACGAATCTTGTAAAAATTCATTTTTCATCAGAAATTTTTTTTTCTTCAGACAATATTGTCTTTAATATATATTATTCATAAAAGCGATTAAAGGCTTCTCTAACAATGTCTTAGTTTTATTGCATTTTTATTTTTCGATTTAGAACAGATTTTCGGTAAGACGGATTTTGAAAATAAAATTGGCGATTTAAATTCTTCAAAGAGTTCTGCTTTTAACTAATATAATCACTAAAAAGTATCATATTAGATTTCTCAGATTTTCATAAAATTAAGTTACATAAAAAAATATTTTTACCAAGATTTTCTAAAAAAATATTTCCAAAATAATGTGATTCATTTGTGAATAAGTCCTGAAAATTTCATTATAATCCGACAATTATTTGATTTTTGCAAGAATTTTCAATTTAATGTGTCTGTCACTGTAATAAAAAGGTTTTAAAATTTGCTATGCTAAAAGTTAGTATAACAGCTGACGGGAGAAAACAAGTTTTTTTAATCAAAATTTCGAATGTTCTAAAAAGAAGTAAAAAGTTTAATTTAATATTAAAAAAAAAAAAAAAAAAAAAAAAAAAAAAAAGAATGCTTTGATCCTTCCTCTTAATAATAGCAAAGATTTTGATGATAAAAACTGTCTCCATTACGTTTTTTGGAGCATGTTTTTTTTTTTTATTATGGTATGATGTTGATTTTTTAGCGTATTCGTGAAGGTACCTAATTTTATGATTTCATTTTCCACATGACTTGAGTAAGCTAGGATTTTAGAAGAGAAACGTAAAATATGCCTATGGTCAAATGATACAAGTACAAAAAACAATCATCCGATGACCTAAACACTTAAGGTGATGACCCGTTAAATCAAGAAACGCTGACACACGTAAGAGAAATGAGAGAAATCAACGTCTGAGTGAATGACAACACAAGTTAACAACTGTTGTTGTTCAATATGTGGAAGAAGCAGACGATAATGTTAAGTTGTCATTTTAAGAGGAGAAAATGCTATAAACAACACATGTGCAAAGTTATGTGTGACGCATAAAAGTGAGACGGTGATTCAGAATGGTGTTATGCCATGGAGATAATGAAGGAGAAAGAGAAAGGAGATAATACGAAGAAGGACATGAAAGGAAAAAGGCAGGTTCACAGTGGGGAGAAGAAGAGTGAAGTGAAAAAAAAAAAATATTAATACCCTCATGTCGCTGCAAATATGCAAGAATGTCCTTCGGTTCCTCTGGGATGACATCGGATATCTCCTCTCTGAAAATGTTGAAACGATTAGCCATCATCGGTGTTATCGGCACACAAAAATGACCTCATGCTTCAGTCTCGTTGTTGGGCTTATTTGACGGTGGGGGCTGCAAAAAGGGAGGAGGCGGTCACGGAAAGAAAGGGGAGATTCCACAACGTCGTTTGAATGGTTTCGTCCAGATAAAGGAAGGAAGAAAACTGTCAATATATGTGTGGAGGCAGACATCAAGTAGCGAAAGGGTTTTTTTTTTTTTAAACGCTTTGCAGTTTTCCAGCCAGTAATTAACAGATAAACTGTGGTGCGTGGCTAGGGAAAATAGTAGAAACTATGGAAAATGGAGGGTGAGGAATAAAAATAAAATAGAAAAACAAAAGGGTGTTTATCTGATATAGCACTCGTCAAAATCGTGGTGTGATATGAAGCTGGAAATTCATTTGCATTCAAATGGTGGTTAACCAGTGAGTCAGTTTGAGTTAATGGTTAGAATCTGAATACAGGTTAAAAATCCCCAACACGTCACTCATGTGACTCGAATAAGTTATGGTTACGTTACTACATTTTAACCCAACACTTCATCCTACTTTTAAAATATAAATCACTAGATTTTGATTAATAAAGGGGTGGGGAAGAAGCAAATGAAATCAGTAGTGAATAGTGGCAAGTCTGTGCGGCGACCCGGGAAATCTGAAATTGCTTTCGTGGAAATTAGTACCGGATTACCGATTGCTAAGGCCAACCTGTATTCTATAGACTTATACCGCAAAACAAAGAAAAAAAATCGTAAATGTAAATATATCGTGGAAAACCACATGCAATCTTTAAATCGTTTATTAATTTATTTTTTCGATAATCAAAATTTAGTCGCTTCCTAAAATGAAGTCATTTACAGAAAGTTACCTATTTTGGATTTTTAAATTTTGCCTGTGCAAGACAAAAGGTTCAGGCGAAAGAAATGTTTGATTTCAGTTTTCGTAAAATATTTATTTTCCAAGAGTGATGCTAAAAAAAAAGAAAGAAAGAAAACAATCAAGTGGCATCTGTTTTTTTTTTTTTTTTTTTTTTTTTTTTTTTTTTTTTTTTTTTTAACCATGCGAAGCAAAATAGTTGTCATCATATTAAAAATAATGCAACTACAATTTCACAAAGAAATTAATTTTTACGGAATGCCTTATAGCAAAGTAGGAGGGAGTCCTAAGAACGAATTAAAACTTTTTTTTTTTTTTTATTTACTAAGATTTACTCTATACAAGGAGAAAGAGTAGTTCAAGGCAAAGGGTTACTTAATGGGAGTTGTTTTGCGAGCGGTAAGAAGAGGTAAAAAAAGGCACAGTTTCTGGGAATATGTGGTATATAGATAATGTGGGTTAATCCTAGACTTGAACAGGTTAAGAATGTAGTGGTCGGGGAAGCATCCCCTTCGGGATGGGTTCTACAAAGTGGAGATTTGTGGGGGGAAAAAGCTATTCGAGTGGAACTTACATCAAGCCATTGGAATACGAATAGAACGAGAGTGGCTCGTTACTGTATACGTACCATGGTGGGTCTCAGCTGTGAGGGGTAAAACTCGTGGAAATAATGTAGCTCGTCAGAACATTTTCCATGGAAATAGCGATATAGTAGCGAAAGGCTTGCAACTTTGCGTCTGTGTGGAAAGGGGTTGTAGCGTGGAAAATAACTAATCACCCACAAGACAGTGTAAACACTTTTGGACTCTATCAAAGGTGATGACCGGGCAACCCGAGCTCACATATGCCAGCAGTATTTCATTTTTGGCCTGTGAGCTGAGATTGAACTCAAATCACTATTTCTATTCTGCACATCGTTAATCTGTTAAGCCAATCGTACCTCCCAACAAATCATGTACGATAAAATAATGACATTATTTCAGACGATATATGTATTGTTGTGTTAACAATGAAAATAATGATGCTATACCACAAAAGATGAAATTTTAATGCTAATAACATCAGGTGATTTTTATTTGGAATTCAGTGTCAGCAAGTCTTTCGGTTATATAACGACTTGGATATTAACCCTAGTTTAATTGCTTTTACTATCGGTCAAGTGACAGCAAGCACAGGCCGATCTATAATTTTAGACAGGAACCCAAATGCAAAACATTATAGAAGTTCAGCTGGAAGTCAATGTTTTTTCCAGGAAGTTAGTTTACGAGGGAAGGACTTTCTGTAAGTTTAGACATTTATATTTGAGTCGTAACTTTTTAACAATTTACAAAAAAAAAGAAAAAAAAGAAAAGAAATTATTTTATGAATGAATGAATGAAAATATATAAACGAATAAAAATGAAGGCATCAAAAAGAAGATAAATAATTTTTGCTGGTAATGATGAGTTCAATATTCTTTACCAGGCTTTCATTTTCCTTTTTAGCTTCACTTTGTGCTCTGTGACCATTGTAACGGCGCTATCGCTTCTACTTCTCGCTTAAAATCACGAAATAAGTATATAGAGGATCTTTCTGGATTTTAAATTCTCTGGGGCTGGAAAGTTAACTGAAGAATAGAGTCTGAGGAATTTGTCCTCCATGCACCACTTTCCCATTTCACTAACGCCAGGGTCACATCCTGATGCCTGCAGCAATAAACGAAGGAACTAAGTAATTTCTGGATGACTCATCATGCCATATTGAATCATGAATGCTTTTATAAACCATGTCTCTTTAGGACAAAGGCGATCATGGCTCGTCACAATTTATTTTTCTTTATAAATCTATAAATTCCGAATCGTCATAAATATTTTTGGGAAAGTTGGTGGAGTTGTTTCTCTTTGCCTTTAGAGTTTCCCTTCTCTTGGGTTGGTTCTCAGCTAAGGCTAGAGAGCTCAGTTTGCCTGGCTAATGTTAACCTATACTATAGCTTTAGGGTGGGGTGACGAAGAGAGAGTCAAGCATTAGTGCGAAATGAACGCAACAGTGTCGGCTGGCATTTGAACTCGTCCTGCGGATTTCAATTTCCGCATCAATAACATTTATGACATTCACAGAGTACCTCGAAGCATTAGAGTACCCGACCTAATATAGTTACATTTGTTCTCTTGAGTTGGAAATTAAATGCAGATTATTCATTTTCACTAAGGATCAAGTGACATTATAACCGCCTTAAAAATTGATTATCGATTACTTTGTCTGCTTTCGTCGATTTTAACAATGTAGATATTTAGGAATAATTTCGGTTATATAGGATGTATTTCTTTACCCTATAACCTTAGGGCATGATCAGTGTTGGATCACCCCCCCCCCACTAAAAAAAAAATGTTCTCGAAAGCAGAACGATATATTATTTTTATGATAAATGAAAATAATTTGTTTGTTTTTACTTTGTTAGTCGATTGGATTTAAAATAATTTATACGATTCAAAAAAGAATTAATAAAAACATGTTTAATTTTACGCTAAAATAAACACGGAAAATTGTCGAATTTAAAGTTTCTTTAATTCGGTTACATTTTTAAAGACATTCAATTTAACGAGTCTATTTCTAAGTTTCTATATTACAGTTCAAACGGCAGTTGAAACCAAAATCAAGGAATTTTAGTACAAAATAATGGCGGCATTTTCAAAACAGACGGAGTTATGAAAGTTACCGGACGACGGGAATTACCGGATTAGAGATGTTATACTATTATTCTTCTGTCAAGAATGCAGCAATTTAGTGTTTCTTATTTATTTATTTATCTTTTTTTTTACGTTTGCGCAAAGATAGAGAACCAATTGAAAAAAAAATGACAAACTTCATTTTGAAAATATAAAATATGCTGATATCAATTTCTGCTGGCAAACTTTGAAAGAGAAAAACATTAGCACATCCCAGAAGAAAAAATAACGAAGATCCTTTTTTTTTTCTGTTTTAGAACTCGCGGAGAAATTGCGTGTTACATTTTTTTTATTCTAGCTGACCTCATAATTTGGTTGTGCATTAAAAATATTCATAGATTCTTAGGGTTTTGAGTTTATAGAACATTCTGGAATCTCTCATAAAATATTCATCATTGCAAAATAAATAAAAAAACAGATTCAAAAGAAAACATCAGTGATTGTCTAT
The DNA here is from genome assembly GCA_963932145.1 of Acanthosepion lycidas. Lineage (NCBI taxonomy): Eukaryota > Metazoa > Mollusca > Cephalopoda > Sepiida > Sepiidae > Acanthosepion > Acanthosepion lycidas. The sequence goes on from OZ010595.1 coordinate 91,454,555, forward strand.
AAACATCTCATTTGGTTCTGTTACGCCAAAGATAAGGCATGAGACGCTAGAAGACGTCAGGGAGAAAGGAAATTAGCAAAACAAATTCAGATTTTTGTTAATGCTGTTTACGTTCACTTCACATTAATATTTCAAGTAAAGGCATGAAACCACTTTTTGTTATTATTGTCAGATATCTTGACAAGATATCTTGTCGTTGGCACACAACAGTGACTAATGGAGAAAAGAATTGTTGACGGATCAACTCTTATAACTCTATTAGATGCCCAGGCACTAAAAACAAAAGCCATACACCTTAAGAGTAGAAATTATGATCAGATAAAGATATAAATATGTTAACGCACATTCATATGCATATACGCACATACATATACATATCTGCACACACATATACACATACCAGAAGTTTTGAAGTTTGAAGGTTATTATTATATTAAAGTGTTGCCCTTCAGTGGGTTAATGTTGGGAATATACTTCTGTCAGTGTGGGTAAGATCAGGTTTTGTCATTTTTTGGTTAGCCATACGCTATGTATCCAATCATACGTTCATGGTGCGGCCATATCACGTTGTAATACCGGTTCACGTAAGATCACCGAAGTTAAGCAACGACCAATCTGGTCTGGTGGTGTAATGGATAACTGCCCGGAAATGAAAATCGGTGAGCCGAGCTCTAATTCCAGTCGGGTTCGTTATATTCACTTAAGGTCAAATATCCTTGGGAAAGGTATGAATCTACCTCTTCTACCCCCCCAACTATGGGTTAATTAGTAGAAATCGTAACGATAAAATCATTATTATACCCCAAAATTGTCTTACAATGTATCAGTAAAATCATTATTATACCCTCAAAATTGTTTTACAATCTAAAATATTTTTGGCTTTAAATAACTTGCAAAAGCGGTTGATTAGCCGTAAAAAGAAATGAAATGCAACGCTCATGAAATGAAACGATTCAAAGTAACAGAGACCGATATTTATATATATATATATATATATATATATATATATATATATATGTGTGTGTATTGAAAGGAGCTCTTTAATTTATGTTGCGGTGATATTGTTCAAACCTTTGGCTCACATTACGAGGAGTATTCAAAACATTTGTGGAAAAAGCATACTATAAAGAAAACTATGCAAATATTTTGGTATTTGTTTGCAGCAAAATAAATTTGAACTTACGTATTATGAACTGTATGAACCGGAAGTATTTCGAGGTAATAGATTAAAATAAAAAAAAAAACAAACTTTTTGGAGCAGCACGAATCCTGTCAAAATTGGAGCAAAAGCTGACATCAAATTTATGGTTGGAATACTAAGGACATTAGTGGCACTTTGAGTACATTTTATGAGGCTAATTCCTAAAAAAAGTTTGGAAAGGTACCCATTTTGAGACCATTAACGACGTAAAAAGTTTGCTTTGATATGGTTAATTTTTCAGGAGCCCCTCTTCTCCCAGGATGGTATAAATGGTTGGTATAATCACTTATCGAAATGTCTCCATGTTGATGGAGCTTATGTGGAGAAATAAATCTCATACTTAAAAATGTTGGCTTTTAATTCCATTTTCTCACGAACTTTTTGAATGCTCCTCGTATAAGCCATGGGTATTTTTTTTCTCTCGACACCCTCGCCTAAATATAAGGGCGTGCCGAAAAGTTATCGGCCCGACTAAGAATGTTCTCACCGCTACACTCACTAAATTCAATCATTTAATCAGATTTCGAGAAGTGGCTCGGGCCGAGAACTCTCTCACACACAAATTATATATATATATATATATATATATATATATATATATATATATATATCAATCAGCCGGTAGGTGCTGACTAATGTTTTCGAATAAGATGTTATGTATCCGGATCGAAATTGTGAATAAACTATCCGAACTCCATGTTTGTTCTCCTATTTTTGTTTAAGGGCTTTTAATTGTCTCAGTCATTTTTAAGAACATGTGCTGTCAGTGTGATGGAGAAGATTCCTTTGGCTACATTCTGGTATTTTATACACAGAGCTTAAAGTTTGCGTTTGTGTGTGTTTGGATCTTACCGAAAAAATCTGAGAAATTTAAGGCCCGTAATGGTTTTCACAATCTAAACAAATATTGAGGTTTTTATCTCCTGGTGGAATGGTTTCTTGAGATAAATGACACATCCGTCGAAACAAATTTATGGATCTACATCACGCTGTCGAAAATACCTTTTACAAACACCAAAAACGAGCGAAAGTTCTAACTTACGACATCCCACACCATAATGCCAGGGGATTGGGCCTGTGTGTCGTGGGCGAATACTCTCTGGAAGATGTCGTTTCGCACCGTAACCAAGTAATCCTCTTGCTACCACTGGAAATGTGTTGTGGCGCAAGTAGATGTCTGGCGAGTAGCGTACGTCTTGTCGTCGTCCTGCTCTAAGTAAATGATTTGTGAAAGGAATCTTGAGGGTGTCATGTAGGCCCAGAACATTGTTCAGTTTGTTCTGATATCATACCTGTAACAGGAAAAGGTGTGATATGCTGTTTCAGCAGGATAATGTTTGCCCTCGCTATACAACGTGTTCTGCAATATGTCCAACATCTTCCATGGCTGACACAATTACCAGACTTGTCTCCCGTTGAAATATGTCAGAGATATAATGCGACATTGCTTGACTAGTTCAATTAGTCCGCCTACAAATCTAACTGTCATCTGTTGCAAGAGGTTTGGAATAATATCTCTGACAGTATAGTATTGGTTATCTATGTGATCCATATGACAGTATAGGCGTGTGTCAATGACAGACAAGGATATACAATGTATTATCAAAATACTGTTAACGCACACCATACTTGTGTAATATGTGCACATAGTGATCATATACTGTAAGCCAGCTCTATTAACTGTGTGTTTTTTCACAAGTACAATCAAACACACGTTCAGGATATTGCATATACCTAGATACACGTGTATGCGTGTGTGTGTATTATATGAGTGGGGAGCGAAACGTCTGTAACTAAATGTATTTGTTAGCTGAATTTTTGTATGAAATGTTCAATGTATAATGTTTTATTGTTGTAATTAATATTTAATACTCTGGTTTATTTGCGTTGACTGGAAGGAGATTATGCTTAAAAATAAATATTTCTTCTCTAAAATAAATGCTTTCATCGTAAAACGGTTGAGTTACTGATATCGATGTACCTACGTACGTACACACACACACACACTTCATTTGTGTACGTATATATATATATATATGAAATATATATGTACAGACCATTCGATCTCAACGCTGACCTTCTCAGAAAAAAAAAGAACTAATATTTATGATTTATCAATAAATTTGATTAAAGAACACGTGTAAATTTCACAGATTTTTCTGAATCATATACTTTTTTATATATCAAGAACAATTGTGTGTGTGTGTGTGTGTGTGTGGTGGGGGGGGAGAGATGTATGACGAAGTGTGATGCGTTCCGTCTTTTAGGACAAAATTAGTTCGATGAACTCCCAAAGGACGTAACGCGTCACACGAAATCTTTTCCCACTTTGTCATACGTCTTTCTCCCAATATATATATTGACACCCCACACACACACTGACACTCCTGGCCCACACGCATATTATTTTTATCAACAGGTATACAAACAGAGAATTTTGCGCCTTAAACGCAAAATATAAAAAAAACACATGTAAAATGTAAAAAAAAAATAAATAAGACAAAAAATGCTCAATGCTTTAAATGATAGTCAAGCAAGACAGAATTTTTTTTTTTAGAAAAAAATTACAAATGATTATAAATTCGTTGGCTATCGCCCTGTCAAACTACGAATGCCGGAATTACTTATTTTATATTTCGTGTGTGTGTATATACCAATTTTTCTTCTAAAATGATAAATGTTTTCCTTAATATTTCGGCCAAATGACTACCATTGAATAATCGCGAAATGGTTTTTGAATCGTTCACACATCAGGTTTCGATTCCTTCATCAAGGAAAATAATTCAATCAATATTAATGAAAGAGAGAGGAAACTAAAATATCAACTTGCCTCAAAGAACATGCCAGGAACGAAATATAACGCGTGATAGAAAAGTGATTTTCATTTTCAAGAAAGAAGCCTAATAAAAAAAAGTTTTCTTTTGCAATGTTAAAAAATTGTCGCCAGCAGATATTTTTACTTTTGTTATCAAGAAAGAAAATGGAAAAATGAATGCGAATGTAAATCACGTTCGTTTTTCTTAGATTTTTAGTTTAGATTACTTTCTTGAATGTTCCTCTCATGTTCCAGAGTTTGTGACTAGAGCAAATCCCCAGTTCCATAACGTCGCTAGTCGGATAATACCTACTGACCTTTTAGGTCATCTTTTTTTTTTCTTTCTTTTTAACAGTTTTTAATCTTGTCGGCAGCAATGGGATTTTTGGAGACTAAATTTGGCCATTTTCAAAAATTAATAAACGCTCAAAATTGGTAAAAAATCTTCTAACAAAATCTACATTACTGAAATCTTTTATTAAACTCTTTCATGGTTCAGCTTAAAATTCTATAAATGTGATCACTTTAATTAATTAGGAATTCAAAATGGTTACTAAATAATTAATTGAGAAATCGATTTTCTAACATTGGGACTCCCCCCCCTATTTTGCCTTCTTAATAAGAGGTATTTCTTTGTTAAAACCAATAAACAAACATGCCTTGTGTTATGTCATAACAACAACGGAATATATCGTCAGTAAATAAGGGAAATAATCAGAATAATACTTTTAAATAAGTTTTTATTTCTTTTAAGTTTCGCATTAAGTTTCTTTGCTTGATTTCATTTTATTTAAATAAAAACAGAATACTTTCGTACATGCAATAATAGAATTATGGTTATAGATGAAAATTCTGTATAACTACTGCTTGAAAATATAATGAATATAATTGTAAAATGTTTTAAACATGTCTGCTTTTATAGATAGATAGATAGATAGATAGATAGATATACACACTAAAGAAAAATGTTGGTGTGAACAAAGACAACTTGCCAGAAGACCTAACACTTCAGACAAGAAAAAATCCGAACAAGGAAAGAAAAAAAAGAAAGGCCAAAAGGCAAACACCTACCAACTCAGTAAAGTACTCAATGCCCAGATTATCCAGACAGACCAAAAAATAAATAAATAAAAATAAATCAATAAAAAACGCTTAAAAGCGTCAACACTATAAGTGGTTTCCCTTAAAAAAGGGAATGCAGGTATAATAGAGCGGATATTTTCATTTAAGTCTATCAAATGCACAGTACAGTAGGCGTAATTTATAACATAAAAAAAAAACAAAAAACAGTGTGTCTATATGGGTATCAAGTAAAATAACATTTATACATACATACATATATATATATATATATATATATATATATATATATATATCTGACATAACGATAATTTTATATATTAAGAAGATACTATGACAAATTGCAAAAAGGTTTTCGTGATGCATTTCATCCATTAGGATTTCATCGGTCTGGATATATATATATATATATATATATATATATATATATATAATCACCTGATGAGTGGACAGAGAGTCCGTCTACGAAACTCTGGAGTCGAGGTGCTGAAGATAACATCTATCAACTAAGTGCTAAAAACCTTTTACTGGTATTAATTCTCTCTCTCTCTCTCTCTCTATATATATATATATATATACTGACCCGGGACTAAACTGCAGCGCTGTACACTAAAATCATAACAGTTAAAAATATAGATCTCTCTAAGTGAAGAAAACAAGACAATTTGGAGTCAGTAATGGAGTTAGTATAGGCTATATTATCATCAAATGCTGCATAGAAATAACTGTTAGACGGAGAACCATGATTGCTTATAAAAATACTTCATCTTCATGTAAATTGCTGCATGTTGTGCATTAAAGTTGTCATCTGTTATACAGCACAGACATTTTAACTCTAATTTATATTGTGCATAAAATGCATCTGAAAATCTTGATGGGTTTGCTATAAAGAATTTGTTGGGATGAAAATTATGTACGAATGAAATTAGTAACAGTTGTTCTTGTTCTGAGTCTTTTCTTCTTTCTTTTTCTAATTTTTTGTAATTCTTCCTTTTTTTTTATTTTTTTTTTTTATCTAGGACTACACTGTTATTCTGTTTGTTTGTATATAGGACTTACTTTGAAAACAAGACTGGACTTGATGACTACTGCGCTTAGTCAACACCAACTGAAGGATTTGTAGCCAGTGTCTCAATTCAATCTTACATCTTAATATCTTCCCACTTTTTCTTTCTCTCTTATTGATTTCTTATTTGGTTTATCAGTTTTATATGTCTAAATTTATATTTAATATACATGTAATAATTGGTCAATTATGCCAGTAATTGAAGAAATAGACATATGAGTCTAAAGATGATATCATAGATAATTACTATAAAGATGTGTGTACGTATATCATTTTTATTTATATATACATTATTTATATTATTATATATATGATGCTGCTATTAAACCTTTTCTCCTTAGTGCAAGAGAAAGAAGCCCACTGTAGATCTATAAATATCATATATTTATTTGAAAGTTGTACAGCATTAAGCTTAGATTTGTAAACACACAAAAAAGGTTTCAGTCATTTTTTGTCTAAGAAATCTCTCACGGAAAATCGCAATTCATGAAAAATTGAATATTTGCAGAAAAAATATTTTTTATCAACAATTTCTTAAAATCTATTACAGAATAACATTAACTTTTTAATGATATAAGCTATTTTGCAAATCGAACAAGGCAATTGAGAAAATATCTATTTATTGGTGCCTTTATATGGTTGCACTTTATATACACGTATACCCCACCATTTGGAATAAAGACACAGTCAAATTGCGATTTACTAACTGTAAGTCAGATGTGGCACAAAAGAGAGTGCTTCCCAAATCACTACAATCTTAACCTGTTCAACTCTAGGGTTCTTCCCCACATACCCACATAAACTTACTCTTACTCTCTCTCTGTAACCCTCTACTTTGAGTGAATTTTTGGGCCTTCTACAGAGTGAACATCATTGTAAAAAAAAACAAGTCTGTAAATATGAAGCACCCAGTCAGGATCAAACTCACACTACTCAATCGTAATTAATCTAGTAAGACAAGCTTGTTAACTATTACACTATATTAAAGTGCCCAGCACAAGCTCATATATACAATGTGTGTGTGATATGTTTGACTGTCGTATTTTTATATATCTATTCATGAATATATGTATTGTCTATTTTTTTTATCTATCTGATTTTGTCTCTTCATATGATTGCACACATACATTACATATATATATTTTAAGACATTTTTATGTTTATACATTCTATATATATATATATATATATATATTGTTTAAAAGTTAAAAAATTCTACATTTCATTATTGGTAGAACATTTATAGATTTAAACAGTGTGGACATAAGAATCAACACTGTATTGTGACTCAGTTTTATGCCTTAAGCAACCAACATATTATGTGTGTGTGTGTATGTATCTATCTCAGCCTGCACATATCTATCGTTACATATATTTAGGATATTGTTCTTCTTTCTAACATTCTAATTGAAAGTAATAATCACACACACACACACACACACACACACACATATATATATATATATATATATATATATATATATATATATATATATATTAGTTTGGTTAAAAAATGATAACGTAATAATGTCGTTTTTTGACGTATTTTTGACGTCAAAAAACGACATTATTACGTCATTATTTTTGCACCAACCTAATATATATATATATATATATATATATATATATATATATATATATATATATATATGCAGAATGAGAGAGTGAATGGGTTGGTGGGAAGAGAGTTAATATATCAAAGTTTATTAACATCATCCTTTATATCTATATTTTTACTGAATGCACCTGTATGCAGGTGAATATACATATATATATATATATATATATATATATATATATATAGATATCATATATTTGATATTTATGCATAATATGATACACGTATTACTTATTTTATTTATTCTTCTTTTCTTTTCATTTTTGTTGTTTTTTTTTTTTTTGCTGGTCATTATTCTACGACTTTTAAGTTAGAAGCAAAGATTAACAATAATGAATGCTCCCCCATCACAACATGACATAAACATGTATTTCTTAGCCTTGCTAGTCTATCTTACCATGACATTTGCCTTACTGATTAGGTCATAATGACTTTCAACAAAAGGTGTCATTCAAATAAACCACATAGCTATGGGAGACACTCCCAAACTAATGTCTCTTAATTATTCGAACAGAAACTGCCACAGATAGCAAATAACACCATTGGATAGAGAAAGATTCCAACTAGAAAACATTATTTTTGCCCAGTAGCCACTATTGGCTGTGCATTTTTGCCAGTGTCTGTTAAAATTTGCACCAACATAGGCACCCCCACCACACTTTTTACAGTAGAAAGGACAATATCATTGTTAAGGAAAATGTCTTGTATAGTCCATCTTTCATCAAACACATGAAATTCAGAAAGTAGAAAATCCGCATTATACAGTGGGTGCAGTAATACAGTACAGGTCAAATTTGCAACATGATCCATGATCTACAAATTGTTGTGGGGTATGACATTTTCATGTTGCAAGTAAAAGAAATTATGGGTTATTGATGGGATGGTTCAAAGGTTACCGCCATAGCCTCAAAATGTCTGCCTTCAATGTCATGGAGCAGGGGAGCAACATAATAAAACAGATGGTATTACTTTCAGAGTAACCCTCATAAATTCATTTGTTTTTTCTTAAGCAAGAGATATTAAAGAAACATCAGTTAAAAATGAATAATGTCAATCACATTTTAGCTAAAGACAACATGAGATAATTATGAGGAGAAGTGTAACAAGCAAGAAATCAAAGATGAAAGAAATATTAGCAAAAAATTAATAATAATGTCAAGGAAACTGAAAAGAATTTCTGTCTGGACTTTTGGGAGGAGGATTTGTCATTATTTAAATTTAGACTATTGTCCTCAGCTTTGTTGTTATTATTAAAATGTTTCAGCCATTGTACCCACTGGCTTTCTTCAGGTATTTATCGATCCAGGTAATTTGAAATTAAACCAATAACCGAGTGGTATTAAATAAGAACAAGACAAAATAGTCCTAGGCATGGATAGTGGCACAAGAACAATTTATCCCTCCCCCATAGATTAGATAAAGGGCTCAGTTAGATATTCAATGAAGGTTACTTTCATTGAGAAACACTTGAAGAAGGTTGGAGAGCAGACAAAAAATATGTGATAACAACAACAAAGATGAGGATATTAGTGCAAATGTAAATAATATGAATAACTTGAAACATATATGGATATATGCATATATATTTAAATAGAAGTAATTTAATCATTGGTATTATATATAAAGATGTGTGTTAATTTGTGCACATTATATATATATATATATATATATAAATGGCACAGCCACTTGAACTTGAGGATGACCATCTCCTAGAGTGGATAGCTAATCCCCATTGCAGATGCCTACTCAGGCACATTTGTGTTTGTTCAACACCCACAGAGCCCATCTGTGATTTATATTGCCACTATGCTGAACAGACCGTAGTTACAGTTTCTGGGAGAGAGTGTGTTATCTAGCATGATCAACAGTCTAAACAAGGCCTTCACGCTCAAACCCTCGGTCATGATGACTTGTGACTTTCTGCTAGTACAACCATTGATGGCTCCCAAGGGTTCGATCTACCCAATTTCACTCACAAGGCTTTGGGTCAGCGCATGATGTGTTTTGAAAACATTTTCCAAATGTGCCGCATTCTGGGATCATCTTCACCAGATTGATAACATGAAGAAGTCACCTTCTAGACAAAATGACCATGGTGAGATTCAAACCCAAATCTCCTGGTCAGAAAGTGAACGTTCTAAGTACTCGCCCACTTTCTTTTTATATATTATATATACAAGAGACTTTGCCTGACAGCCCCCACCCAAACTTGTTATGTTGGGTATCTTTTTCCTTGTTTTTAAAGACTATGAAAAAAATAAAGCAGACAAAAGGCTGGAATAATAGTGATAAATTATTTTTGTAACCAGCATTTCATGGCTTCTTTTCAAAGAAGACTTTTGAGCACTTAGAAAGTGACACAAACCCATCATTTCTTTGCATGCATTTATCTTTTCTTGGGGGGGGGGTCAGGTGCTTTGTCATTTGCACATTTCTGCTACTGATAATAAAATATTCACACATCATGAGGTTATCCGAGCAGTGAAGCAAAGAAGGTCTCCATGGATCCCACAGAAAATGATTCATTAGATTTTCATATAGGAAAAGATTCCCAAAAAGCTGAGTCTGGGTGAGTGGGATTGAAACAAAGCCATATATATATATATATATATATATATATATATATATATAGATAGATATGTGTGTGTGTGTAACTTACCATGTAAATGTTACTTTCTCAGAATACATATATTTTGATTTGACATCAGCGGCCATAAATCTGTGCTACAATCTTTATTGATTATATGGTATGGCTTGTTAACCATTACTCACCTAATAGAACTTAGCCTTCAAGCATATATTGCAAAAGCCAAACCCATCCCTATTAAAGCAGTCTTGTTCTTACAATGTAACTGATACATTTTTTGTTAAATATTGCATCCTTGTTTTTAGGCATACATCCAAGGAAATCTAGGAGTATATTTTCTTTTCTTTTCTCTTTTTAATCATTTCACCCCAAGCAAGATGATAATGCCACTAAGATGCAAGGGTGACAGGGAGTGGAGGTGAATAAGATGTAAGTGAGGGACTGAAACATTGTGTTGTTAACAAGAAATAATAAGATAATAGTTTTAATACAATCAGGAATAAATGAAATCATAGAATTCCTGGAAACATTAATAATGCTGATACTAACCAAAACACTGAACTAATAAGAAAAGCATGATGGCAATTATTTGAAAAACATTTAGAATCATAAAACTTGAGAAAGGTCAACCAAAATGTTTGCTTAATAACAACAAAAATGCAATGAACAATCTATATTATAAAAGAAGGGTTGTTTCTCTGCCCATGGCACACACTATCTGCATGTGACTTTGTATGTGCAGATATGATGTATATGCTTATGTTTGTGTTTATGTGTGAGTGACTTGCATGTGCTTGTGTCATTTAATATACACAAAAGCAAACACACACACACCTTGACATTGGAATCATAAATTCCATTTAGTCTGGACAACCCTTACCCTGGGCTGAGCAATAAAACCTTAAAATTGGAGAAATAAAAGAAATGTTAGGATTTTGTTGGACTTTTCAGTGATTGGTAATAAATAGGATTATATCTTAAAGCATTTTCAAAAATTTTGTCTGTCATTGAATTAAAATATACATGCCTACACATATAGACAAACACAATCTGAATGAAACTGAACATCAGTGTCACAATGATGAATTTCCCTGTCTGGCAATAACCATTGGATAACAGGAAAAAAGCATAAGCTAGCAATTTTTACGACTCCATTTGTATTTAAATTGAATATATTTTCTAATAAATATAATATTTTCAATGGATAAACAATTCAGATTTGCAATGTCTTACAAGAAACTGTTTGCTTTAGAAATTATAATCTGTGAAAATTTTGTTAAAAAGTAAAACCCCCAAAAAACAAAAATTTCCAAACATCAGTCATCTTCAATACACAGCTGCATTTGTGCAAAAACTATATATCATGCAAGCTGGTATGATGAATATACAAGTCATAGTCCATATATTTGTCAGACAAAACCAAATCAAATTCATGAAATTTCTATAAATAAAATATTATGTCTATTTTTTCTTTTGATTTTTTTTCACCATTTTCACAGATACTACACTCTGATCCTCACATGCAGATCTGCTGCAGAGTAACACGTTGATTTGAAACAGTGTACACAAATACTACCCTCCAGAGGGTTAGCAAATGACACAGTTACTACACTGATCCTAGGATCCTAAGCATTATTTATATATATATATATATAAATAATCCTGTTTTTTATTTTTAAAGGCACTATGTTACTGTCTAATAAGAAATTGACTTACTACCAATATCTTGTGTGATCAGCAAGATAAGGATGTGTGTATCTGTGTATGTCATAGGAGAGAGTAGTGAATTATGGACGTTTACTTTGCATAGCAGTCCTGGGTATGATGATAAACTACATTCCCTCTGATTCGGAACCACCTCTTAATTGCTGTTGTTCCCAGATCCACTCTGACCCTGGGTGGTAGCAACTGTTAGGGTCCCATCTATGGACAAACAGAACCCCCCACCCCAAACAAAAACAAAACATTATGAAAGTATAAAAATGAATTTATATATATATATATATATATATATATATATATATATATATAAAATGACCAACAATACATTTTATTTAAGTGTCCCATACAGGTGTTGATATACCACTAAACAAAATCAACCAAATACTTTGCTTAGAGGAGCACCTAATCAGGATAGAACTCTCTATTTTAACTTGTTATTTCATTTAGCATGGAGCGGGATCGAATGTGGTGGGGTTGAGGAATATTCTGCCAATCTTTCACAGGGAAGAAACCCGCTTGTCGGAAATCTAATCATTATTTCAAAGCCCATATTTTCAACAAATGATACTGCTGAGAAATAATACGCAACTCTCCCGACCAACAAGCAAACATTAAGGGAGTGGATTAAATGAGGCAATAATTTGTAGCAATTTTGCTCTCTTTCTTTATTTTTCTTTCTGCTTTTTGCAGTCCCGTCTTTAAGATACCCCCCGCCCATTTACTGTCATGTTTCCTCGTTGTGTTTGTAAGTTTTACTGTATTAGTGAATAACACGGTTGACGTCAGCTTTTATTTAACAGGAGTGGCCGAAATCTCTTTGATACTTTAAAAGTGAGGTCTGTGGAAACTTGCCGTCTTTCCTCTTTTTTTTTTTTTTTCATTAAAAATGTTCACACAACAATAAAACGTATTTGAAAGGACGTTTAATGTTTGTTTTCAAACATCCAAAGAATATAGTGCGTGTAGCTTGTCGGCGAAGAAAAGTTTGCCATTCGTGTTAGGAAAAGAAGTAACTTAACGATGAAATTGTGGAAGGAAGGAAAAATCGTTGGCAGACACGAGTTTACTCGAAACTAGTTTTATTGCTTTGCTTAAAAGTGTGAGTAACATTCGTGATTTCCTGTTAACTTGAAGAAAAGGCGGTCATTTTAGACTTGAGGTAAAATATTTGGCTTATTTAAATAGGCAACATCCACGTATGTCATTCAATGAATTATCGCAACATATCACACAAAATATATGAGATCTGGTGACTCAGCTTCAGTCATTTTCCCATTGCTGTAACGTAGCTTTCCTGCGCCTTTTCTAGAAATACTTTCATGATAATTGTTCAGATGAATTTTCCACTTTGTTACGTAGACATTTTAAAATTTAAGCGCATTACTAGTTTGGCTGCTAGGTCTCATCAGTTTACAGTTGAATTGGCTACATTTAACACTAAGTTCTATGCAAACAGTTTCTTTTCTTGTGCTTCTCGGTTATGGAACTCCCATCCAGCTCCATGCTTTCTAGCCAACTTTAATCTGCAAAAATTTAAATGCAATGTCAATTGCTATCTACTGTCCTCTTGCTTACTCTTTCCTGTTCCTGCTCATTATTAATGTTTCTGTTCTTAATTCTTCCACACCCTGTAACCCATTGTGTCTTAGTGGCTTTAATGCCTTGCATGGGGTGATAACGAATACCAATTTAACAAAAAAAAAAAAAAAAAAATGTAGGAGATCATGGTTCTCCACAGCTTTTCTGTTAATATTTGTAAACTGCCATGATTATATTTGGTAAATATGTTGCAGTGATATACTGTTAACTTCTCCTAGACTGATTGCCAACCAAGTCTCAAAAACCCTGTCACTCCGGATTTTTAACCCATAGAAGGGGAAGAAGAGATGCATTAATGCCTTTCTCAAACGCATTAGGGTGAACGTTAAGACAAATGAACTCAGTCTGAATTCGAACTCGGATCGGCGATTCTATTTCCTACATTGCTAACCGTCAGTGCATCTGCATCCCCGAGAGCTAGGACATGACCATTTAAAAAAAAAAGAGGACTAAAACTAATTACCCAATGCTAAAAGGCTTGAAAATAGATTATCTGAAACGTTAAGAAGAGGATAATATCCAAAGTTACGTTAAATTTAATCGACTCAAGAATGTTTTTTTTTTTTTCAGCGGCTGTATATCAAACCTAACCGATATTTAAACCTTATCTACAAGAGTAGAATGTAACACATGGTTATTTTAATTTTAGGTGGCAGATTCGAAAATTTCTCATTAGGTGCAATCAGTGTCATGCAGACGTCAGAATATTTCGAATTAAGTACAATAGGGAGGTGATGTGATTGGATTAGACTCCCGGGGACCAGGTTATACCGCTTACTGCCCAAAGACCAAAATACATATGAAAAAAAAAACAAAAAACAAAAACAAACTATAATGGAACCTGTCTGAAGAATTGGGAGCTATGAAACAAGTCTCTATTGTTTACCGGAAGTGGTTATTTGTTTACCGGCTGGATCAGTGGAAATTTACCGCGTATTGACGACGGCTGTGAATATTTCTTATTTCGGGCCATTGCTTTTCTTATTTACTCCTTCATCCCTTTCAATCTTCAATGGTCGTCCATATTTTTTTTTTATTTGTACAAACATGGATTAATTTCAGGCGCAGAAAAGAAATAAGGAAAGCAAAAGTATTCTCTGCTCTACCCTCTCTTTTATCTTTCTTTTGCTCTGTCTCGTCATCAAGAAAGTTCTTTCTGACCCAATCTGCCCTTCAATCTTTCACTCGTTATATCTAATGATATTGAACTAGTAATACCGTATCTGTATTTCTTTTATCACTTTTACCTCTCTCTCTCATATATATATATATATATATATATATATATATATATATATATATATATTAGGTTGGTGCAAAAATAATGACGTAATAATGTCGTTTTTTGACGTATTTTTTAACTTCAAAAAACGACATTATTACATTATTATTTTTGCACCAATCTAATATATATATATATGTTTTAGTTGTACCTGAATCTTTACACACACATGTCTGTGTGTGGGTTTGTGTGTTCTTATCCGTCTTAGTCTGTGCGTATCTATTTAACTCTATTCATGTAAATTTCATCTCATATCTACTGTTATCTATCTATATTCCTTTCACCTGTCTTTTTAAAAAATTTTCTCTGACTTTCTTATCTCCTGTCATTCCTCCTTCTTTCTCTCTCTCTCTATTTTGCTTTACCTAATTCCTTCCCTTTTAATATTATTATGTCGGTTTCTCGGCCAGAAAACGTAACTTATTTTAATCCAGCAGACTCGGGAATGGTGCAGATACTGAACTCTGATCCTGAGCAAGAGAGATGTAATGGTTATATTTAAAAAAAAAAAAAAATTGTGGGGGATGAAGAGTGAGGTTTTTCCCACGTTACTTTGAGACAACAAAATTCACCAGAAGTTTTCCCCCGAAATAGAAACAGATTTATTGAATTTAACGATAATTTCAACAGGAGAGTTTACCGTTTTGACGCAATAAAACCTCTTAATTACAGCATCCATAGACTTTGAGCAAATGATCTTCTTTTCAAGCAGATTCCTGTGCCTCCACCCCCACCCCATCAGACACCTGGTTAAGGGAAAGTAGTTGAAACGTTTTCAGTCTAAATCTGATTCCAGGGCTGCCTGACTGTGACCCGCGAAATACCCAGCTTTAATTTATCAAACCTCTTCAGATATTCGAGAAAACTTTTGCGGTAATCTAGAACATGATGCCTCCACTGACACTCTTGCTGTTTGATGACAGCCGGAATGTTTCAGATTGCCAGCAATCCCAGTAGAAAAAATACACACACACACACACACACAAGTAACTTTTTCCTATACGGTCATGTTCTCTACAAAAATCGTTTTCATACTTTCAAAGGCTTGCACTTTTTCTCCTCCGACCAAACACCCAGAAACGAACGAATTACACCGGTGTCGGTTTAAACATTTAATTAGAGAGAAAAGCGGCGAGAAGAAGAAGAAGAAAAAATGAAGATGAATTGCAATTATAAAATTTTTCCGCTGTAAAAATAGTCCCCTAATAGGATAGACTCCGTATTAGTAGTTAGAAAATGTTCGCTAAATTATTTAGGAACGTTCAATCTGGCACGAGGGAAAAGAATGACGATTTTAATTAGAGGCGACTCGTCTATCTTCATTTTTTTCTTCTTCTTTAAGCCAGCCATGTTGAGACAAGTGTTTTGAGTGGAAGTTACTTGAAAAATTCTTGACGTTCAAGCCAGAGACTCACTCTTGCTCTTGGAGGGTAGCTGCTTTGACAAGCGAACGACAAATATCGAAAAAGACAAACTCTAATCAAATCAATCAACAAGATTCTGAAGTGAAATCTTAGGACAAACAAATCATAATCTTTTTCTTTTTTCTTTCTTCGTATTTAATCATTTTTTTCATTTTTTTTTATCAGTGTCATTTTTTTTACCTGAGAAAATGTCAAATGAATGTTTTTTTGACGACACTTTCTCGGTAAAATCCTACTTTAAAAACAGAGGAAAAAAAAGAAATTAAATTTAAATAATTGGATTTTACATACCTTATATAGTATTCCAGACCCCTTATATACCTGGCATCCAATTTTAATTAATAATCCAATATTTTAATGTCCTTATATTGTAAAAGTTCGTTATTTTCTTGAACATTTTTCCTGAAAAAACAAAAAAAAAACAAACAATGGACACCAGTCATAATATCGGATTGGGCATAAAATGTATAAAAATTAAAATGTTATCTGACACCTGGTGGGTGTTTAGAGGATCTGAAAGGTTCAAATAATCAAACAATTTTCATTTAAAATACGTTATAGCTATTGTGGGAGTGTAGTAGGATTTTAAAGTTTTCTTGCTTGTTTGCAATCTAGATAAAAAAGCAAAAATTCGAATATATGTCTTAACATTTCGTTATCACCATCCATGCTACTAAATCTGGCTTCATGGTAAAAAGCCATCAATACGAGGCACCAAGCGAGAAAAGCACCTATTATAGTAAGAGAGACGTATTTTCTAATTACTATTCAACAGTGACGTGTCCTAGGTATTATTCAGTAAGCTTACCTTAGTCTGGTAGAATATCGCCGTTGCGAGGTACTTATTGAGAGTGGAATTCCCTACCCTTGTAATACAGTCTGTACGACTAACGTGGTAAACACTACTCCAAGGCGGGGCAACTTTTCCTTAAGCTGTTTAAAATTGATGTTTGCAGTTTTAATAAAACTAATCAGGAGTTAGGACAGATAAATTTATTTTAAACCAACCTTAACAAATCCATTAATACAATGGATTTAAAAAAAAAAAAAATAGGCTGCATTTATATTTATTAGGTTGGTGCAAAAATAATGACGTAATAATGCCGTTTTTTGACGTAACGTCAAAAAACGACATTATTACGTCATTATTTTTGCACCAACCTAATAATTAAAACGTTACGGATTTTAGAAGTAACGAAGTTGGTAATATATACGCACGATCCATCCACCAATTATTTGTATTTTGTATTCTTAAGAGGCAGAGTGGAGTAATGGATAAGCGGCTCTGATTGAGGAATTGGAGAGCCGAGTTGGAATCCATTAGATTCACTTACGTGCTAATACCTTTGGGAAAAATATGAATCTTTTTCTTCTACCAACACCCACACACCCAGGAAAGACCGGGTTCTATAGTCTTGGATCGCAACTGGTCTACCGCAGAAAGAAATGGCAACCTACTGCGGGAAAAATCTGCCTCATCAGTCATGTATCAAAAGATACATGATCGTCTAAGTGTGTATCCCGCATGGCACATAACTGACTGACCTAGACAAAAAAATCTTCAGTGCTTAATGTCTACAGAATCAAGAAACACATTATTGGAAACTAAACGAAATCAAAATCGTAATATTAATAACAACGACTGTTAATCGGATAAAGGTCATATGTAGCGTGAAACTCGGAGCTACGGTTTTAAATTGGAGTCCTTAGACGCATTCTTGATTGTTGAATGCTCTTAAACACATAAATCGAAAAATATTGAATGCAAATTTCAGCTAATTTCGTTTTAGGCTCTGTAATATGAGCCGTCTACAGCGTTTAGATAAACATCAGTCTATCAGAGACCCTCATCGAAGGAGATATTTTTAGTCATATGTAGGAGGGATGATATTATATCAGATCAAATTCGATATCATTCATAGTCTCCTTTACCATCTGATCTCACAGAAAACATTGATATTATGACAATTTCAGTAACACATTTGATGGAATATAAGAGCTCAATTATTTCCATTTGATATTAGCATCTTATTAGGCTACGTACAAGTACTGGTAATTTGTAATAATAAAAGTAAACATTACACTACCAAACAACTCAACTTCATTTCTGTTTAATCATTTCACCCCAAGGAAGGCGATAATGCCACTAAGACGCATAGGGGTTACTGGTAGTGAAAGAGAATAGTGAGGAGAAATGACAATAAGAGAACTGGATTCAAGAAGACATAAGATGGCAATTGACATTGCATTTAAATTTTTGAAAATTCTAGATGGCAGGGAAGCAAGAAACCGAAAGACGAGAAGTGCAAATAAAGAAACTATTAGAATAGAACTTGCGGTTCCATCTAGCGGCCATTTCCATTGCAAAATGATGAGATCTAGTAGCAGACTTAAATTCATGCAGTTGAGCCACCATAGAAGAGAGCTGATTAGAACAACAGCCATAATATATATTTATAGAACATACAGAGGGTAGCCACGTCATGGCGGTGTGAAAGTGACTGAAGTATAGATGTCAGATCAGGAGGATAACATTACAAAGTCTTTGGATTTGGTCAAGAATCTCGAGATATATAGCCAGAGCACCGGACAAGATATGGCAGCAATATTTAAAGCACACGCGAATGGTAGATTTCTACGCGTGTAAGATAGATTGACGAGAAAAAAAAATCCTCTGGTACGACGTTCTTCCTTTCCAATTAATATTGCAGTATTATGTAATTGGTAATGTCACGTGTCTACGGTGTTTGATTAAACATTAGTTTTTTACCTGATACCCAAACTTTGCATATGAGATCGGGGAGATATTTTTAAAAATCATTTCTGGGAGTGAAAGTTTAAAAATAACGTCATAAAATGTCTTCAGTAACTGACGAATAGACGGGATAAGTTCACGAGTTTCATTACAGGACTGTCTGTTCTTCACTGTCTACTCTCGGACTAATCTGGTCAGCGGCTAAAGCAGCGTTTGCCAACTGAAAGGTTACCAGGTGCGCCCCAAGTTAACATAACAGTAATTTATCAATTATTTATATATTTAAAAAAAAACTTTATTTTTAGAAAGCTAGATTTCCATGTCTAAATCAAGTCGTTGTCATTTAATATTTTAAACTGGTACTAAATTCCTTAATCTTTAAGAAGGACTGGATAATCATTCCTCTTTTTCCTTCCCGAATGGTTTTAAATCAATTTGTAAAAAAAAAAAAAAGCAGTTTCTTCATAAATCTCATCTAATGGAAACTTTACTGCTAATCCTCTTTGGGAATGCTAAACCGAAAATGACAAGCATTAAATTTAATTTTCATCTTTGCCAAATCACATCAAGCGCAGATTTTACATAGATATACTTAAATATACTTAATGCAATGTCTTCAAAATAAATTCATATTTCAATAAACTTCTTTACTATTTTCCTCTTTTCAAATTCCAAGACTAATTTTTCCTTATTAATATGCAAAGTTTGCCTCAGAGTTTTAGTTATCCTACAAGTTCACCACCATGAAGTAAAAAATAACACTTTTTATGAAATTTCTAAACCAATGAAAAAGCCATCGACGAACCCTTGTAATACTTGCAGAAGCGCGTAAAAACAGCTTTAGCAATTTTTGACATTTCTCTACATTATTTAAGATGGTTTCAGGGTTGTTGGCTTTTGAAAAAAGGTGCTGGTTACGTCTTGAAACTACCTATAACTGTTAATTATTAAGTTTAGTTTAGCACAAAGCCACACTTATGGAGAAAGCAGTAAAGACATACTTCTCAGCCTGGAAGGTCGTTTGTAGGACGTAAGTCTTCCATAGATTCATGTGAGAGGAATGAGCCTTTACCCTATCGCGTTGGAACGATGCGTGTCGGTAGGAAAGCGGATGTGACACTCTTGGGCGACCGTGTCTCTTTTTCATGTCATGATCACCCAATGGTATTTGTATAAGTGAATGTAACACAGCTGACTGGAATTCGAACTCGGCTTTCCGATTTCTCATCCCGAGTCATTATCCATTAAACCATCTCCACATCCAAGCTTACAGCACCGGGTATTCCCAAGCCGTCACCCATCTGATCAGGGTCAACGTTGCCTAACTTCGGTGATCGTACGAGAATCGGTGTTTCAACGTAAGCATAGAAATCAAGAGGAAGAAAAATAAAACACTCGGTAAATGTCAACGTTAATGATATTAATCCATTTAATGCTTATGTTGTTATCATTCTTACGAGATTTTGATTGTTGAATTTCGAAAGGAGAAAACAGGCCCTTTTGACCAACTTTTTTCCTATGTTCGATCTTGTGTCATAATTAGTAAATATCAAGAATATGGTGATCTAATTAGTAGCAGATATATTGGCATACTGCATACCAAACAGCGTTCAAACCCAAGTAATGGCCATTATTTTGAAAGGGACATTTTCAAGGTCGGCATTTGAATTTGTACATTACAAAACTAAACTTACTAAGCACCAATAAAATACCAAGAATTGAGTTACGAGAAGTAAATGGTCAGAATTTGTACAATCACTAAAATATCTGTAAAATCAAATGACTTTTGGTTAATCATTGCATTTATGGGCAAGAAAAGTAGTCTTTAGCAACACTAACTATATATATATATATTAATATATATATATATATAGAGAGAGAGAGAGAGAGGGAGGGGCTGTTTAAAAATTCACACCTCAATCAAGAAGAGAAAAAAATCCTGATATTTGGTTACTTGGTAAGATTTTTGTAAAAGGGGTCGAAATCTTTTCAACATCTTTTTATACAACTACTCGGCGAAAACACAAATATAATAGATATAACCTCTAACTGTAGAAAAATGTCTAAAATAATAGAAAACCTAGTCATAATAGAAAAAACGACCTTTAACAGTATCAACTACGAACACGGGCTTAGTGTACTGGCCGTATTCGGGAATAAAAATATGTCTACCACTCAGCAAATTACACATTATTTGCAATAAGACAACCCAAATCCTTGAAAGTCACTAATAGATTAGCCAAAGTCGCCGAAACGGACAATCATTTGGACAATATCTATCAACATTTCGTTCAAAAACAAAATCCTGTTCGCACACAATTAAAAAGACACACAATAAAAAAATTAACAGAAGTGTCTTGTCAGTTATTTTTTATTGAAACATATTTGGGCAGCAATCCCTCTCTAATATATGTTTCATTAAGTTTGCATTACTTTCGAAAGCGATATTAGACAAATGATTAAATGCAATGGATCTAGCTTAAGAGGGAAACACCAAGACCAGCAGTTCTGATCTCCAGAAGTGACCATTCCTTGTAACCTATGAATCATTTAACCGTCATTAAGGAGAATATTAAACAACTCACTAAATTAACAAATCGGCCCACGCGTTACGGTAAGCACTCATTATTATTCTTTACTAAACTCAGGGCAAAATTAAAATAAATTGAGAGAAAACAGATTGGAAAACTGTGGCATTAACCTTTCATTTTGCTAAGGACTTGTCGACCCTGAAAATCAGCATTCAAAATGCTGTTTTATTCGCAGTTTGAACCCTCACAACAATTTAAACTAACAAAGGGAATAATTTATTTTTACAATTATTTATAAAACCTAGTATGGTACAAGGTTATGGGGCATCAAGTAAAGATTAAACTTACAAATTAAGTAATCATCCGCAAAACTAGCGTATTAAAGCATTTAAACTGACGACCAAACTAATTAGTATAATTAATTTAATTTCACCATCATTTTTGAGGTAGCAGCATTTAATGTTTTTGACATAAATACAATGCAATTAAAAATATCTTTATACGTTTAGATGCGTGAGAAAATCAATGTTTGTGTTTTATTTCTCAAGTTTAAAATAATATAAATTGCATTTCTATTATTTCATCATATAGGTTCCATTATATAGATAATGAATAAATTGCCCATCTCTATAAAGGAAACTCTTTTGATTTTTGATGACGTAGGAAAGGGCTACACACACACACACACACACACACATATATATATATATATATATAGAGAGAGAGAGAGAGAGAGAGTATATCAGGCACATTCATCCCAACCGGTATTGGGGTAGGTTTTGAGTCCATAACCTTGTAGGTGTGGTCCAGTTAGAAATATCTTCATATTTCTGTCTTTGTTTATAATGTCTGAGCAATTTGCTAGTATTGCTCCATCTGTGTAGATATTATTATTATTTCATTTCCTTTGATTTCTGGTGTATACTCATTTCTTTCCGGGTCCAGACTAGAGACCCAAGGTCAGAAATGGCTTCATGGCACTGAGCATTTTTGGAAAAAAAAAAAAAAAGAAGAAAAAGAAATCACACACATTTTACATAGATAAAGCCCTTCATAAGGTGTGGGCTGTATTTGTGATAACAATTTTTTTTATTTAAGTCATGGTCTACCAGGAATTCCGTCAATGATTCTACTGGAATCTTTTCCAATCAGTCTGAGGGCTCCAACTACAACTGGAATTGTTGTTATCCTCATGCGCCACATTTTTTGTTGTTATTATTATTATTATTATTATTATTATTATTCTACTTCCGTAATTTCTTATTTTTGAACAGAATTGTTTGCATTTTGTAATGAATTATCTGAAAAAAAATATGAAAATTCATTTCTTTCTGCCATTTGCTTTTGAAAAATATCTTTTTTTTAGATATTTCAGTGATATGGAGTAGTCTCAATATTGACTAAACGTTTCAGATATTTTCCTGAATTCTGGAATGATGAGATTCTAATGACGAATTTTATTGCATGATGATGGGCAGCATGAAGATGGGTAGCATGAAGAGAACCCTTTGAATTTTGGTCAGCCCCGTAGCTGAGATATTTGCATATTACGCACAGTATCAACATTTTGAAAGCTGATTTTTAAGGCAGGCAAGAGTTGCCCGTTAGAAACACTTTCGCAATGTAATCTTCCTATCATACTCGCATTTACCTTTGTACCTTAGTAGTTTACTAAAATTTAAATTTAAATTTGTGTGCTTCCCTATGGAGTAGCGGTCAGTTAAGAAGATTGTTCAAAATTTATTGTATTGAGTTCGATCCCCTTAGACAATAAGAACCTTCATTCAGTATCACTTACCTTGGCCTTTTACCAGACTACCTAGTTAACAAAATGATGTTGCTACAACGTTACATAGAGGATGTAAGAACGTTTGTTTGTAGACTTCCCACAACTTGCCCAGGATGTTACCTTGTATCGTTGCAAATACGTTGTCTGGTAACGTTCCAAGTGCTTTGCAAAAATGGACAATAACTTCCAGGAAGATATTAGAACGTACATACATCTTCTAAATTAGCGATTCTCAATAAATAAAATACGAAAAGAAATGTCAGAACTTCTATAAATATTGTTAAGCGAAGAAAAAGTATTCCGATGCTATTTGATAATTGCAAATTCTTTCCGTTACAGCAACTTACATTAACATAAAGTTGTACCAATGTTGGGGATGAGTGGTCAGTTTATAATCAGGAAAATAATTGATAACAGCGTTACAGTAATGTCACCACAACATCACATATCTCAATCCAAAATACAACAGGTCTGTAACGTTGTAAGAAGGTTCTGTGTTATTTTTTAAAATCATTTCACCAGGCAATAAAGCCACTAAATCGCAAGGAGTTGCTGAGAGCGAGAAAATATGAAGGAAAAAAAATTACACTATAAAGGAGAGAGAACAATAAATGAACGGTAATTGAGAAGACAGAAGATAACGAATGACATTTCATTTAAATTTTTGAAGATCAAACTTGACTGGGAAGCAAGAAGTCGGACGAAAGTGCGAAAGAAGAAAATGTTAACATAGAACTTGCGGTTGTATGTAGCCATTTCAACTGTAAAATTATGAGACCTTGCCGCCAACCTAGTATTGCGTTTAAATTCATAAAGTCTGGGTACCGTAGAGGAAAGTTCATCAGAACAATTACCATGAAAGTATTTATAGGAAAGGCAGAGGGAAGCTACATTACGACTATGGGAAAGTGACCGAAGCTGAAATGTCAGGTAACATTGCAGATTCGTTAGATTTTATCAAGAATCTCTAAAAATATATATTAACATTATATATAATGTTAGCCGGGTAACATACGAGTATGTTTGGTTGTTTTGACGACGTATCACTCCTTATTGGGTTATTTCATGTCGAACTTTTTGTATGGGGCACCCAGTGAGAATCAAATTCACTATTCATTAGTAATGTCGAGCAGACTAGCAAGATACGAGTAGTAAATAAAAATAATAATAAAAAAAAAACTATTTGAAATTTGGATACAGCTTTTACAGTTGGTTTCTTCTGTTGCTTTCTACTTTTAAAATGGCATTGGCATTGTCTTAAGCAAAAATAATGATCCTCCTGTGTTCTCTCGCTTTAACGAAAGGACATAAAATGCAACTGCACTCTAGTTGTATGATTGATCCGAAGTGACTTGATGTAATTTAACGAACTGGAAAAGAAAGACAACGAAAAAGAAATTACATCGTGAGTACTGAACAGACGGGGAAAAACAGCGAAAAACAAATCACACACGAACAGACACAGACACACGGTGGTTACAAGGTGCTTATTTAAAGCCAGCTTCTTTGTATTTTGCTTTATTTATTGCTTTTCTATCTCTGTCAATAAAACTCAGTCCAACAAGTGCGCTACATTATAGAGTTCAAATGCGCCCACGCCCCACTAAACATTCGGCGACCCAAGATAGCCATTTCACTATTTAGAGATTATACAGTTAGACATGTCTGTATATCACAGCGTGCACACAAGCACATACACACGTGCATACCTGTAATTGTTTTTATAGACAGAGTACACTTACGTGTACACACATATGAACGGCGTATATACACATATCACAAAGGAATGCAGCAATAGATACACAAATGTATTTATTTTATGCTAAATACGTATTCTGGAGCTATACGATGTAAATAATTAATATGCAACGTCCTTCTCTCTCTTTCATCAATGTATACGAGTGTGCACACCATCAATATTTTTCCCTCGTAATTGTACCTGAGCGCCAGTCTGTTAAAATGGCATCTTACATAAAAGTGCGTGCGAAACAGATATGGTGAAATAAAATTTCTCCAAGGTTAATAAATAATTGCAATTTTTTATATCCATCGACGCTTGCTGAACGTTTACGAAGACCAAACAGTGGATATGAGCATCGAGTAATGCGTTTCAGCAGTGACGATATTTAGCAATGTATGAAATGAAGGGTCCTTGTTCATCGCTGGTGATAATACAAAACCAATAATAGTGATTCTTTAGGAAAATAAAATTTTGTAGCTGAAAACCTACCGAAATTCTATTCAATTTTGTGGTGAGGCTTCCTGTATCTGTTGTATTTTTGTGAAATAAATTAGAAGTATTACTTTCAGGACGTCCCTCGTATGTACATGAGGGTGATGAAAAATTATTGTCTGGGCCTAATTATTTTTAATGAGGTCTCAATTGCCTGAACTGGTACACATGAAGTCACCGTGGAACATTTTTACTTTCAGCTTTCAAATGAATACCAGGATGTAGCCAACGGAATCTTTTCTACCTCACAGTCACCAGATGACTCTTATATATATATATTGAGTGATTTGCAAGACGTAGCTTAGATGTCGCAAGTATAGAGTACTCACTACTGAGTCGGAATTAATCTAGTGAGACAAACTTGCTAATAATTACACCGCGTCGAAATAACAGGCTTGTTCGGAATTTGAACCTGAGACCTCTCTCACCCAAACCAAGAATCATAGCAACGAGTCAAAGGGGTGCGTGCGTGTGTGTGGTTACGAAATGCCCGTTAAATGTTTTGATGAGTTTCCTGGTGTCGAATAATTCGTTTAATGTCATGGGAAAGTTTCTAAAGGAATTTGAAATTATAGGTTCGGAATATTTCCAAGTAAAGAAAGTAGAAAATCGAGAAAGACATAGAACCGCACCAGTCTACACTTTTGATCATTTCAACCTTCGGAGAACCAACAACTTAAACGCAACAATGGCTATTCTCTTGATATCTAAAACTTTTTTTCCTTGAAAATAATCAACGATATTTGAAACATTCAACATATAATTTCGACAGCTTTTTTTTTTTTTTTTTAATAAAAGGCCTCTGACATCAAAAGAAACTTGACATCAACACCAAGAGAAACTCACCAAAAGTTCTTAATGATATTTCCTGTCCATTCTGTTTAACAGAACATGTTTAAATGAAGGATTGCTACTTAAATATGTGCTGAACAGCATATCTGTATGTCTGAATAAGTGAACGACATGATATCACTAATTCAACAAATGCGTCTTCTACTTTCATTGCAAACGAGAATTAATAAATCAAAACAAATTACAAGGTGAAGATTGGGCAAAGAAAATTTCTCTCTCTCTCTCTTTATATGTGTGTGTGTGTGTGTATTTAGGCAGCAATCCCTCTTTTATACATGTTTCACTAAAGACGACTGACAAGGTAATGCGATTAAGCTTTTTATTTAATTTTTCTTGTGTTCGAACAAGTGTTTTCTTTTCTGGACACAAAGTGTGTGTAAAAACTGTCCAAAGATTTTGCATATCCCAGGTCTTTCGGCTATTCTTTTAGCCATTATCAAGGATAATTTTATTTTCACTTTTTAACTGAATACGTGGGGTGTGTTATGTATGCATCTAGAATTATAGGAATGTTTTATTTTCCAAACACAGTCAGCACATTGTGGCCGTGTTCATAGCTAATGTTATTGAGTGTTGGCTTTTTCTTTTTTATTATCAGGGCTTCCATTATTTTTAATCTTTTTTTTTTTTTTTACATGTGGATACTTGTATTTTCTACTAGTGTGTTTCCGATTAAGTCTGTTCCGATAAATGTAAAAGTATTTACACATAACTGAATGCAATAAACCCAACTAGAATTCGAACTCAGCTCTTCGATTTCTCTATCCATTAAACCATCCGCATATCATTGTTTTTTTTAATTATAAGACAAATTTTTTTTTAATTATAGTGGTTGATAATAAATTAATTATTTAATAGAAATTTCTTATATATATATATATATATATATATAAATTAGACATATCACACCTCGAGTTAAAGAATCAGAACCTAATAATTATAAAGAAGGAAATAGGATAGCTTAAAAAAGTAGAATAGGTTGTGACAGTCAGTCACAACACAAAGTGAAGATGAAGGAGAATCAGATAAAAATACTAAGCTCTTGCTGAAGGACTTTAAAAGTGATTGCCCTGCTCATGATAAGTGGTGCATTGTCTCAAATAGGCCTGATCAGCGAGATTACAAGAACAAAATATTAACTGGAGACTTGAAACAATTAAAACCGCAGTAGTATTGGAACTGAGAAAAGAACTGAAACTTTTAGGAGACTTGTTGTCACTTGATTCATAATAACAACCACCAGATTCTTCATGTTTAAAGATGTAAACATATAAAAAACAATAATAATAATAACGAAGTCCGAGTGAGTTCTAAAGAAAACTTGAAGATGATGAAAAGAATCAAAAATATGTTTTCAGACATTGCGTTATGATTTATGCATTGCTACAACCTTTACGAGTTCAGAGTGTTCACACATAACTATTTCGGTTCCATCTTGCAAGATTTCTCTACATGGAAACACGCTGCACTTGCAGACCTCCTCTCTCTCTCTCTCTGCGTGTGTGTCCTAAGCAGTAATAGCGATGCCATTAGATTGATTCTGAACCAACAAATTCTACTAAAGAAATTCTTTATCCATAGATTTTTTTTCTTACCATTGTTTCCATCTTTGTTATTAAAATAACGTTTCAGTCGATATGTTCTGCTTTTTGTTGGTTTCGTGAATTTCTCAGACGAATTACTACTACTACTACTACTACTACTGTTAATTGATGTTGTATCACAAAGTTTAGATTGATTTATTCTTCGGCCTTCTTTTATTGTCTGAAGTTCTTTAGAATAAGTATTTCTTTTTTTTAATTCTATATATTAGTTATTCAGACGACAGTTTTCATTTTGTTTGTTTTTCGCGCGATGTTTCGGCCGATACGTCTTTTCACCATCTTCAGGTGTGTATTGCATCCGGGTTTTGGAATTCAGATTGAACTTTTTCTTTCTTATTTTCCTCTCTACTTTAAAAAAGGCTGGGTGGGGTAAAGAATTGTTTTACTCACTACTGCACACATTTTGACTAATTTTCTTTATCTGTTTTACTTTTCTTCCTTTTTTCATCAGAACGTTTTTTTTAACCGACCTTTTCGTCGGCTGTTGAATTAAATTTTGCGAATCGGGAATGCACAAGTGGCTTTGGAAAACTTTCAAAACTCGCATTGACTTTGTGAGTTCGTCTTTCATGAAAGCGTAAAATTTATCTATCTTTATCATATCTATGTATCTATCTCAGTCTGTTCGTATCTATTAATCTTTCTCAGTTTGTTCTTATCTCTCTATCCCAGTTTGTTTCTATCTATGTTCATATATCGATATATCTATCTGTCCATATCTATCAATCTTTCTCAGTTTGTTCTTATCTCTCTATCCCAGTTTGTTTCTATCTATATTCATATATCGATATATCTATCTGTTCATATCTAAGTCTGTTCATGTGTTCATATCTATCTATCTATCTATCTATCTATCTATCTATCTATCTAAGTCTGTTCATATCTATCTATCTATCTAAGTCTGTTCTATCTATCTATCTATCTAAGTCTGTTCTATCTATCTATCTATCTATCCCAGTTCATATCTATCTATCTATCTCAGTCTGTTCATATCTGTCTATATCAATATAAATCTGTTCATATCTATCTATCTATCTCAGTCTGTTCATATCTGTCTATATCAATATAAATCTGTTCATATCTATCTATCTATCTATCTATCTCAATCTATTCATATCTATTTATCTATCTATCTTAGTCTGTTCAAATCTATCTATTTATCTATCTTCGTGTGTAAAACTGCTTTAGAGGGTGCACAGATAATACACTTTGATTCTTGGCAGAAGTACTGGGGAGCACTATTTTGATCATAAACATAGCAGTTACCTTGCAGTGCCTCCGCATCATAAAACACATCCCTATTTTTGCGGATAATATGCAGATAAATTAAAGACAAAACAAGAAAAACAAGAAAATAAATGTCAAAATATTTCATCAAAATAAAATATGTTAACTTTTTCCGTCTTCGAACACTTCCCGACCCTCCATTATTTTTCACACATTTTATTGGAGATTATTCAAAACTTTAAGGAATCGAGAAATGACACAAAAAAGACAAGAATTGAGTGCTAGGTTGCTAGGTAACATCTAATCTATGTGACCAGATATCCTGGCCAGTCTCGTCATAGATGATTATGAAGAAAAGATTTCAATTAACTGTGATATGTGGTTCTGCTGATGAATGTTGAGAATACCATGGGTAGAACGTGTGGGAAACGAAGATATTTTAAGGGGAATAGGAACAACAAAAAAGTCGCTACTATAGAACATAATGAGGAAGGAAGGTTTGGAGAATTTAGCACGCATAAGATACACTGAAAACAAGAGAAGCAGAGGAAAACAAAGAATAATAAGTATTGCTAAAAACAATAACAGAAAAAAAAGAAGATGTGGAGAGCCGTTTCCTGAAAGGATATTGATAGATAGAAAGAAGCAGAAATAGATTCGAAAAGTTGAGGATTTCAGGGCCACAAATCAGTTTTAGTTGATTCTGACCATTCTTCCGTTTACAAACCAGAACAAAAGATACCTCATTATTTTCAATAGTTAATGATGATTTACGTGTGATTAATTAATCATTCTTACAGTTGTTCTTCCAGGTGATGATTGATTAATCTTATATCAAAATCAACAGATAGCCAACAAATTTCAACAGATTAATTTCTATTTAAAAAAAAGAAAGAAAGATCTCTCTCAACGCGGAACGAAAATGTACTTCTTAGCCGGAGATTTTGTGTCAGTGATGGAAATGTTTTTAAAGAATCACAATCTTCTACTGAAGATATATGCATATTGCAAATGGATCAGCAAGAAATAGACGAACAAAAGACGTACATTTCTCAATAAAGTTGAAAGATAATAATTAAAAAATTCTTTCTGTGCTTGATTGACAAATTAAGACATACACCCATTGTCCACTGAACTCTGTACGTGTGTACGTCCAGATTAATTACGTTGGGAAAAGCGATGTTTAAAACAAATAAAAATTTGTAGCAAGCAGTTTTTAAGAATTCTAGTCTAACCTAAAGACTTTGTCGCAGGAATCAAAGACTTTTATAGAATTGAAATGGCGAGATTCTATTGTACTAAAAAAAAAAAAAAAAAAATGAAGAAAGACATCTACGAGACGCAAATGACTACCAGGAAAAAAAGTCTGATGTCGTTTAGAAAGTTTAGACATAAGGAAACAACAAAGTTTTGTGGTCCCACAGTCGGGATTTGTTTGGAAAGAATTTTGGTGTGATTTCAAATATAAATCTATACCTTTTCTTTTAATGATATTTTAGTAAATGTTACATTTATTTACAAATGCTTCTTTTATCGAAATTTGGCTTACGGCCACATCATGTTCAAAACAACGGTTCCCGTAAGATCACCGAGTTTAAGCAACGTCGAGCCTGGTCAGTACCTAGATGAGTGACCGCTTGGAAATACCAGCTGCTGTAAGCTTGGAATTGCAGGTGGCATATTGAATAATGGTTCGGAATTGTTAATGTTCCAATTCCAGTTGTGCTCGTTATATTTCCTTACGCGCAAAAACTCTTGTAGAAAGTTTTATTCCACCTCTTCACCATCACCGCCATGGATTAATTAGTAAGATTTGTATAATTAAACTATTATTATTGCCAAAAATAAAATTGCCTACAAAATGTTTAAATTTTGGCATTAAATAAGCCACAGAGGTGTTGATATACCGTTAAAGCCAAAACAACCAACTAAAAAGATTTTGTTGAAATTTGCTCAAATTCATGTTTTTAATCTGTTTTTAGTTATTGATTCTGATTATTATATATATATATATATATATATATATTCTTTAGTAATAAGTTTTCTTTATCTGAAAGTTCAGAAAATGTCTCATTTCTTTTATTCGAAAACTCTGTTAATCTCACGTCTAAAATTCCACTGACACCAGAAGTTTGAAGAAATTAGCAAATCGATTTGTGCTGACAAAGTTTCAAAGAAAGGAATTAAAATTTAAAAGACAAATATTTGGTAATAAGTATTTGATTAGTAAATAAGACATGTTGGATTTCGCTATACACAAAATATTTAAGCACCATTTTTTTTTATTTGTAATGATTGATTATTTGAAATCTGTTGCATTTTTATAAGAAAAGAAATGGAAAATAAAAAAAGGCAAATAAAGTAAAAAAAAAAAAAAAAGAAAAGTTCAATTATATTAAATATCTAAAACTCGTTTTCATAACTCGGACTATTACGGGTAGGATTTATTACGGAATATGGTCTAAACTTTCATTAACTCTAATGATTACATAATGACATAAACGATATTGGTGAGATGGAAAAAAATTGCAACCAAACTATAAATGCATTTCAGCATCAACTGATTTGAACACGTAGAAAAGGTGCTTAATGTTTTTATAGCTGCACACTGACTTTATCTTAACTTCATCAATTTACAGTTTAACTTTAGTTACTTTCTGTACGAATAAATTAAATATTTCTGGCGAAAGGGTAAAATTGTGAAGACTGAATAGTCGCATTAAATTTGAGAAAGATTCGAAATTCAATCCTGTTGCTGCTCATTGAAAACTGGGGAATGAATAAGTGTCACTGACAGGAGTTGGTTATTAATGTAAATACATTGCAAATAACTATAAAAATACATCGTAAATGGGGAACAAACGAATTGTCAGTGATCAGGAATTTATGCAAATGTTACTGAAAATGTAACTTTGCAAATGATTCGCTTGCGCGTAATATTGATGTCGTTTATGACTGGAATGGAAGCTAAGAGGTTTAGAAAGTTCAGTATTTTATTTCGTGATGAGGCTTGCTACCAAATACTTAACAAATAGGTCTATATATTCTTACAATGATAAGTAGGGACAGGGAAAATAGGTAAGAATTTTTCTATCAAACTTCTAAAAAATTTACGATAAATTTTTAAAATACTAGTCTAGAAGCTCAGAAAAATTTGTTTTTTGAAAGATGAGGATTGTGAAAACAATTTCTATGCGTTTACGGTAAACGGTTTACCATGGCGAGATGGTTAACAAGTATGTCTTGCATATCAATTCGTTACTTAAGTCACTTAAGTAACGAGTGAATTTGATACTCACTAGGTGCCCAACTCTTGTGTCAGTTAAACTTAGTAAATATTCTGGGCTTGTTCAGTGGTTGAAATTGAAATATATGCGTATTTTCCATAGGTCGCAAGGTCGGTGTTCGAGTCTAGATGAATCATTTTTTCGAATCCTTTTAGTTTTATTTATCAACGCAGGTAGGCTTGGTCTATAGAATGATTTACAAATTCTACATAAAGTGAATCTTTCTACAGGTACACTCATTTTTTGACGTTGCTGGAGTTCACTTAATTCTGTCTGTCGATTTTTCATGAAAATTCCTCGATGATTTTTTTTCCACCAGTTAAAAATAAATAACGATCCTGTTTAACTACAGTTGGATCATCTGTTTTTTTGTATAATCGGAATTAACGGCAGCAACAACACTTAAGGTGTCCGTAATTCAAAACAAAAATAAAATATTTTTTTAAATCAATAAAACAATATAACAGCTGAGTTACACTGTTACACACTATCATTTTTCGGAAAAAAATGCTATTTTTTTTAGATGTTATAATAATAATAATAATATTATTAATAATAATGAATGAATGTAATAAATTTCAGATAAAATAACTATATAAATAATTCAATAATCGCCCACAGCGAAATTCAGTTTTGCGGCATTATGAAATTTCGAACACTTTTTCATTTTCTTCATGATAGCGTTGCAAAGAAAACATGTGCAGGGATTTTTTTAAAAATACCTAACCCAGTATACTTAAATTTTGGATATCATGATATATGAATTTCTTTATAAATATTCAGAACTACCCAGGTATTTCCGCGGGTGCCGTGGGAAAAAATAATCTTTATCAAGTTTTTATAAAAATGTTTTTTTTTTTTGTTTTTTTTTCAATAAAACTTCTATTGATGTCGTTCACGCTCAGACCATTGTTTTTTTCACCTTTATAATTTATTCATTTATAATTTAATTAATTGTTAATATTTATTGATTTAAGTTCATCTTTAGAGTGAATTAACAAAAGGCAGGCAATTAAAGGGTCTGGTATTCCATTTTAAAAAATCTTTGGCCTCAGATTTTTAAAATCTAGAAATTGTCTTAAATGAAATTTAGTTTAAAAATTCCCAACACAAGAAGTAGAAAGCACAAACAGAAAATTCACAAACTGAAATTAAAAAAAAAAATTGCTTCTTTTGAAAGAGAGAATGATTTTTTTTTAATTTAATTACCAAATAAAATGAAAAATCGATAAAAATTAATTCTACATTTTTAGTTTAATTTAGTTTATAAAATAAAATAGAATTTTAAATGTTTTTTTATTTTATTTAAATAGTTATGTTCCGTTTTTGAATCTGTTCGCGTGAGACGGACTGAAATAAATAATGTATAGTTTTTCATCAGGAGTACAAATCTGTTGTTCACAAGCACACAATATTTTTGTAATTATGTATCTTACAAAACAACTTATAAGAGTTATTTACATCTATTGAACATGTTCTAATAAATTCTTTTCAAGGCGGAGCTGAGTAATTTTGTAAAGAATATCTCGTTTGATAAAAAACAACTGAATGAATGTCTGGCGTATTTATTTCAAATTCTAAATTGCTTCAATGAAAGCTCGATATTTGCCTTGAAGAATAAACACTAAACAGTATTGATGTCTCAAACGTAAGCAGGAATATATAGGAATTTTCTTTTTAATGCTTAGCTTACATTTTGAACAAAGGCGCGTTTATATAGCGAGTCGAAAGAGGATCGAACTAGCAACACTGGAATAGCAGTGTACGCCCTGCAAAGCACAACTCGACAACGAAGAACAGAAATTCGACCAGATAGATAGACAGATATTTTTTATCTATCTAGAGATTCTACCTGGATAGATAATTTTTTTTTATCTATCTCTACATTATTGACATTATATATTAATCTGGATATATAGATATTTTTCTATCTGTTTCTACATTAATCTGAATAGATAGAGATAGATTATCTGAATATAATGTGAATATATATCTGAATATAGATAGATCAATATGGGCAGGTGGAGATAGATCGATACATATGACTGATTTAATCGATCTTTAAGAGCTACATGTAGGTAGATAGATAGAATATGACATGCATTGAGAAAAAAAATCATCATTATTCGTTATTCTTGCTTTTACTTAGGCTCGAACATAAATCTCCAGCGACATAAACAATTCGATCAAAAGATCGGCCCATTGGTGAATAGATTTTTAACACCCAGAGTTTGAGAGAGAGAGAGAGAGAAATAAAAAGAGCAGGTTGTGAGACACAGAAGCTCGATGCGATTGATAGACTCCTTGAGAGAGAAGAAAAACAAAAATGAAACGAATAAAAAAAACTAAAAGTGAGAAGAAATCGGTTGATAAATTTGGCTAAATGCATTCTTGGAAGAAGACAGAACCTTTTAGCAAATGAAGTTTCCAAAGTCGAAGAATAATAAAAGTCAAGAATTATTTAATTGCAATGGTCAACCATATTTCATTATCTGTTGCAAGCTTTCTTTCCAGTTCATATTTGAATCCAAATCGTCAGGGAATATAGACAGGAAGAAAAACTGCTAAAGAATCGATAGTATTTGAAAATATCCGTCCGTACAAAAAATCGAGGAAGACGTTTCTCTGGGTAGAAAGACGAGAAGAAAAAGGTTATTGTGAGAAGAAATGAAGTTAGTTATCATTCATTTCTTGTTTGGAAACCTCTTCGTTATTCTGCTGATGCGTTGAGGTGTGGTGAATAGAAAGGAAAATAATTTTACGACCAGTAGTAGTAGTAGTTTTAAAGTTGTAGAAAGCGGCCTTTATGATTGCTTGCATTCGCATGTGTAAACGTTTCTGGCACACTCGTTTTCACAGACGGTCACACAGGCTGAGAAGAAGAACATCACACCTACATGGGAAGATCTGTGAGAAGAACGACCCTCAAGCTTGGGCGCACTCAACTAGACACCTGAATAGACACACACATGTGCTGAATAAAAACGCGCGAGGGATTTGTTAAAAAAATAACATTAAAAAAAAACTATCGCTCTGAAAATGAATGAAAAATGTTTATCCAACGGCTTACCTTCGATATGAGACCAGGTAAAAATGAAAACTGTTTAAACTCATAAAATATGCCAAAGCGTTATTTGAAAGTCGGTTGAATACCAGTAGATCCGTTGTTCTGTGTATTTTTTTTCTCACATAATTCACGAAGAAAAACACAGGCATTCAGATGATGATGATGATAATAAAAATAGACTTTACCCACTCCCTTCAAGTTAAGCATCAATTTGCAAGGTCAATAGCAAAAGGGTGACACCAGCAACTGTGAATTTCTTTTTAAATGAGAAGGCGTGTAAAGGACTCTTTGCTCTTTTGTAGTAATTCGTCAGAAACTGTTTTACAAACTGATAAGAGGCAATAAAGAACAGTCATGTTCGCTGTTGTTCATCGATTCTAGATTAACTATTACAACAAAGAAAACTAATTACTTACTAATGGAAATATCAGTCATCCGGTGAAATTCAATAGGGATTTCTGAATGAAAAACTTCCATTTTTCCTAAGTATGACAGTAGTATCCATCGACACTTAAATGGGGTTTTTATATCACTTCAACTTTTGAAGAGGAAGAGGCAAATACACGATACGTTTAGTTTCATGTGAGGATGTGTGCGTGTACTCGCTTGGGATAGTTGCAGTGGTGCACAGAAAATTAGAAGTCAGTGTTCGAGTCTTACTTTATACAATTTCAAAAATAAAATTTAAAAGACCACAACTTCTTCCGAGATGATTCACCCCAATCCACCAGCAACGATTTGTTGCCTGTTATTTGCAAAATTATCTATCTAATTTTTCTTCTTTCTTTTTCTTTTTCTCTCTTTCTTTTCTTCTATTCCCCTCTTTCTTTCTTTTTATCTGTTCCTTACTTTTTTATTTTTAATCTATCGCTTTCTTTTGTCCTTCTACCTCTTTCTTCTTATCTTTCATCTAGCTATCTCGTTTTTTTCTTCTTTTTTTTCCCCATATATCTCTTTCATTCTTAATCTCTTTTTTTTCATTTCTCTATTCCACTATTTTTTCCGATCAATCGTTTTATCGACCCAACAAAATGCATCATACTTTTTTAGTTTTTTTTTGTTGCAGTCATACTGTCATAGTTATACAGTCAGAAACGATTTTAATTTCATAGACAATATCAGAGAATTCACGAGATATTAAGAATTGAAATTGCTGTTGTTAGCTTTTTATTTGAATTTGTGAATACGAATACTTCACCGTTTCTTGCACGCACTTGCATACAACCTCCGTCTTTATCCTACACGCGCACACACACACAAAGATGCACATGCACACCCAGGCACGCACATAAGACTTTTTGCGTGTACGTTGATTTGAAGACAATGTTCATGAAATGGGTTTTTACGTTTTGTTGAAGTAACTCCCACCAGAGAATCCGTTTTTTTTTTTTTTTAAATCCTTATTTCATTGAAATTTATGGAATAAATGGAAGGAAAGAAGAGAAATTGTGTTGAATAAACAGAAACTGAATAAATGTTTGGAGAAGAAGAATTTTATAGTGGGCGCGAGGATAAAGACGGTGACCGTCGCTTGTGTACAAAAAAAAAAAAAAAAAATCAAATAATGATGAATGAAAGAAAGGAAGAAAATAGAAGACAGAAGTAAAGATAGATAGATAGATAAGTTGAAAATGCGATCAAAGAAAAAGATTCGATAGAAAATGTAAGAAATGATAACTAAAAAAGTGGTAAGAAACTGAATGACGAGTGAATTTAAAAGATGAAAATAAAATCGTATAAAACCTTAGATGAAGGAAATGAATGAATGAAGAATGAATGAAGAATGAATGAAGAATGAATTGGTAGCAACGATACAATGATGAAGAAAAAAAAAAGAAAAAAGAAAAGAAAACAAGAAAAAGTAAAATTAAACTTCAATGATCAAAATCTCTTTCCCTTTTTTTAAAAAAAATAATTATTTCATTCATTGTTATTTTAAATAAAACTAACTGCTTCTTGCTTCATTCTGTTTCCCTTCCTTAGATTTCCTTTGTTTATAACTCTTTCATTTTATTAATTTTTCTTTCATTCCTGGAATTCATATTTTCATTCATTCATTCACTCCCACACGCTTTCTTTCTTTCTTCTGATTTCTATTATTCTTTTAAAAGTCTTCTTTCTTTTTCCTTTTTCTGATTCTTTCTCTCCTTCGTTTGTTTTATTTTTCC
The DNA here is from genome assembly GCA_963932145.1 of Acanthosepion lycidas. Classification (NCBI taxonomy): domain Eukaryota; kingdom Metazoa; phylum Mollusca; class Cephalopoda; order Sepiida; family Sepiidae; genus Acanthosepion; species Acanthosepion lycidas. The sequence goes on from OZ010595.1 coordinate 91,492,462, forward strand.
TTTGTCGTTTACAGATTCATTCTATAATTACTTCTTCACTAAATCAATGGGTTTTGTCCTTTTCTTCACTACTGTAGCATCCATTTTCTCTCTTTCTATTTTTTTTATTTTCTTACTTCATTCTTTCAAAATTTCTTCTTGTTTTTAAATCATCAATTCAATTTTCTTTTACCTTTTTTTTGCCGTCTTTTCGTTTCTTTCTTTTTTTTTTCTTTCTCTCTCTCAACTCAAGACAGAAAAGAATTTTATCGACCTGTACATCTATTCTAAAACCAAACGGGTGGCCAGGCAACCAACCAACCAACCAAGCAATATATGTGTTGCAAGAGACAGAGTAATGTACAGTTCAATATTATTACGCTTGATAATGATGATGATGATGATCATAATCATCATCACAGCAATGGTGACAATGGTTGAGGATGAACATCATCATTGCCAAGTTGCAACTCACTTAGCCTTTTGGTTGCACATTCTATCAACAGACATTGTATTTACACTTCTTAAATGTTCTGTGTTTCCTTGTCGACTAAATAATAATAATAATAATAATAAATTGTATTACATTTAGTGAGTGAGTGTTCATCACATAAAGAAGAGACTATTTATTCAATAGAATCAGATTATTGCTCTCCCCGTGTAAAAGAAAGTGAGAGAGAAGGAGAGAATGAAAGAAAAGATAAGGAAAAGATATTTTTTTTATTCATGAATAAAAATCATGTTTAATTTTGATTATAATTAATTTATAATTTTTGCGCGCTGATTTGAGTCGAGTTCACTCCTAGAGCGTTAAATAATAATCTTAATAATAATAATAATAATAATAAATAAAATTTTATTATTATTATTAATAATGTATGATGATGATGATAAGTAAAGCAAACAACAACAACAAAAATAAATAAATAATAATGAAACAAAAATTCAAAAGCTGTAACCAAAAAAAAAAAAAAAAAAAAATACTTTAACAATTCAATTGGAATGAACTTAACGTCTATTATTTAATAGAATTTTTTTAAAAATGATTTATTTAGAGGCAGATGCTGACTCTAAGTGGATAGGGATGGTTGCAACTCAGGTGTAAAAATGTTTGGAAAACACATTTTCGTTACTTGTAGAATGTGTGTGTGTAAGTCAGAAGGAGAGAATGTGCCAGTAATGCATTGCATGCATTGGTATACTATATATTATATATATGGAGGCTTTTAGCTCTGTGTATGTGTGTTTGATAGAGGCGAATACACGGCATGTGATCTCTCTCTCTCTAAAAATCAGTTTATCTTTCTATCCACAATCTACATTTTCTTCAGCTTCCTGCACTACACACATACATACATACATACGTGTACATAATGATACCAATTTCTAAATTATTTGGGGATAAGTTAAAGAAATCACCCTTTTTCAGAGATTTCAGAAACTCGGCAAACAGAAGTTATGCATAATGGATAAGATAGACAGACAGATAGATAGATAGATAGATAGATAGATAGATAGACAGATAGATAGATAGATAGATAGATAGATAGATAGACAGATAGATAGATAGATAGATAGATAGATAGATAGATAGATAGATTTCTTTCTTTCTTTTGCTATATTCATTTTTCTACATAATTATGCGCACACGCCCATAAAACATGACGAACATATTATTAGGGTCTACCGTACACTAAGGATATAAAATGAAAATAATAAAGACTTCAAGTCTCGCCAAAGTTTCGTTTTTTATGTTCTAAATCTTCACCCCTCAAGGATACTCATTCCAAATCCAATCTAATGCGGGCGCGAACCTACACACAACATGAACGTATAAATGTAAGATGTGTGGCCGAGAGAGTTGCGTGCTTATCTCCGGTACATCTCTGTTTCATGATATTTTCTAAGCCCGGCTTAGATGTGGCACAAGGCCGAAAGTATGGGGCACCCAGTGAGGATCGAACTCACTACTGACTCACTACTCAGTCATAATTGATCTCTAGCAAGACAAGCTTTCTAACCACGACGAGGTGCCCCTGTTTCATGAGATAACTAGAATTTTAGATGCTGATTTTCAAGGTAAGCATACCCTCCCCTCTCAACTTTGAAAACCACATTTATTAAAAAAAAAAAATAATTAATAAGACAGCATATTCGTGAATTTATACAAACGAGATAGAAACAAAAAAGTAAGATTCTTGTGGATTAAAACAAGAAGTAGCAATGAGCCACTCTTTCTTTTGATTTACTTTTTAAAAATTTTTTATCTTTTACTCACAGAACATCCCAAACCGACGAAAAAAAATACTGACATTATTTTTAAATAATGTATACTTATACTTAAATAAAAATGTGGTAATTGTACACATAACTGGTAAATTCATATCTGCATGTAGACATACAATATATCAGGCAAGTAAAAAGTTTCATTCTTTTAGTTTTAATAATAATTTCTTTCGAAGGCTTTTTCTTTGTAGCATCTATAATTTTCTTTATCTTTTTAAACCAGACACAAAAATACTATGCATTTCTAAGTGTAGTCATGTGTATATATATTTAATTTACGTATGTATGTATTACTGACTAAAACACACACACGCATACACATACATAACTAAATTAAATACATAATTATACATAACTATATATATATATATATAAATAAATAAAACTAAATAAATACATACATACATATATATATATATATATATATATATATATATATATACACAAATATATATATATATATATATATATATATATATATTAATAAATATACATATTATTATCCCTCACCAGTAGCACGACTCGGAATTTACACAACGCAATCTTCAGGTGTGCTGGGTAGAGTATATATAATATATATATATATATATATATATATATATATATATATATATATATATATATATATATATATATATATATATATATATATATAAAACCTTGTTACCTTTCATTGAATGACTGATAAAATATTTGAAACGTGTTCACACATGCAGATTGATAGCCACGCAGGCATTTCGAACGTGTTAATTTTTCCTAGTTCATTGTTTTTTTTAATACTTACTTGATCTCAATTCACAGAGATAAATCTACATTTGCCTCAAAGTCGTTAAAACGAAGAACTCCTTGTCGGTGTAGGAATCTCTTCTCTCAAGATATATGGAGTGCGTCGTAATATTTTTCTACCTATGTGAGTGTGTGTGTGTGTGTGTGTGTGTGTGTGTGTGTGTGTGTGCGCGCGCACGCACGAAATGAAAGAGAGAAAGAAAACCAGAGATAAATGAGATTGACACACACACACACACGCGCGCGCGCGCAAGCACACACTGAGTGAGAAACAGAAAGGGAGATGAGGACAGTCAATGTTGACTATTCTGGCACATTGTTAAAAGCGGTATGGAAGCGATCAAGGAAAAACGGGTTGGCTTCCTTTCCTTTTTCCCTCGATGTGAGATTTCAAATTTCCTCTCTTGTTTTCTGCCTAAAACCATCACGTGAACTTTTCGATCGTATTTCTCTCACAAAATAAATGATAAACCTTCCCCGCACCCACGATATCCAGGTGTGAAAGGGTCGCATCTCTCCAATCTAATACCAGACAACTGATAAGGCGTTTGATTTGAAAGAAAAACAGTTAAAAAGAATGAATAAGCACTTGCGGTGCACTCAGCTAGCGACGGTATTTTTGGCAAGAGATAAAAAACAAAAGTAAAACAAAATCGAATTCCCATTCGATCAGCTGTGAAAAATATTTTTGGTGAAGAAGAGACAAACACTTAAAAGTCGAAATTAAAAAAAAAAAATATCCCCAAACCTAAAACCGTTAATTGATAATTTTATTAAAAAAAAAAAAAAAAATGAAACAATTTGTCAAATCTAAATTTCATTTATTTTTTTAAGAAAACTTCTGTTCCTTTGGCAAGAGACATTGCGGTAAAAACAAAACAAAACAAAACAAAAAAAAAACGCCTTTATGATAGGCAGCTGGACGGAGAGAGTGTCGCCGGCCATTGTTAGAGCAGGCTTCTCAATGTAAAAATGATTGTCCCACTATATTGTGGCACTCTGTTAAACTGAACTCGGATACAAGCTTAGTAGATAGATTCATTCTTGTACAAAACCTTAATAGGGAGGTACCCAATAAGGATTGAACTCACATGAACGGTGGTCAGTCTGTGAGACTAGGCACTAGTTTAATTTATTTACCTTTGTTCTACAGCAAGCACCCAACCATTATGTGCGCAAAGTCCTTTTATTGGGATTTCAGTTATTGGATTGTTTAGAGAAATGTGTATGAGTGAACTGAATTATGAATCGTTCCGGTTGGTGGAGAAATGTGTCCGTTATACACGTATTCCCGTGAGTGTATGTGTGCGTAATGCACACATCTGGTGCCTGTGATAGATACATTCTCGTGAGTATATATGTGTATACACACACTCGAGCAGGTGTGTGTGTGATACCCGCATTCTCGTGTGTAATACGCATATTCCTGTAAGTGTATGCGTGCGTAATGCGCGCATTCTAGTGTGTGTACTGTAATGTACACATTCTTGTGTGTGCGCGCAATGTACGCTTTCATGCATGTGTATGTAATTCATGCATTCTAGTATATGTGTGCGTGTAATGTGCGTGTGTGCGTAATATATGAATTCTCGTGAATATGTGTGTGTAATGCACACACACTGGTATGCATTTTCTATACACCTATTCGAATGTGCGTGCGGATGCAATGAAACGTTAGGACTGTAACGAAAAAATATAATAAAGACTAAAAGTGAATTGTTAATTGTTATAATTACAAATACATTGGTTAAAAAATAAAATGTGTAGTATACTAAAATGAAACACGTTGATTGACTGTGGTTGAAGTCAATGGTTTCGGGATCGAGTTCAGGTAAAAGTAGAAGAAAAGTTAACATTTCGGATGTTGATTTTTGAAGCAGACACACCCTCCCCTTATTATTTTTTTTAAAAAAAGATTGGTGCTACAGATTTTTTTTTCATAGCCTTTACCGAACCGACGGCAGTAGGAAGCATCTCAACATCGGACATTAAAACACTGTGACCGGCGATACGTGGCCTGAGTAAATTTAAAAATCAAATAGAGATTGTATGCTTCTTCAAGAAAACGAAACGTGTAGATGTCTGTCTGTCTGTCTGTCTGTCTGTCTCTCTCTCTCTCTCACACACACACACACACACACAGTAGAATGCATGCATTTACACGTACATAGACACACAAGCGTGCGCACGCACACATGCAGGCACCTTGCTGAAGAAAAGTATGCGAAGAAGAGAGATTCTTTAGGAAGCTCATCTATTTCCACTCCCATCGAATAAATAGTAAGTTTAATAATTCTTAGTTGTCATGCACCAGACTAACTCTTAATGGTAATGGCTAACGAGCTAGTTTAGCAGACTGATGAGCAACCTCACAGCGTGATCGACACTTGTAGCCTTGTGCCAGACTAGTTTAAACTTAAAAGCCTCATCGCTGTTAGGTAATGGTCAGCGATTTCATCTAGCAGCAGACTATGTATGTAGCGTGCAATGAGTTTGATGCTTACTAGAAGCCCCACATTTAAGGCCTTGTGCCAGATTATTATGCAAGATTAAATAATTAACTTCGACAACAAATGTTTGTTTTATTTATATTTTTACAGTTTATATATGAGCATTTAAACGCCATAAAGATGGAACTTTACGCCGATTTACCAAGTCGTACGTATTTCAAGATGAGCCGCTAACGCCTACCTCATTATTACATAACAATCAATACAGGCCTCTATTCTCGCAATTGAAACGTCCACTTCTAGGCTCAGACTTAGAAAGAAGGAGAAAAAAAAAAAAAAAAAAGATCCGGGTCATTTTTTAGATGAGCACAGTAATCAAATGCTATATAACGCCAAGATACCCATTTTAAATGATGAGCCCAATCAAAATGTCGCTGAGTTATTTAACTAAATGAACCACTTTCTGTCAGTAGTCGTACGTTTATTTTTATATAGCGTTTTCTTTTACTTTCTGTCGTTAATTCAAAATGCAGAAATTTATGGTTATTATTATCACTCCGACCTAGTATAACAAGCTTGTCTCGCTAGAAAGATCAATTACGACTGAGTAGTGAGTTCGATCCCCACTGGTGCCCCATACTTTCGGCCTTGTGTCACAACTAAGCTACGCTGAGTAAATCGATACCTGCATGTATATGCAATTCTTTATGGCCAATCAAATCTGCACTTGTTAGTCGAAATGAAAAAGAATGTTCAAATAGGCTTTTAATCTCTTTCTCTCTCTCTCTCTCCCTGTCAGCGCGTACAGATAGATAGATAGATAGATAGATAGATATGATAACCTGTGCACGTGTGTCCTTTCTTTCTTCCTGAGCCCCTGCCCCTCCCGACCATCAGTCTCATAGCTTCTTCACTCGTTGCGTGCGGTGTAACAAAATTTCAGTTTATCACTATTTCTAATTCTAAATATAAAAGATTTTAACACCACTTCTAGCGGTAAAAAAGAAATTACCTACTTTTTTTTTTGTAATCTTATATATATATATATATATATATATATATATATATATATATATATATATATATATTATATATTAATTAATTAATTAATTAAAAACCCAGCTAATAATGTGAATAATAAATTGGGTAAGAAGAGTTGAGAGAAGGCAGAGAGAAATAAATTTGTCACATACGTTGACACCGATAGAAATTTTAATTAATTCTTTGAGAGAAATGGTGAGCGTCTGGGTTTGACAGCGTGTGTTGTACGGAAAACCAAACCTGCTGATGACTGGACGGCGGCACCTTCCTCCTTTCCTTTCGATAACTGTTTTTTTTTTTTTTTTTTAATCATTCACTCATCGTCTTTTTTACCTGGTCTCATCACGGTGTTTGGTAAACACATTTTTTAAATCTATTTTTACAGAACGGTACTCCGACGTGTTCTTGATAACAGCATGGTTAATCAATTATCTCTCAGATACATCGATCAGTTTCTCGTTTTCTCTACAGACAAAAACAACAACAAAAAAAAAACAAATATAAAAAAAAAACAAAGCAAAAAACTTGTAGTCACAGAATTAAACAAACCAATCTTCAGAGAAAGACAAGGTTTTCTACTTTAGAAATTATGATTATCAACATTAAATATGACGATTTTTATTTTTTATTTAAATAACATAAAAATAATCGCCATAATTCATTTATGATATGTATTCATGTTATCTAAATCTGCTCATTATCTGTCTTTCAGTGTGCTCATATCTATCTATCTATCTATCCCAGTGTGATCATATCTATCAGTTTTCGCTCACTAAATTAGTTGCTTGCCTGCGGCGTATGGTTTGCGATCGGACTCAGGTAAAAACCGAAATTTCAAATGTGTATTTTCAAGGCAAACAGTCCCGATTTCGTATACTTGTAATAAAAAAAAGTCTATAACACTTAGTCTTTCTGAGTTCATTTCTATCTCTCTCCAATCATTGATCTTTTATGCGTTCGTGCGCGTATGCGTGCAGAGCACAAATGAACTTTACCAAAAAACATAATTCAAGAAAATATTAATTATTCTTATACTTGGGTCGTATTTTGGGACAAAACAGACAATTAACAAAGAAGAAAAAAAAAAAAAAAAACCCAAACAAATAACAACAAAAAACAAAATACTACAGTAAGCTAAACAGTAAAAAGCAGCCATTTATTATTAGTTTTTAATTTTGTCGCTGAATTTAGTTTTTAAAGATCGAAATTTTTAGTGGTCAATCGAAAATTTATTGACCCTTTCGGCCTCATATTTTCCAAGGCGCGTATTCTTATTTTTTAAAAACAACATTATTGTTTCAATGTCAATTGTCAATCATAGATAAAAAAAAAAACCCAAAACAAAAAACAAAAAAAAAAAAACGATCCATTTTAACTAGAAATAAGTGTTTAAAAGTAAAAAAACGGAGGGAAAATCAGCTTTTTACTGTAAAAAGCTGATTGTAAAAATTTTACATATCACTGTGCCTCATTAAATAAAAAGGACAAAAATAAAACGTTAACCATACACAAGAAGAGCTTCCTTAAATTATATTTGTACATTGTATCGATACATATGAATGAACAGAATGAGATAAAAGACATGAACAACATAATGATAGATAATGAACAGAATGAGATAGATAGATTTGTCTTGTCTTGTCCGATTCATTCATGGCTTCAGTTCAATAATACTCAGTGAGTATTGAACTCTAGCTTTGATTTGCATAGCTTCCTCAATCCTCATCATTGCTCTACGGCAGGAACTGTTCTGATGAGTGAGAGAGAGAGGGGGGGAGGGAGAAACATTTGTGTACATTCAAATTTCGAATTCTGCTTGCTTTTCATTTCAACAATTTTACTCATTTATTCTGAGTTAAAAAATGAATGTTTTTCCCCCAAAGAAAGCCAGGCTTTCGTCGGCATAAAAAGAAAGTATTGATGAAAACAAAATTTATTTGTTTTTTTTTTTGTTTTTTTTTTTATAACGAGAAACGAAATAATAAAACTATATTAATTTACTGTTTATTGTTTATTGTTCAATGAAGGAATCCCTCATTGTCAAATTCTTTACCTTTTTATCCTCCTTTCTTCGGAAATTCGACAGAAAGCAAACCAGAACCAACTAGTTTTTTCCTTTAATTTTATAGAAATATGAAAATAATAATAATAATAAAAAAAAACACTAGAGCATATGCTTTTTTTTCTTATTTTTTTGTTATTTCTTTTCACCCTTTTCATTGATCGATTGAAATAAAAAAAAAAATCCTTTTTTTTTTCTTTTAAAAATGCACATGAACTTTTACCGCTACCATTTCCCAATCTCATAATAAAAAAAGGTTTTTTATTTGAAAAGTAAGGTAAAAAAAAAAAAAAAAGTCAAGGAATTTATAGTCATCATCACTTGTTAGTTAGGGTTTCGACTTTCTCTTCTTTTGCTTACCTTCGTTGTTTATTATTTCGACCAAAAGGCACTAAAAAACCTATCGTATTTCTTGGTACAAAAAAAAAAAAAAAAAAAAAGAAGCCAGGCCCGTTACCATATATATTCGTTTTTTGTATATATTTTATTTTCATTGAGTTAACGCTAAATAAACCCAGCGAATACATTGAGTTTCTGTTTCACACATCTAACGACGTACAATCCGTGACTTTGACAAAATGAAAACTACATTTAACTTACTTAAGTTAAACGTCATTTTAAACGGCTTCCAATAATAATAATAAATTATTAGTAATAATAAATGTGGAATTACTAAATGGAATAAAAGAGTTGTGTTCATAATCAGGGCGCACTGGAAACGGTCCCAAATAACCTTGTAAAATAAATTCTTTTACTAAAAGGGAATGGAACAAATGGAGATCCGGGAAAAATGAAGTGACAAGATTCAAACACATTCTGAAGTCGACAAAGCTGAGTGATGAAAAGGGAGTTACAGTGTTATTATTGTTGTATATTAGGGAAAATGACAGCAACACCCTCTGGTGTAAAGATGCAGCTTATTAATACATTTGAAAATGTACACACCATCAATTTGTTTTGACGTGCAAATCGAAGATTTTTGTTGACTTGATCGTGCCAGTTAGTATCTTATTTTTCGATCAATTGTCTTTTGATTAATAATGAATTTGTTTCAGTAGCAATCAATTCATTTAAAGTAAGTAAAAATTCGCTCATAAAAAAGTAGTTATTTTGTTAGAAAACAAAAGGGCATTGCAACGAACGTCGCGAAATGTATAAGCAATTGACACATATTCACGTAAAGAAAAGAAGAGGAAGAATTAGAAAACGGGATATTCGTGTTTATTTCTTTTTTAAAAAGTAAAAAGACAAAAAAGACTTCTGCGATTTTGGCACGCTCATTTTCCTGACGGAGAGTTTGGTGCGCGCGCATGCGTGTGTGCGATTTGTGTCCGTGTGTGCGCGCGCACTGATTGCATTCATTCGGCTTTCTCAAGGCATTTTTATCATGGTACACCGAAGCCGAAATAACTGAGTCATTTATTTATTTATTATTAAACGGACTCCTTACATTTGGTGCCCTTTTTAGATAAAATTTATTTAAAAAATTTGTTAAAAAAATACTTTTTAAAATCACCTGCATTTAATTTTAATTAGTAGAGAAAGTGGATGACTTTAGGAGGTGTTATATTCTTCTTCTTAATTTATTCTTCAGAATCGATTAGTAATTTGAAATAATGAGGAATGAAATTATCACACAGTGAGACGTGATTAGATGTGTGTGTGTGTGTGTGTGTAAATTATTTTAAAGGAAAATAAGATGAATAAACAATAATACAACTAACATCTGTCAGTGAAACGGTTGACGAATTAAAATTACTAACTTACTAAAATAAGGCAAAATATTTTCAGTTACGTTCATATTAAAAATCATTAAAATTCTGCCTTTTTTTTTTATCATATGAACAACAATCACGGACGTCATTTACGATGTGTATAGTGATTTATTTCAAGACAATTTCTTTTTAAGATTACAAATAATTTAAGCAACAAGAAATTCACACGAAAGACTTTTTTTTTGTATCACGTCCAGCGTACATAACACTGAGTAGCTAGACAAACGTGTCTTATTCAAATAACCCTAAAAAAAAAAAAAAAAAAAAAAAAAAAAAAATACGTGACTTACGCCAAAATGTCATGAATCGAGACGTGTTGTACATTGTGGTGTACTGTCACTTTCCAAAGCGGGGACGGGATCCGATAATGTTTGAGATTTTTGTAGATTTTTTTTTAATTGTGTTTTTTTATTTTTTTTATTTTACATAAGACTACAAGTAATTTTCTCTCTCTCTAAGTAGGCATGCCTGCAGTTGTTGCTGTTGCCAATATTAAAAAAAACAAAAAAACAATTTTAACAAAAAACGACATGAAAAAAATCCTTCCTATTATTACTATTCACGGTCAGCGATTGCGAATGGAGAAGTAAAGATATATAGTCTTCCGATTTCCGTTTTGTCCCATTGCGAATCATCGTTTTTTTTGTTTTTTTTTGTTTTTTTCCTCATAAAGAAGTGAAATGAAGATAAGGATCTCGGATCAATTTCAAATAAAAATAATTTTTATCTATCGAATGCTAGAGACAGTGATTAACAATACAAAGGATATCAATGAATATTTATTAAAAAAAATATAACAAACGAACAAAAACGCTTTTTTTTTTTTTATATATATCAATTTTTACAATACATTCCTTTCCCGCCTCACTACTTGTCCGAAAATATATTCATTTACACTTCGATAGTGGGGAGTCAGTAGTGTAAATGTGTCTGTGTACAGTACTACACAGTATTTGAATTTGTTGGATATCAATCACAATTCACGCTCTTGTCTTTAAAAACTGCTCCGTCTCTTGTTAAATCGCAGCAAATTACATCAAAAATGTGTTTCTATTGAAAAATGACATACCAATCTTCAACAAATGAATATTTAAAGAAAATTAATGAAACCAAATTCAATACAAAATATGCATCAGCTATAAAAATAAAATGACATGCAGGTACTTTTTTTTTTTTATACATGTTTAATTCCCGCTAAATATGGGTTTGAAAAGACGTTGTTTTATATATATATATATATATATATATATATATATACCACACACATATATGTGTGTGTGTTCTTTTTCAGAGAGAGTGAGAAATGTCGAGGAGAGCATAAGTCTTTGCAACTTGTAACTGTGATGAACCAAATATAGTACTCACGGGTTCAAGATTTGAAATTGTGGAAAATAAAAACAAATCAATAATCAGAAGTTTTAATCTGTGAACGACTTAGGAAATATTGATTTGTTTTTTTTTTTTTAATTTTATTTGAGTTTGTGTTTCACTCTTTAAACTTTTAAATTCCTCTTGCTTGCTTCTTAAGTTTAAGTCTGACACACGGCCACAATTGTAGTGCGTTTAATTAAGAAGATCAATTATTTTAGTTTGTAACAGCAGTTCGTTAAACACTGCAACGGGACGAGTGTTCATATAGATAGATAGATATGAACAGACTGAGATAGGTAGATTGAGACAAACAGGTATATAGATATAGATATGAACACAAAGAGAGACTCACTCATACACACATACCTAGAGAGAAAGAGAGTGAAAGACAGGAGAGCACAGATATATATGAAAATGAATGAACTCACAAATAGATAGATATGATGAACATACTCAAACATACATGCATATTGGGTTGATAGACGTACAGATCGATAGATAGATTCGATAGATAAAATCAGAGGCAGGCGGATACTAAAATTAAAAATATATATGAAAATGAACACATGCAAGAAGAGATAGATAGATAGATAGATAGATAATGTTTGTGTGTGTTCCTTTTCATGTCGGCCTGCTTCTGTTCATAGATAGGAACACGCTCATGATACATACATACATACATAATATAGGTAGATACGTAACTACAGACTTAGGTGATAGATAGATCATATTAGATAGATAGATAGATAGATAGATAAATCATATTTAATAGATAGACAGATAGATCATATTTAATAGATAGATAGATAGACAGATAGATAGATCATATTTAATAGATAGACAGATAGACAGAGACAGATAGATAGATCATAATAGATAGATAGATAGATCATATTTAATAGATAGATAGATAGATAGATCATATTTAATAGATAGATAGATCATATTTAATACATAGATAGATAGATAGATATGAACAGATAGAAATCGAGAGGTACCTGGGTCGTAGATAATGTGATTGATTGGAGAAGGAAGCACTAGACAGAAATGAGAAAACGATTATTGAAGTTCACGTCTTCGTTTGCTTGTTATTCGTTTCCCTAAGTCCATGAATAAAGCGATTTTACGTATAGAATATTGAGATCAATGAATAGATTTTAAAAAGCTATCGGGTTGGCATATGTAGTGAACATTTATTTCATTAATTAATTAACTGGAGGGTTTTTACTTTTTAAAAATATCGTTCACATAAAAAAAAAAAAGTTTAATAATCCGCCGTTTTGGCAAAAGAAGGTAAAAAGCAGACATTAAAATGCGGCAACTTAAAACAGAAATATATATATATATATATATACATATATATATATATATATATTCATCATAAACATTCATAAACTGATGGTTAAAAATGTACAAACCTTTAATAAGTAGAATCGCTCACTGACAGGTAAAAATTTCCGGGGATATTCATTAAAAAAACCCGTTGGTAAACCTGACCCCGCGTTATTTATATTTCAACTTTTTTTTTTCTTTTTTTTTACTCCGGACGGGGAAAAAACTTTAAGCATCTTCGTCGGGTACACTTCAGATCCCGGTATGGGTACATTGTGCTGGAGTTAACTGCTGGGATATAGAGGCATACATATACATATATATATATATATATATATATATATATATATATATATATATATATATATATATATATATGCTTTTCTTTTACTTTTCTTTCTTTTTTTTCAAAGTTATTTTTTTTGCTTCACTTTTCAGCAGCAACCAAAGGCTCAAAATAATTGATTTCTCTTTAAATGTTGAGAATTGAAATTCAATGGAAATTTAGGGGAATAATTATAATTGGTGAGTCTTTATTTCATTTTTAAATAAATACGAGATTTTTTTTCTTCCTTTGCGTATATTTTTTCTTTTTTTATATTTTGACAACAAGAAAACGGATGGGTTAGAAAATGTATGTATGTATGTATATATATATGTATGTATATATATATATATATATATATATATTTATATACACATGAAATAGTAAACACAGCAATTAATAAAGGTAAGTATTCCTTCGTCGTTTCTTTCAAAGCTTGTATATGTGATGCTATGTGAATTATTTACATATACACACGTTGTGAAATATTGTAAGCTAAAAAAAGTAGATTTTTTTCTTCCAGATTTCGTTTATCCTCCTTTTCTTCAAATGTGAAAAATTGTTGCGTCAAGCGATAATAATTGCTGTGGTTATTTTGAAGATGACGATGCAGACGTTTTAATAATGTCACCCGAGTGTCGAGATGAACATTCAAGTTGGGATCCAATCGTAGATAACGGTCGGATTTTTCCGAGAAGAAAATGTCGCTGTAGTCTCGACAAAATCCTTTTAGTGAGAAGGTAACTAATTCTCTTTAAAAACAGTAGTAGCAGCAGCGACCACAATGACTACGACGATGGCAGTCACAATATAGCACACAAGAGAAAATTATCCCACACATAGGAAGATGCGGGGGAAAAAAAGGACCTCACTTAAATTTGGGGATCTTTTATTTGATTGGATTTTAATATATTTTAAATCATGAAATTACTATATATATATATATATATATATATATATATATATATATATTTAAATTTGAATGATAGCCAATATCTTAATTTTTTATTATTGTAGGAGGAAAATAACTTTTTTTACCCATAAAAAAACACTTTTTGCTCTACCTTCAAAGGTCTGACGTTCAATTGTAAAAATACAAATGTAAAAAAAAAAAGGTATACAAATGATAACCTTTTTGTTTTTTTTATAGCTTTTCTTTTTTCTTTATTATTCGTTTTGAACTGAAGATGCCGTTGTCTCTCTAAAGAAGGAACAAGGGTCATTTAAATTCATTGAAAACTTTTAATTTTTTCTTTCTCAGAAAATATCAACGAATATCTCTCCTCACTGAATTTTCATTTCAAAATCAAAGAGGTTCCTTGTATTCCAATGCCTAGTGTACGTATTTTTATTTATTATTTCTGTAACTTTTTTCCTTTTGATTAAAATCCAACTAAATAGTGAACAATAATCACGCTTTTCTTTCTTTCTTTTTTTTTTTTTTTTTTTTAAATCCAACGTCGCAAGGAACAAACAAGTTAAAAAGAAGAAACAAAAAAAAAAAAAAAAAAACTAAAAAAAAAACTATTTGTTGTGTTTATTAACGAGAAGAATGTGTTGTTTCCGTTTTAGCAACACAAAACTGCAGCAGTTGAAGCGACTATGAGATTTCTACAAATAACATTAACAATGTTGTGAACATTATTGGAAAGAATTTTTTTTTTTTTTTTTTTTTACATCCACTGCTGGGACGACAATATCCCTGACTTTTTTATATGGATGTAAAATCCGTCCGATGTAGAAATTGTCCGGAATATTTTTTGGCGAAATGTTTTTTTAACTTTCCATCTATGTGATAAAACTTCATAAAACAGTCACATTTTTTTTATTTTTTTTTATTTTTTACTTATATCATTAATTTTGCCTCCTCTTTCTATTTTTCTCATTTTTGTCTTCTTTCCTTAATTTTTCCCCACAACTAAAAATTCCTATATCTGGTTGGAGTATCCGCTGTGGAGTGCGCGTGCGTCTGTGTGTGTGTGTGTGTGTGCGTGCGTGTAAAAAGATTTTAAATGTGTAAATAACTGTCTTTACACAACTTTGGGTGTAATCATAATATTATCATATATTTTTTTTAGGATAGAAAAAAAATGCACGCGCTCACACACACATACACACACACATACAGAGAAACGTGGCTTCTCTACGTTTGCTCAGTTAGTGCGTGTGTGTATGTGCGTGAATACGCCTGCACAGATGTATGTACGTATATTGTATAAATATGTGTGTGTAACACCGTAAACAAGTGTGTGTTCTGCACGCGCGTGAGACCGACTACGTAGAGAAGAGCGCGTGTGCGTGCGCGCGCACACAAAAGATTAAAAAAAGGGGGGGAGAAAGAGAGAGAGAGAGAATTCCTACGGCAACTTAACGGGCTTTCGTTTCATGTTTTTTTTCTCTCGTTCTTTTTTCCCTCTCGCTTGCCATTTTTTGTTTGTTTGATTTGGAAGCCTTCTCTAGTCACTCACTCTTCTTCTTTTTCTATCGGGTTTCCACTGGTAGACCAGCCTTGCCATCAAAGTAACGTTAACTAACCTAGACTGCTACTTTCTTTATCATTTGCTTACCTAATGACAAGCTTTATCCCCCACGCTAACCCTAGAGATGGGATAACCCAGAGGTCGTGACCTCTCCTTCTTCAAAGCCAGGAGAGAGATTTGTACTTAGTAAACACGACAGTGAATTGAATTGTCATCAAGAAAGACAGTTTATTGTCTCAAAACATTAAATTAACATTGGGTGATTTTTATGTAATACACATGAATGAATGCGAATTTTATAATATCACGGAATACGAATTTTACAAAAAAGAAAATAAAAAGGAATTATTGTGATTGGTTTTTGATTAAAAAAAAAAAAAAAAAAAAAGGTAAAAAAATATAAAATCCTTGTGTTCGGTTTTTTAGTTTAAAATTCCAACCAGTAATAAGCGAAATACCGTTTTCTTGCTTAGCTTAATTAGTCTTTGATGGGAAAAGAAACGTGTGTGGCGTTACACTTGGAGTCTTCTTCTTCAATGTTTCTTGTTTCTATGATCAACTGATACTGTATTATTTGTTACATCGTGTGTCTAGCAATATTTAATAATACTGATATGCATACTGACCTAATCTCTGCCTGATGTAGTTAAAAATGGATATTTAACAGTCGAAAAGAGACAGAAGAATCGCGTAAAAAGACTGTCCTCGGGTAAAATATCTATTCCTTCTTTACACCCGGATTTCAAATCTATAATTTGTAATAAGGTACCGTAAAAATTTGAATGAAATGGTGTATGGATTCAGTGTTTAAGCCGGGAAGAAGAAAGGCGCGTAAAGTTCATAAATACAGTAAGACAGCGTGCATAAATTATACATTTAAAAATTATTATTATCTTTTTTTTCTTGCCAAAACCAAGGATTATTTAAGAATAAATTTCCACAGATTTGTTTCATTATTTTTTGCTTTTGTTTTTTTTTTTTTGCTTTCTTTCTCTCTTTCTTTCTTGATCGCCTTTTCGTTTGTGTAGCCACGATTGTAAATTAGACGGCTACGTTTTCTTCATCTTTATGTCGAACTAGAAAAGGGAAAAAATATATGGTGTCTCGCATTGCGGGTGTATTTTTTTTTTTTTTTGGCCAGTTAGATCGGTCGGAGTGAGCCAAGAAGACTGAAACGTTTTAGCCTGTTACAAACGGCATGATGAGAAGAGTAACTGCTTGCCGGCCCGACACACAGAAGGCAAAGTCAAGTTGTAAGGATATAAAGAGACGCTAGGCCTTGCCTGCTACCAACTACTTTCACTTTCGCAGGCACATTCCATTACGCTAATACTGGGGGAGCCAGGTTGTCGGACAAACTGGCTTCTTTCTACCGTGTACAACACACGCATGCACGTACGCACATGTACACACACATATTCTCTCACTCACGCTCGCTCTTTCTCTGTGTTTTCCTGATTTTCCCCGAGAATGTGTAGATGCGTGTCTATATAAAAGTCTTTTCCCTTTCTCCTCTTCATCACCCTCTTCTTATGGATGTTGTCTTCAGCAGAGGTAGGAGTGTTAGTAGAGTTGAAGAAGCTTTGGTCCTTCTGGCCATCTATCGACCATCTCATCACACGTAAACACACACACACACACACACACAAGCGCACGCGCGTGCACGCGCAATCGAGCGGTGAGTCTTCTTGTCTGGTCTGTCGCAGCTCACTCGTCGCAACTTGACCACTGTCATTTATTCTAGCTAATATTCCTCTAGTCTAGCTATATTTGAAAATTTTCAGGAAAATTACAAAAAAAAAAAAAAAAAAAAAAAGAAAAGAAAAAGAAAGCAAGAAAGAAACAATTGTAAGAATTTTGCTGCTGAAGAAGTTATAATTTATGTGTTTCTCATACTGCAAAAAAAACAATGAAAACTGAAAAGGAAAGTTAAGTCAATTTCTCGTTTTAATGATATATGGATGGATAGGTTTAAGAAGTTTATTTTGTCTTTAGATACATTGGCAATAATAGCAGGTGAGAACATTAAAATCCTTTTTCACTCAGCACCCCGCCAGAGATTATTATTATTATTCGCTTCGATTGGCCCTTTTCTTCAGCTATAAGATTAGTACACACACACACGCACACACACGCACACGGGCACACACACACGCACGCGCGCACTGAGCATTGAAATTATGATGTTACCCCAGCCATTGTAGTTAAATGCTTCTACGTCGATTGCAACACAACACAACACTTGTGCTGTTATTCTGTCATTATCATTTCGTACGTAACATTGATATACGCTTCTGCTGTATGTTTTCCCTCTTTTTTTTCTGTTCTTTTTTCTTTTCTACGGCAAACGGCTGGCAAAGAAATCTGTGTTTGAGTTTGCAGAATAGAAACAAAAATAAAAAAATAAAAGTTGCACACACGCACGGACGAAATGTGGGTGCGAGGACATTGAGGTTTCAGACCCTCGACATTTAGATATTTTGTGAAATCCAAAAGTACAGAAATAATAATAAAAAAAAAAAAATCCCAAGGAACTCTTCAATTTTTGTGTGAATTTTATTTTGCAGTTACTTTTTCAGGCTCTTCTTAACACTGTGCTAAAATATCTGGGGGTTATTGTTAGTGCTAGTGAAAAAACTCTCCTCAAATATCTTGGGTACTATATTTGCTGTACACACCAACTATGACCGACACACTGAACAACAGTCTTATTCCTTCTTCGATTAAAAACTCATTGGGTTGGGTGCTGTGGGGTGGGGTGGTGTGGGGGTGGTTGTTATTAAGTGCCACCAAGTCTCCTGAATAGTCTCATACTCATTTTTATTCTTTTTCATTAATGCTGTGGCCTGGAGTGTTTTATTTTTACAATGACATTCACCCAGTACGATGCCCAAGAGCCACTCATGGTAGAGGGTTATAGAGTAAAAGGCACCACCCCAAATAAGGCGATAAAACCACCAATGCACAAGGGTGGGAGGAGGCACCGGAAGTGAAGAAGAATGAAAAAACTATAGAAGGAACTGGAAACAAAATCCAAAACAAGAAACACGGGATAAAAACGAAACCTCTACTAACCTTGTTCAAAAGACCGAGGTTGGGGGTGAACCGGACGTTAGGCGAACCTCTCTACCCTTATTCTCAACTCTTCTGATTTCCACTTTCTCCAATTTTATTTATATATGCTTTTCAGGACTGATCCCAATGCTCAGATAAAGACTGGTATGACTGTCACCTTCATGTTCCCTTTTCTAAACTACCTGGCACAATTGAGATTATTATTTTTATTTTATATCTACTGGTTTTGTATTTAACGCTTCTTTCATTAGAGATCAAGTGGCAACAAGTCTTTGACGATTTATTACTTTCCGATCAAAAACGCAAAACAGCCGAATAGACAAAATCAAACAACGAAGATCACCATTTTTAAAAAAAAAAAAAAAAAAAAAAAAAGTTGTAGACATCTTCATTCGGGTGAGCGGGTATTTCATCACCGATTACTTCGCAGAACCCCCCCCCCCACACAAAAAAAAAAACAAAACAAAACAAACATTCTATTGCATAATTTGGAGTCAGGGATGGAGGGTAAAACCATTTTTTTCTTTCTGGAACCAATTCATAATAAGGAGCCAGAACGAACCTTCCCGTTAAGAATTGGTAAAGACTAAAGAAACGTTTTTTTTTTTTTTTTTACCGAAGTGTTAGGCAAAGATCTTGAGCTCAGATCTTTTAGACTTCTGTTTCTTCGACTAAAAACTCAAGTCAAATCGCTTGACATATGTTTGTAAAATCGCTAGCCTTTGATAAACAATTTATCAAGACGATTTTACAAGTAGTTTTAATTCCAATAAATTACATATGGAATATTTTTTGTCAATGTCCATCTCTTCTCTAGAAAGTTTCTGGGCGTTTTGTAACCTAGAATTAATTTCGTATTAAGTTTCAAAGCAAAGTGATCACTTCACTAAGGCAGGTTGTGTAACAATGTAATTTAATATTTAAAATAAGTTAAGTACAATCTTTTTTGCGCGTAGAGCCATACATTGTATAATAGTGTTAATAATTACTTTTTTGTTTCAAGGTAATGATTAACAATTTTTTTTATACATATATAAAATAAGAAGAATGAATCGAACCGTACGTTTCACGGCCACCTGTCTAATATTCTAACCGCGTGACTGATTAATGAATGCAGACAAGATTTAAGAATTGTGAGGGTCTGTGTACCAAAACTGGGAACTCATTGAGTAGATTAATAATAGATAGAGGATATTACAGAGAAGAGTCTTCTCTGTGTACTATTGTGTGATAAACATCCTCACCTACCCTATACTTGGGGTGGAAATCCAAATTTTGCAGCTGCCGCCCGGCAGCGGTAAGTCCTTATTTGTACACGTTCGGATCGCAGATTTGAAAATGAAAAAAAAAAAAAAAAAATGATTTAATAATATTTGCTTAGGTCATGTAACTACCTGTTTTTTTTTTCACCTCAGGCCTCAAACCTACCGCGGGTTTCAATGTAATACTCGAAATCCTGATATCATTAGATTTTCCAAAGAGATTAATTCAAAATAAAAGCTTAGTAGATTTTAGGATCGAGTCGGTGATGTTTATTATTTCATATTCTAAAAGATGAAAAATGTAACTTTTAAAAAAATATATGGAGTTCTAATTTCTTTTTTAATCTTTCTTTTCAAATTCCTCTTTTTTTATGGGAATTTGAAAATGATTATATATCAATACGGATTACAACTCCCTTTAAAAAGAGAATATAAATGGACACCCCCACCCTACAGGTATCAATTTTTATTGTTTTACTTAGCCGGGAGAATTAAAGCGCTGGTTCTTGAATTTGGTGGTCTAGTAATTTTGAGTTCAATCCTCGGGCTGGGTAGTACAGAGACTAGTCACTAGAGATGTAGAAACAAGAATGAAGAATAACAGAGAAGAACTAAAAAAAAAAAAAAAAGAAGAAACGGTCGTATATCCCGAAACAGCGGAACGATAACAGTCTTCTTCCGTAGATTGAAAAAAAGAAAAAAGAAAAAAAAAAAAGAAAAAAAAAGGGGTTCAGTTAAAAATTCCCGGAAGGTTTAATACTCGGATTGACAGACACTTGAAGAAGGTCGGAGAGTATACTGGCTGAAACCGTTTCGATAATAACAACAAAAATGAGGATATTAGTGACTAAATGTAAATAGATAATCCAAAATTATAGTTTTCATTTTTACGTAGCACCGAAGAAATGGGAGGCAAGAATAGATGGAAGCGGGAAAGATTATGATTAAAGAATATCCCAAGGTTTGTCAGTTTTTAAAAATCTGTATTCGAAATGTTTTTGTTTTTTTTATTTGAGTCTGAACATCACCAACTCATCGTGAAGAAAAGATTGGGAGCAAGTATCCTTCTCGATAAAAAATAAGTTTTTAAGCGATAAAGGAAGACTCTCTTGAAATAGAAGGGTCAGATAAAAAAAAAACAAAAAAAAACAGTCAAAATTATAAATGCCTTTTTATGAGGTCAGGTGTTTGTAGTCCGACTTGTAAAAGCCGCAAAAAGACGATCTATATTTTCACAATTTTATTACAAGTCGTTTACTAGTAACGTCCATTTCGCAACATGACCCATTATTATTTATCTTTAGACGCATATTAAAAGGATTTTGCTATATGGCGGCACCCATCTCCTCTCCTATATTTTTGAAACGCATTTTTATTTAATCATCAACAACAGCTGTGTGAGTACTATAAATCTTCGGATTTTTTCTGTAAAAATTCATCCCAAAATAAAAATATTCTATATAAAATTCACACCAAATTCTCCAAGAGCGAGACTCTTCCATAGCACTCTAGATGGGTTGACGTTTGCCACTGCCCCCAAATGTGGACGATTCGAGTGCGCTATTTCTAAGTGTGGGGTCTGTGCTCGCGCTGACCCCGATAAACACGCCAAGAAAAAAAAAAAAAAAAAAAGAAAATTGTAAAAAAATTCCTTCTAAGTACCAGGATATCATCCGTACTTAAGAAATGTGAATAACTCTGAGTTTTGGTAAATTTTCATTCTGAGTGTTGGAGTTGTTGCGAGGGAAGCTAAACAAATTTTGATTGAAAAGAGCGCCAAAATTTAAAAAAAAAAACAAAAAAATAAAAAAAAGTTTACAAACAAAAATTTATAATTTCTTGTGGTGAATTAATATTTGCGATTACTAACTTTTTAACTTTACATTATTTCAGTTGAATTAGTGGCAAAGATCACAATGTTCAATCTTAATTGTTTTTCACTTTTCAGAAAAAAAAAAGGGTTTCATTTTTTTCTTCAAGTTTTGTTGCATTCTTAAGAAAGGGTTTCTCTTGAGATATCAAGAAGTCAAACAGGCTCGAGTTTTGTGATCTGATCCTTGTGCAAAGCCGGATTATTCTTTAGGTTAGTAAAGGTCCTAAAACGGACCAGGCCCTGAGTTTAAATTTCTTGTTTATTTTAGACATTTTCCGATTTAACATGCTGCATGACAAATTTTACAAGCATACGAATATATCGACATTTGATTATGAAAAAATTCTTACCTCACTCTTCTTATAGTTTGATTGTCAACTACATTTCTTTCTGCCCTAGCATCTCCTACCTTCAAGAATTACTAGTTTTAAATTTAAATATAACGATTATTGGAATTTGATGGGTATTTATTTTATTTTCTTATTGATTAAAAAATTTAAAGAGTGAAATAAAAAAAATGAAAGGAAGAAGACCTACAGGTCAGGAAGGAAGACAAAGTTCGAACCAATTTTTTTAATTTAAAATCTATTTTTACTGAAGACAGGGATGTGTCCTGGTCCGGGTCTACTAAAAAGATGTGCGAATCTAAGCGTCGGACAGTTAGCGGCGTTTTCTGCGACTGTATCCGTGTGTGGGAGTGTTGGGGTCCACGCAACTGTCCGGCACAACATCCGCGTGCGTGTGTGCGTGTGTGCTCCTTTTTTTCTGCTGCTGACCCCCATCATACACACATTTTGGCTACAATAAAAGATTGAATAAAATGAATAATGTTAACACTATTTTATTCAATTTGATTTACTGAACGTGACATTCGTGGCTAAATCAGTAGATTGTGTCGCGCCGGTATATATATATATATGTATACAAGTATATGATTGGTGTATGGAATGAATTCCAATAACCAACAATTACTATTCTTAAAAGAGTGCTCAATACAAAGTATAGCAGATATAATTATTTATTTAAAAAAAAAATTTATAACATAAATATGTTATAAAATCACTACAAAAATAGCCATTTTGTTTCAACACCCTCGGTGTCTTATCAAGTGATGACGTTGAATGTAAAATAAATGGTTTTAAAAGTTTCAAATTAATTAACAATCCTTCGCCACATATTTTTATGTTATAAAATTTTTTTTTTTTAAATAAATAATTATATATATCATATATATATTATACACACACGCATATATGAGAAGCTCTTATTAATTAAGAACAGTTACACAGAAGCACAGTTTTGTCTTGATCTACTAATTACATTCTATCTATCCAAGTTTCTTCACGTCCATCTATGTCATCTCTATCTCTATCTATCTAATCTGCACATACAAAAGAGATTTCTAAGTCCAACTTAGTCCGGCATAGGGCCACAGTTATGCCGTACTCAGCGTAGGCCACACCCCGATCATAGATGCTTATGATTGTGCGGGACCAATTTTTTCATTACTCTACGGTTGGAGATAATATTTCATAACTTTGTTCTCTCTCTTTTTGCCATGTTTCTGGGTTGACATGACGTGTGTCTGTTTTACTTTTTATTTTTAAATGTATTATTATTATTATTATTATTATTATTATTATTATATTATTAACACAAGCAACATCGCCGTGGTGCAGTTGTTAGCTAATTTTATAGACCAGTACATTTGTAGTGAGTTCGATTCTCACTAAGTGCTCCTTTTTATTTGTGGCCTTGTGTTAAAGCTTTTAGTAAAGAAACAAAGTCCCTTCACTCAAAAGCAGCGGTTAGTAAGTTATAATCATTACTGATCTAGTGGGGTGGGTCATAAATAGTACAAATTTATCTGCGGCAGATATTGGTAGGCTTTTTAGTTTTGTTGACTCGGCGCAATTGAATTGTTATTTGATTACCAAGTGCATCTCACAGACCAATGATTTGTTAGTGAAGTCACATTTTCCGCCTTGTACCAGACCTGGCTGATGATAATAAACACCAAGGTTCATAGTAGTATTCATGTGTGCGAGTTCGATCTTTACTACTGGCAGTACTTTTTGCTAAAAACCTAACTTTTGTTACTTTAACTGCGCGCGCGTATGTGTGTGTGTATGTGTGTGAGAGAGAGAAAGAGAGAGAGAGCATTTCTGTTATTTTTTATCATTTAAGATATTGGATCACTCTCTCTTAATTCTTGTCAAATCTCCTCCCCCCCTCTCTGTCTCCCCACAAAAAAAGTACCTCGAAGTGTGCCACCTTTGATTATCGATTCTTGTGAGAATAAAAGACGCGCATTTTATTAAAATAAATGAATAAAGAATGAATTTTTCGAATTTATTTATTTTTTTCTTAAGAAAACATTTTTTATGAGTTTCAAGGTAATTTTTAAAAAAAAATATTTAGGTGAAGTTACATCATCATCACCATCGTCGTGCCACGTGATAAACGGACAACTCGAAAATCCTAAGATAAATGCATCCTATCAATT
>OZ010595.1:91524564-91577064 GCA_963932145.1 Acanthosepion lycidas
GTATTGAATTACGTGAACAGGCGGAAACGTGTTATTCGAAAATAAAAAGACAGACAAGATATAAATCGCAAATCTTTGATAATGGCTAACGATCACCAAAAGTAGTCAGACATTAGATAATTTATATTTTAATATGGACAGGAAAATAAAAGATCCGAAATAAAGATTAAAAAACCATCCTTACCATAGAACTGTCTTTGGTATTCAAGCAACTGTGTATAAATAAAAAATTGTTTCCCAAGTACACCCAATATATATCCTTGCGCCTGGACTACATGGATGTTGTTTACACGAAAGGATTCATTCGACCTTTGACTAGGCTTTAATTCTGGGTCGATGCCCTGGCGCGTCCTGGATGTCGCCCTTTGACTAGGTCGATGTCCTGGTGGTCGTTATGTTGTTCTTTGTTCGGAGAGTGGGATTGGCCCAAACCAACGTCCACCTTCACTTTAAGCATTCCATGCACAGTCACGACAAAAATTCAGTGAATTAAACACGTGGTTACTACCAGACAGACACAAAAATGCCCACTAGAATTCAGAAACTAGAATCACACACACACACTAACACCACAAGACAAAGTCACGTGATGTCTACCTGACCAATGAAAAACAAACAACGCAGAACTCAAAATATCGGAGCTTTCTCTTTTACTCATTTCCAAATATTTCTGATGAAGCTCAGATAAAAGCGAAACATGATAAATTTATAAAATTTCCTATTTGTTCTTTATTATATAATTGTCTTATAATTGTGACTTACACTAATTGTTATATTTGCATATACTAAATGCAACAACTATTATGGGACAGCTGTATTTATTAGTTATTTTATGCATTTGACTGAAGTAAGTTATCGCGCCATCTTGAAATTAGTTAAATATCAAAACGCAAACTCATTCATGGGAGTGTGGGTTTTGTGGAAGGGGTAAACATGTTATTTGCCAACCCCTCGATCAGGAGGTTATTTGCATTTATATTAATATTCAATGACGAATAACGATGCAGTAAAATTGTTTTAAATAATCCACAACATAATGTACGCATCTAAAAATGACTGTATCATTATTTTCTCATATTCGTATAGAAAGTGGCTAATACAACATATTCTAAATATATCTTTATTTTACTCATCTCAAGTAGCAGCGAGTACCCATCATGATAGGCATGCAAAAATAGTAATAAACTAGTAATAGCTATGGATTGCTCTTTGTCTCACATACTATTGCGTTCAGTTTTCATTGGGTGGCAAACTAAATAAAGCTTAGTAAGTGTTCGAGGTGTCTGTTAGAGAGCGATAGTTAACGAACTGAAATTTTTAAACTGCCATGCTCCTTCAGGACATAGATGATCAATGGTTCTTTAGAGACTCGATTTATTAACTGCTAATTACCAAGGTTTCTCAAGAATGAAAGTTGAGTGGCTCCCCGTTGTCTTCTCCATTTACAGTAGACCCACGAGTCTAGCTTCGAAAACCCAGTTTACCCTACTATTTAACCCATAGTTGGGGAGACGTGATGGATTCCTGCCTTTACCTAAATACGCTAGTGTAAATAGTTAAATCTTTACTGGGTGCTATACGATAATATGCTAAACTAACTGGGACACATAATGTGGAAGGAGGGCCTGGAGAATAGAGGGAGAGACAAGGGAAAACGTGACATACCTAGCGGTCTTAAGCAAGTGGATGACAAAACGTGGTCTGGGGGAGGAAACAGAGGGAAGGAACTTGTTGAGAGCTGCAAGGGATAGAGGGAGGTGGTGAGCCATGATCGCCTACGTCCTGAAAGGACATGGCACATAAAAAGAAGTTAAATATTACGCATTTCTTCTCCAAAGTTTATTTCACGTGCACATTTGAAAACTATCAATGACTACATTATTATTATTATTATTATTATTATTTGATATCCTTTCAGACACTTAGATGTTTCGCCCGGGTGACAGTGATCATATCTCAACTAACTGCACCTTAGAGACATATCATAAGCTATTCCAAGCATCATTGCCACCTGTGCACTCCCAATAATGTCAAGTATCCCCAAGGTATCTTGCGGGGTAGAAAGATTCTCGTAAATAGTCCCGAGTGCGCCAACTCCAAAAAGAAAACCTTGACCTGCCGCTTCGTACATTTTCCCCCTATTTTTTACCTGCCAAATTCTTGATACTTTTCCAAGATACCGCAAAATCAGGATCTCTTCACGGCTGTTCTTACCCACACATGTGATACCAGGGCGATTTCTCTCCAAGTGTTTGTCAATTAAGATAGTCGTATTTCACATGAATTTCACTTGCTTATTCTGGGCTACTTACAGTGGTGAATGCTAGAACCATATCTATGCGCACTTAAGGTCATACGTAGTGCATATTTCCCGGTATATTCGAAGTTCTACTTTGGCATACCATTATTATTATTATTATTATTATTATTGTGTTCATTAATTTTATTTTCATTTATACATATATTTGTCCCAAATT
This sequence comes from Acanthosepion lycidas, assembly GCA_963932145.1. Lineage (NCBI taxonomy): Eukaryota > Metazoa > Mollusca > Cephalopoda > Sepiida > Sepiidae > Acanthosepion > Acanthosepion lycidas. Next base: position 91,527,042 of record OZ010595.1, read on the forward strand.
TAATTTATGCGAGCACCTAAAGGTTATCAATGACTCTAAAATCGTTATATATATATATATATATATATATTATGAAATGGACAAAGTAGGACAATTATTTTAAGACATTTTTATGTTTATACATTCTTTTTATAGATACAAATATTTAAGTAAATGCTCTGTTTTATAATAAATAGTATTAAACAACATTTACCGGCCTGAATGTCCGAGAAATTTTCATAGAAAATATTTGTCCTCCGACAAAAATCGAACATACATTCATATCTGCTCAAAGCGTATCCAAATATAAACAAATGACGTCACACATTATGAAATGGACAAAGTCCGACAATTATTTTAAGACATTATTATGTTTATACATCCTCGGTTAACTGACACCCACACACTCTGAAATATTCCTAATGGAGCTTCCGGTGCGAATGCCAAGCAGTACAGTAGGCCATTTCCAAATTTCTGGAGGAGTGGATTGCGTCATAGCATTCTCTTTCTCAAAGTTGTTGCCCAACTGGCCCTACTTTACTGTGCAGTCAACAAAATTAAAAACAAACAACACGCATGCGTGAAATTAAAAATATATATGTAATGGCGACAATTTACCCATCGCACCATATATATATATATATATATATATATATATATATACTAGCAGTAGAGCCCGGCGTTGCCCGGGGATGTAACAGTAAGAGATAGATCAAGTATCGACCATCATAAAGACTGAAAAATAAAATTGACAAAGATTATTATTTAAGGTTGACGGACACGCATGTCTTAATTATTATTATTATTTTTTTTTTTTTTTACGAATTGGTCAAACCCAAACTCAAGCAAAAAACATTGTTTTCAATCGTTATGAGTATACCGATTGAATAGAATTTTATTATAAACAATTGTCTTGTAAATGGAATTTTAAAAGCATTCTGAATGTAAAAATAAAGAAAAAAGTGTGCAAGACAATAAGAAACACTACCTGCCAAAAACAAAAGTCAGGTTTTGTTGAAATTGGTTGAAAAATGTAGGAAATCCGATCACATATATAAACGAACGAACACACACACACAACTTGGGTTTTATAATAAGTATAACTCGATATTAATAAGTATAACTCTATGTCCCCCTTTCATTAATGCCTCTTAATCGTGTTTTCAAATTCATTTCGTGCAAAAACTATTGTGATTTTCCAATTTTGGGCGCTGTCAGAACCACCGCAAGGTAATTTTACGTAGTCCTGTGAAGTTTTGTTGAAATCGGTTGAAAAATGTAGAAAATCCGATCCAATATATAAACGTACACACACACACGCACACACAATCTGCGTTTTATAATAAGTAAGATATATATTATACACACACACACACACACACAAATGTTCCCTCAGTACATGGTACAAGAACCACTCAATGTAGAGGGTTACTTTTTGGTGTTCTATGAGCTTAAGAAAAGGCAAGAAGTGAAGTTTATGGGATGATGCAGGGAAGATAAACGGTCAACCGTAGACTTGAAGAGTTCAAGATTGTCGTGATTGCGAAAACATCCTCTGCTAGGTATCAGTTCCACAAAGTTTATTCGGGAGAAGTTGTCCGAGTGATGCTATTGGGGTACAAAGGCAATCAGAGGTTGTGGATGTGGCATGCCGGGTCCCAGTTGTAAAGGGCTGCGGGTGGTGGGAGCAAATAATATAACTTGTTGTTAGAATGTTTTGGCTGTGGGAAAGAGGTCATAGGGTGGAAAATAATTTATCACACACAAGGTGTATATATATATATATATATATATATATATATATATATATATATATATATATATATATATGTATGTATTTTCCAAGCGTAGCTTAGATGTGGCACAAGGCTGTAAGTAGGAGGACAGCCATTGAGGATCGAACTCACTACTCAGTCGTAATTATTTTAGCGAGACAAGCTTGCTAACCATTACACCGCCTCGAAGTGTGTGTGTGTGTATATATATATATGTGTGTGTGTGTGTGTGTGTGTGTGTGTGTGTGTGTGTGTGTGTGTGTGTGTGTGTGTGTGTGTGTGTGTGTTATTGCACTAAGGCTAGAACAAAGAGAGAGAGAAAAATGTCCAGACAATGATTGAGATATATAGAGAGACGGCCAGATTTGGATAGACATAGATGATTAGACGAAGATAAAGCGTATGTTCAGACGTACTGAGAAAAAGGGTCAGGCTAAGATTTAGACACCGAGAAAGATATATATATGGAGAGAGAGAGACAGACTAAAAAGCGCTGGACAGGTTAAAACAAAGAGAGAAATATAGATAAATAGAGAGAATGATAAAAATATTGAGATGAAGATTGATAGACTAAGAGAGAGAGACGATTTAATTTAGACATATAGATAGAAAAATAGATGTAATATTTTTTATCATAAATTAAAAAAAATTACTTAATTTCTCTCTGTAGTTTTTTAGTTTGTATACCAAATCCGTTCACACGATGCTCCCCCACCCCTATTCGTTTCGCCACCATGCCGATTTCTCGCCATTTTGATGAGTTCTAAATTCGATATTCCACAGTTTTAACAAATATCCAATGTTATATCCACCGACATTGGGTCGGTGAACGAAAGAAATGACTTTGTGCGCGTGCGCGTTTAAACACATTGAAACATTTTCATGCACATATGCTTTTTACGCTCATATATATCTATGTGTGTGTGTGTGTGTGTGTGTAAAAACGTAGTTACATTTAAAACTTTTCACGCACAGCTGTTGATTGGCTTCCGCCAAGGTTGATAATAGTTGTATCAACATTTTGCTTTAATTACATTTTAGGCACCAGGGTAGTTATGGAGAAGTGGATTACTCATCCTTTTTTTTTTTTTTTTTAAAGCATATCACCCCAAGCAAGACGGGAGTGCCGCTAGCACGCAAGTGGTCACAGAGAATGAGAGCAAGAGTAAAGGGTGGTGTTTGAGGAAAGGATATAGAGAAGGACGGGGATCAAGATCAAGGCATCAGAAGATGTCGATTGACATTATATTTCTCAGTTCTGAGATAATTATGAGGTATGCCATTTCTGAGACATTTTTTCTACATGGCGGATGACCGTTATACTTCTTGCATAACGACATACTGACAGATACACGCTCCTTAAGCGACGTATGTATTTTATAAAATTGTAATACATCGAACATACAGTTGATGTAATATAACAGCTATTAATTAAGTCATATATATTTGTTGTTTATACATTATTTTTATAGATACAAAAATTTAAGTAAATGCTCTGTTTACAATAAACAGTATTAACAACATTTACCAGTTTGAATGTCCGAGAAATCTCAAAGAAAATATGTGTCCTCCGCGATTTTTCAGACATTCAGGCCGGTAAATGTTGTCAATATTGTTTTTATTATAAATAGAGCATTTAAATATTTGCATCTATAAAAATAAAGTATAAACAAAAAATATATTAAAATAATTCTCGGACATAGTCCGTTTTCATTGTGTGTGTGTGTGTGTGTGTGTGTGTGTGTGTGTGTGTGTTAGAATATAGTAATATCGGTACGTGCGGTCATAAGAAACGGCGTAATGACTGCTACTGACGCGTGAAACTGACATTCATCATTCAGCTTTGATCCCTATGCCCACACTGTCACTCTCTCTTTTTCTCTCACCATCTGTCTCTGTCTCTCTCTCTTTCTATATATATATGTGTGTGTGTGCGTGCGTGCGCAATAAATATACAAATAGTACACCCACCTACCTAATGCTAATCTTTATCCCTGGGTACTTAATTTATGCGGCCTTGTGCCATATATATATATACAAGCATTGTTCAGTGTCGATTAGAGAGAGAAACCTTATTGGATTGAGGGAATAATATTTATTACACTTCAGACATTAAACTCAGTCTTCAATTTAGAATGCAACGCCTAACGCAATTATAGAAGCAAATTATTGAAGAAATAACGATTTTAAAATTAATATTATCAATCTACTATTTTTTCTTATTCATAAGATGATGAATTTTGGAGCGCGATACGTTTCATCGAACTCTGATGAATTCGTTTTTTTTTTTTTTTTTTTTTTTTTTTTTTTAAATTTATACGCACGATCTTGTTTGATTTTATTTTGCTTGCAGGAAAAAAAGAACCTTTTTCATAAGTAGAAACATTTACAGTAGCCGGGAAAAAAATGAAAAATAGCTACAGACAACATGAATCTGTGGATTTTAGCAGAGGAGGAGGAGAACGAGGTGCAGAAGAAGACGATGAAGGCCTAATTTGAAAGTAGTCGCGTTCTTTGAATGCTGGGTAATCGTTTGCGCCTGCGCCATGTAATTTAGTTAGAGAATTTATCATTGGCTTTTCTTCATCTTTTTTTTTCTTCATTGTCTGTATGTCGGCGGCATGCCATTGGAGAAAGAACAATTCGCCACTAAAGATGCAATTCTTTGGACTGGGACTTGAATGGCTGACAGGATTGGTACTTTGATTTTAGGCTTCGAATGTAGAAATTGAATGGTGAAAGAAAGTATGGAGACTTAAACCAAATTCTTCATTCATAATTATTTTATATATATATATATATATATATATATATATATATATATATATATATATATATATGGCATTAAATTGTAAGAGCTTTAGGCGCTAAAATTGCTGCTTTTTTCCGGAGTTTACCGGGTGGAAGGCATTTTTATGTCATAAAGTGCTCGATATCAAAATGTAAAGATAGAGAGTTAATAGTATTAATGTAGCAAAACTTATCACTTAACCAAGCAGTGTTGGTTCAGTTATGCCGACTTCGAAGTTTCGTAAGCGCAAATAATTATGAACGAAGAATTTGATTTAAGTCTCCATACTTTCTTTCACCATTCAATTTCTACATCCGAATCCTAAAATCAAAGCACCAATCCTGTCAGCCATTCAAGTTCCAGTCCAAAGAATTGCACCACTCAGAAAAGTGATAAGTTTCTCCACATTAATTATCTCTCTCTTTCATATATATATATATATATATATATATGGGTTAAGGGAAAGTGCTTATATATATATATATATATATAGCTTAAAGGAAAGTGCTAAAATCAACCCAATCAATACAAAGCCTATCAAAAAAGAAGAAAAATGAGAAATAAAGAAAGAAACACACACCTAAATGGATAGCGACTTAGATCGAGGAATCAGAGAGCCGAGTTTGAATTCTAGTCAAATCCATTATATTCACTTACGTGCTAATACTCTTGGGAAAGGTATGAATCCTCTTCTTCTACTCCAGTTATGAGTAAATAGCAGAACAGACAGCGTTCTATAGCCTTGGAAAGCAACAGGTTTACCGCAGAAAGAAATGGCAACCTACTGCGGGAAAAATCTGCCTCGTCAGTCATGTATCAAAAGATACATGATCGTCTAAGCGTGTATCCCGCACGGCACATAACTGACTGACCTAGACAAAAAATCTCCAGTGCTTAATGTCTACAGAATTAAGAAACACATTATTGGAAACTAAACGAATTCAGAATCGTAATAATAATGATAATAATAACAACAACTGTTAATCGGGTGAAGGTCATGAGTGGCGTGAAACTCGGAGCTACGGTTTTAAATCGGAGTCCTTAGACGCATTCTTGATTGTTGAATGCTCTTAAACACATAAATCGAAAAATATTCAATGCAAATTTCAGCTAATTTCGTTTTAGGCTCTGTCATTGTGTAAACATAACGTTGGCGTAAAATAACTGTTTTGTGTTGCATTAGTGCGATCAAAATCATTAGCCTCGATTCTTCCATTTAGACCTAATTCTATCTTTTTAAAAGACTAAGCCTCTTCTTTTATTCATTGTTTGATTTTTTTTAATTACTTTCATATTTTGGTTCTATTCTAAACTATCGAAGCAAAGATGAATAAACGTGGTTTTCCTGACATTGTATTGCTGAATTCCCTCTCTACAAAATCAACAGGGTTTGAAGACTTAACTCGGCTTCAGAACCGACCGAATATAGTTGGTTTCAAATATTTGCTTCCGGTGAGCCAGCTCTCTAAGTATTAATCTGGTCATGGTCGCAAGTTTGTCATTCGTCAGCCGTAGATGTTTATCCAGAAACAAACACTCCGATGTTAGAAGAGAAGGAAGATATTTGACACAAATCAGCTGTGAAGAAATGTGGCTATACGATGATTCGACTGATGATCAACTTGAATAGTTTGACACTTACTGTAATTTTTGCTCGTTTCAAAAGTTAACTTTTTTTTTATCCTGTGCTGAAAAGCTGATGAAAAGTGCTTTCTCTATGATAACCAGAAACGTGACTTTCTTTTGATCTATACCCCTTTGTTCATTCCTTCAATTTCCAAAAGCAAAATGTTCATCGCCAAAAGATCTTAAGGACTGTTTAGTGGTATAGCCATGGAATGTCATCTGCAACTTCATCAGACTGTTGCGGCAGTAGGGTAAAGCAGAACTTTAAAAACCACCCAGCAAAACGAATGCAGTTAGATATGGTAGCTCTACCTCCACCACAGTTATGACCAAACTTATATATATATATATATATATATATATATATATATATATATATATATATATATATATATATATTACTCGGACATTAAATGTTGTTAATACTGTTTATTATAAACAGTGCATTTACTTATTTGTATCTATAAAAAGAACGTATATATATATATATATATATATAATTCAGACTAACCTACCCCCTTATTCGATTTAACACATTTCCGGATCGGCGATCTATTTTTTATCGGTTTCACCCCATGCAAGGCAGTAAAGTCACTAAGACACAAGGGGTTACATTGTGGGGAAGAATTAAGGACAGAAACATTAATAAAGAGCGGGAAAAGAAAAGAGTAATCAGGAGGACAGTAGATAACGACTGACATTGTATTTAAATTTGCAAATAAAGTTGACTGGAAAGCATGGAACCAGAATGGAGTTCCATAAACGAGAAAAGAAACTGTTAGAATATAATTTACGGTTACATCTAGCTAACCCAATTGTAAATTGATAAGATTTCGACGCCAGTCTAGTATTGTGTTTAAATTCAAAAAGTCTAGATACTAAGCGAAGATCTCATCGGAACATTTGGCATGAAAGTATTTATAGAAGAGACATAGGGAGGCAACCTCAGAAATAACTTATACAGTGTAACCCGGATATAAGAGAAACCCGGATATAAGAGAGATTTTTTCTGGCCCCAAATTAGAGTCATACTTACCTAAACAAAATAGACCAAACCCGGATATAAGAGAAACTCGGATATAAGAGACTTCTTCTCCGGCCCCGACAACTCTCTTATATCCGGGTTACACTGTCGCCTCTTGCTGTTGACTTCAACGTCCACTTTTATATTTACATACGCTCTAGATCTGATATTAAGTACTTTAACCCATAAGTATAGCTTACCTTAAAACTAATATATATATATATATATATATATATATATATATAGTTTTAAGGTATGCTATACTTAGTCTGTCCTTTCATCTGTGTGTAAAGACGTTCTATCCCCCACCCACCATGTTAATTCCGTTATTTATTATTTTAAATTTAGTTGTGGACTCGACTACATAGGTAGAACGACACAGCGTTTAGATGTTAGGATTAAACTGCACGTGCCTGCTAAAATACTTAACAAACATTTTTCGTTTGGTGATACCATTCGAAATACATACGGGTCTGCTATAGCGGATCACTTGATAAATAATCTGACCTGTGCTATGGATTTTAGTGTGAGTTGGTTCTCTGTTCTGGCCAGAGCACACTCGTCATTCCATCTGAAGATGTTGGAGATGCTGTTCATCAGGTCCAGGCGACCCGCTCTTTGTAAACAAAGAGACTGTTTGCTTGGGCTTGCGGTTCCGTGTCTCTAGCATCTTTGGTGTTATAACTTTCATTATTATATTTTTTTCTCCCTGTCCATTCATTCACGTCATCCGCGACAGACTTTCTTCTCATAATTTGTTTCCCCGTTTACAGTTCTGACGAGATGGGACGAAACCGGTCGACTTGTGTTCGTGTTTTAAAATTTATCATGGCCTATAGTAAAAAATTTCTTGCCTTTAATGCCATTATATATATATATATATATATATATATATATATATATATATATATATACGTTTCGATGGTGACATTCATGTAGAAACATAGCTGGGATTCTGGTGAGAATTATTTGAAATAGATTATGATGAGTGTGTTCGAGCAGCTGTTTTTTTTTTTCGATTTTCTGGTAATTTGATTCAGATAAACTAAAAAATAGCAGAACCTCGCAGCAGATCTGTTAATAAAATGTACGTAGATGCAGGAGAAATAAAATTACTTTAAAACGTTGAGTGCTCGAGTTCAGTTACGAAACCTGACTTCAAACATCAACCTTATATTAGTCAACTGAAGCAAACATTTTTAGAGGGCGTTTCAGAGTCTGATCAGCTCTGATGGGGTCGACTTGGTGAGGTCAGTATGATGTTTGAAAGACCCGAAACTGCCCAATGATCCAATTCCAGAACATCACTGACGACGCCCTCTAGCGCTAAAAGAGCGTATATTCAAAGGATTAGCCAACTGAAGCAATAAAAGATTTTTGTGAGTTGATTTGTAGTTTGTGTTTTAACACTCATTTATTTTCATACTAAAAGTATCATTGCAAATAAACTCGTTGGCGCACCTGCAAATGAAAAGGTATCAGAAAAGGCTAAGCACGAGATAACTCGTAGTCAGTGACAGAATATAAACTACTAGCCACGAGTTATCTCGTTGTTGGCAGTCAATGTGTTAAAAATCCCAATGATCAAAAAAGTAATTTGCGCACGTTTGCATACAAGAGTTAGTGGTAAGTAGATATGGTCAATAAACAGCACCCCTGCAAGAAGCAAAGATAAAAAATAAGGCAAATGTAGTGGCAAATAAGCTATGACCAACCGAGAATTAAAAAAAAATGAGGCCACTAATAAGTTATGAACGAAAGATAAAAATAAAACAAATCACTTCTTATGTAGATATGACCAAATATGAAATTCTACAAAGTACCAAGGTTCTAGAGAGGTAAATAATCCGATCTAAATATGGCAAATATCAGTTAGAATAAAATAAGACAAATGTAATCGCAAGTAAAAATGACCTCAACCCTTTATCCACCAATAAATCTCAGGTAAACTTTCTTGCTAGCAGTTATAACTAAAAAGCCACTAACTACGAACGATTGAAAGATATGAAGAATGTCACACTTGGTCGACAATATTCATGGGTCCAAATCCACAAAACCATTCATGAAGTATAGATATAAAAAAAAAAATGTTAAAAGTTACCGAAATGGAGATTTGTATGTGAACCGTCCTTTATTTGTAGCGAAATACAGTGTAACCCGGATATAATGGAAACCCGGATATAAGAGAGATCTTATTTGGTCCCAAATTAGAGCCCGTGGTAATCTATATAAAATAGACCAAACCCGGATATAAAGATAAACCCGGATATAAGAGACATCTCCGGTCCCGACAACTCTCTTATATCCGGGTTAAACTGTAGAAACTTTCAAACGATAAACACGTTAAAAAAAAATCTAAGTGGTATTAACTGTAATAAAACTGTTAACCATCATTGTTGAAGATTGTGTACAATTGCTCATATTAAATCTGACCTTGTGTCACATTTTGCCCTCGCAGTAAGGCGAATAAATAACCTTCGTTTCGGATTGTGTCGTTATTTCCGGCTGTTATAATTATTTTCAGACACCTAAAATAAATATGAAGGCACATTTTTGCGAAAAATACGATTTGAAGGATTTGAGGTTGGCGTAACGGTTACAAGCACTGAAAATAGAATCACAGAGCCATTTTCAAATTTCGGTTAATGCTGTTTATATTTAATGTCACACAAATGGCTTCATAAAAGGAGAGGATCTACTTCTTTCTGTTCCCTGTTCCAGATACCTTAATAAAATGTCTCGTACAATACCTGTAGCCAGGTATTGAACTCACAACACTTTGGCCCAGTGGATAAAAGCGTTAGTTGAACTCAGTGACTTGACCCAAAAAGTTGTGAGTGCAATACCTGTGTAGAGGACCGGGGGTTTACATCTTGTTGCATTAGGAACACGTGCTGTTTATTCCTGCTAGAAGTTTCAACTACAAGAACATGGCGGACTCATGTTGAGTCCAATGGAAGATGTAAAGAAAACAAACAAGATATGTCAACAAATATATGTATTAAACAAAAAATTTACAAGTGACAAAGACATCAACATTTGTGTTTGTATGTGAACGTAAAGAGTTTGTATTTTGGTGAATATTCGTACGTACGTGTATGTGTGTTTCATGGCGTTTTCCCACAAGTGGACGAAAATGCGGATTTCTGCGAGAGATCATTTTTTGCAAATGTGTCCGTTGAAATGCAAAGTGAAAAAGAGAACGAGGCAAGAAATCGCCCAGTATTTATAGTGTAGCGGGAGCGTGCCCTAGTGAAATATTTGGACAATTAAAGAGGAGTTAACTCCGACACCTGGTTACCGCAGAGGTGAACAAAAACTTGGAGAGTTGAGTTAAAGGGAGATAACTGATAATAAGATACTCGGAAGAGGTATGGCACGTGGAACTAGAACAATCTACCACAGTAGACGAGATAAAGGGTTCGGTTAGAAAAAGCCCGGAGCGTACAACGAGCGAAACTTTGTGCATATTCCAGCAAAGGCGAGGACAACAGTCAAAACAATGTAAATAGTATAATTTCTATCCCTTTCTGAACTATGTTATTCTGTATAACAATATATAAAAACCCATGTATATGTTGAATTCACTTATTTTGAGAATGTTAAAGAACCCAAATGAATATTATTAACATTTTGCAAACAACTCCCGTTATCCCGGATTTCCAAAAGTAAAATACTTAATTGAAAAAAAAAAAAAATGTCTTTTTATTTCTTATTTAACGACTTGGCGAACATTCTCATAACCGAAAGAGATCTATTTTAAATTTTTATTTTCAAAGTTAGTTGGTAAAGTTAATTGGCACCAAGTGAATTTACACCCCGTCACCTGTATATCTGCAATGATTTGTATATTCTAGGAAATAAGTATACTTACAACATTGTCTGCGTGTTTTATACAATATCAAATAATATGAAATAATGATACGCCGTTATTTAGACATCTTCTTCTTCCACTTTGAAAACATTCATCGACTTCCTAGCTTGTCAACCCTCGAGGTATTATCGATCTGATTTATAATTCTATCGAGGCCCTGCGGTTCCATATCGACTACTTTGCGAACCATTGTTTCAAAGTCATATAAAATGATTCTTGGTTTTTACACAAGTAGAAAAGTAGATTAAAAGAGAGAAAATAATTAAAAGAGAGAAAAATAGATTGAAAGAGAGAAAATAAGAGAAACTAAAAAAAAAAAAAAAAAAAAAACCCAACAAACAAATGGAAAAATAAAAGTTTTAAAAATACAAAACTTTAAATCCGCGTTTGAATATGTGACCCACAGTAATAGCTTGCTGGTAAGTTCAGAGTAATACAAGTTACATAGTTATCAGTACAATTACTATTCCAGAGTTGAATCGTCTGATTATTTCTCATTTAGAAAAAAAAATCGATTTACGAGAGCTGACTGATGAATATGGTGTTCAACCTTATACAACAAATTTTAAGCCTGATAGTGTAGCGGACCATGTTTTTACATGTTGTTAGTTTAGGAACACGTGCATTTTTCCTGCTAGAAGAAGGTTCATCTACAAGAACATGGCGGACTCAGTGATTGAATCCACCATAAAGAAGTGTAAAGAAAACAAACAAGACCGATATATATATATATATATATATATATATATATATATATATATATATATATATATATATATATATATACACACACACAAACAAGTATATGTATTAAACAACACAATTTTACAATGGACATAGATTTGTGTTTGTGTGTGAACGTAAAGAGTTTGTATTGTGGTGAATGTTCGTACGTACGTATATGCGTGTATAATGTTGATGGCGTCTCCCACAAATGGGAACGCAATCTTTTGCGAGTGCTTATATTGTAGATGTGTTCGCTGAAAATGAAAAAATGAAAAAGGTAACGAGGCAAGAAATCGCCCAGTATTTATAGTGTAGGGAGAGCGTCCCCTAGTGAACAATTTGGACAATTAAGGAGGAGTTAACTCCGACTAGGGAAAGAAATGGAAGAGGAGTAGGACTAATATTAGATAGGAAATGTGTTCTAAGATACTAAACAGTCGAACAGAGTTCTTATCGTGAAACTGATAGGGAAACCACCTAGAATTGTCATCATCGTATTATATGCACCAAGAAAGAACGAAAGAACAAAGAGATAAGTTTTATAGCGCCGACTAGATAATGCCAGAAGCCAGTGATATTCTAAGGAGGGCATAATTTCAAAAGTAACAAAAGATCAAGAAAGTAAGTCATTGGATCATGCAACGAACGCGGAGAATAAAATTGGTCGCAGGTTCGAGTGCCACTGGAGAGCGATTACTTTTCTTTAAGAAGATTTCTCGAATATATTGACCGCTAGACGAAAATAAATATACTGTTTAATAAATAAACAGAGCTTCTACTCAAATACGAGTATCCATAAAAAAAAAAAATAACGTTCAAAGGGATAAAAAGCTCTGTCGGATTAATAAATAAATAAACATACCCTTTCTTTACAAATAAACTTTTTATAATTTTCCATCCGTGCTTCCTGTGTACCTACTGTCGTTGTTACTTCTTTTTGCCAGGGAGAGTGTGTGTGTGTGAGAGAGAGAGAGAGAGAGAGAGAGAGAGAGAGAGAGAGCCAGGGAAAGTGCAACATAATATCGCTAAGAATGTCCAAGATACTGGAACAGAGACTGGGTGAACTGGACACCCGAGGAAACGTTTGGAGCCGATATATCACAACGTTGCTGGAATTTGCAAGAATACTGGGAAAGGTGCTGTGGATGTTATGAGACCCGCTTAGTTTTTTTTTTTTTTTTTTAGCGATAATCACCTGCTAGAGGAAACATGTATTGTAAATACATAAGGGTTTACTACAGCATTGACACGTGACAAATATTTTTAATGTGTCTTATATTTTATGCGTGAGTGAAGAAGCATATTCGATTAAAATAGAGAGGAAAGACCATTTCGGAAGGAGCACCACTGGCAGTCTGTCAAGTACTTCTAAAATCTGATACCTCAGGCAAAAAAGTGTATAAAAAAAACATAAATAAGCGTGTGAAGACATCGCTGGTGGTGGGGGTGGCGGTGGTTGCCGGTGCGTTCGTCGTTCGACAAAAAGAAAAAAGAGAAAAATGTAACAAAGAAAGTCGACCAATGAGAAAATAGTTTTCCTGTCTCGTGCTCTGAGCGCACACATGTGTCTGTGTGTTCGTGCGTAAAAAAAAACCCGCCTCGTAGCACCACAGCTGCCCTGTCGACTCGATTTGTCCACGCTTCTCTTAGTCCTTTGGCGTTGTTGTTGTTTTTAATGAGGCCTAATATCTTTTGCTTTCTTTTATTTTTGTCACGTCGTTTTCCAGCACCATCATCATTATCATCATCGTTTTAAACTTGTTTTTTTTTTTTTTTTTTTTTTTTTTATACATGACAACTGAGTTTGCTTAGAAAAAGAGACAAGAATTTTTAAAACACATCTGGGACTAAAACAGAACCAGACAAACTCTAATTGAAACTATCTATCTATCTCAGTCTATATCTATCTATCTATCTATCTATCTATCTATCTATCTCAGTCTATCTATCTATCTATCTATCTATCTATCTCAGTCTATCTATCTATCTATCTATCTATCTATCTATCTATCTCAGTCTATATCTATCTATCTATCTATCTCAGTCTATATCTATCTATCTATCTCAGTCTATATCTATCTATCTATCTCAGTCTATATCTATCTATCTATCTATCTCAGTCTATATCTATCTATCTATCTATCTATCTATCTATCTCAGTCTATATCTATCTATCTATCTATCTATCTCAGTCTATCTATCTATCTATCTCAGTCTATATCTATCTATCTATCTATCTATCTCAGTCTATCTATCTATCTATCTCAGTCTATATCTATCTATCTATCTATCTATCTATCTATCTATCTATCTATCTATCTATCTATCTATCTATCTATCTATCTCAGTCTGTTCATATCTATCTTTGTCGTCTCTCTAAATTTAAATCTTATCAATAAGTAAAGGCCACCTGTCTATTCTTCAAATTATGCTATGTATATCAAATAACTTTTCATTTTTTCTTAGGCTTTGTTATTTCTCATTCACTTTGACTGTCTCTCTCCGTTCATATCTATCTATCTATCTATCTATCTATCTATCTATCTATCTATCTATCTATCTATCTATCTATCACAGTTTGTTACTATCTCTCTCTCTCTCCCCCGTGTGTATATATCCGTTTCCACCACATATTGTCCATTTTTATCTATGCAAGTGGGTCGTAAATATCTCACACATGAACTCATCTGTGGAATTTTTGTTGGCCGAGATGTTATTGACTTTGCCATCATTGTTTCGAATTTAGTGTTTGAATTTTGTCAAAAAACAAAATTCTGAAACTGTTTCAGTAGAAAGAGCTTCAATTCAACAAATGGGAGCCATACAATTTTCTTTCGCAACAGTAAATTACGTCCACACCGCTTAGTGGGTGGGCTCCTGACTTTTTGTTGAAACTGAGAACTAAACACTAAAAACAGAAAACTCATTTTGTTTTTTTCGGCCTCCTTCTATGACAATGCAATTGAGCCGTGTTGTATCATTTGTCCAACATTATTACTGCCATTAATTTTCAAAACAAACCAGAAAAAAATCATTTTCATTTTTTTAGCTTCTAAAACTTTTAAGTCTTAGATGCAAAGAAATGTTTATACGTGTCATTCTAGAAAATAAATACAAACGAATAGCTAATAAAACAAAAATAAATCTGACACGAGGATAATAGATCGAAAAATATTCATTTTATGAAACGATCAGATAAAAAAAGAAACAAAAAAGATTGCTATTGTAGTTAGACTTTATGAATTTAAACGCTCTACTAGATTGGCAACAAGGTCTCAAGTTACATTTGAAATGGTTAGATGAAACCGTAAGTTCTATGCTAACAATTTATTTTCTCACACTTCTCGCTTGTGGAACTCTCTTCCGGTTTTATGCTTTCTAGTTAACTTTGATATTTAAAAATTTAAATGCAATGTCAATCGTTATTTTCTATCCCCTTGATTAACTCTTCCATTTCTTTTTGCTCCTTCATAATGTTTTCTGTTTCCCAATTCTTTCACACCCAGTAACCCCTTGTGTCTTGCAGGGGGTGAATTCGATTTAAAAAAAAATGAGGAATCTTTAAAACTTTAGATTTGATTTAGCACACCCCTTGCTTTTCACATCAGATTTACTACCCAGCAACGTTTTATTTTGTGTGATTGATTGAGTCCACATCCATATGCATCATGTCTGCATAAGATAGTTAAAGAATTCCCTGATGAATGCTGAAATTACATTCATTAAATATTTTCTTGTATTTGATAATATTGACTTTTGTTGAAGATGAGTTATTGATTATTATTAATATCATTATTGATTATTAGTTATCATTTTCTATAGTTTTTTGCTGTAATTATTTGTTGGTTTTCTACTTCTGCTTCACTTTCCGTTGAACCACTTCTTTTTTGCTTGCCTGCATTTGTTTACAATTCCTTAACAATAGATGAAGAGGAGATCTGAGGCAGCAGAGATGTGGTTCTACAGAAGGATGCTGTGAATACCATGGATGGAATATGTGAATAACAAGGAAGTTTTAAGGTTAAGCAAGTGACCTTTCCAGCTCTCTGGGGTAAGGATACAGATTCAACCTGTGCAAGGAATTAGTAATGACCACTTACGGGGGGGGGACGAAATCGGATTTTAAAAGCGAGGGGAGGGCCTAAATAAGATATTAGGTTTTATAGCATTGTCTGAAAGAAGGTCAATTTAGTCTTCTGTTTAGTTCTTAGTTTCATCAAAAAAAAGTCGAGGCTGAAGCTCACCCACTAACCGGCGTGAATGTAATTGCTATTGCGAAAGAAGACTGTATAGCACCCATTTGTTGAATTGAAGCTTTTCCGTAGAAAAGCTTCAGATGATTTGCGCCTCTTGTTTACCTGGTGTTAATTCCAGAAAGATAATAGAAGCCATTTTGTGCGTGGGTGACAAAACTTATTCCGGAATCACTCAGTTTACATGTATTTTATTGTCCTTTTCCCTGTGCTCACCAGATTTAAACCCAATTGAACATTTGTATGTATATATATATATATATATATATATATATATATATATATATATATATATATATATAAGGGAATAAAAAAGAGAGAAAGAGGGGTATTTGTTGGGACTTAATTAGTTGAATATTTCTTTTTTTTTTTAATAAATGCTCACCTCATACAAGGTCCAAGAACCACTTAAAGTAGAGTGTTATTGAATGAGGATAAGCAGGATAGATAACTGTTGGACCTCGACTTGAAGAGGTTGATCATAGAGATCGGGAAATATCCTCCCGGGATATAGATACCAAGCATTAATTTATGGATGGCATGCACTGTCCACTTGAAATATCGTTGCATCACAGCCTTGATATTTCTGATTATCCCTCTTTAACAGTGTTGTTCTTAATTCTAGTGCACGTTAAGAGAAAAAGAATTTTTGTGTTGGCTAAGAGATTTGAAATGAAATCAAAATCGCCATTAGTCATCATCATCTTTTCAATAATAATCATCATCAGATTTTTAAAATTATTTTTTGTTTATAGTCGTGAGATTCTAACGTTCTTCTTCATAAAAAGACCAAAGTATTTTTTCTTTTAGATTTGCCTTCAGGTAATTTTCCTCTCTCATGGTTTCAATTCCTACGTACACAGTTTCAAGAAAGAGAGTTTTCTCCGGGACATTAGCACTTAGTGAATCTACCGTTAGATATAAAAGTGCAAAACAAAAATTCATATCCAATATTTTTGCATCCCTTCAGCAAAAATAACCAGAACTTACGATGCTGATATGAAAGGGAAAAAAATGTTTCAAATATTAAATCTGATACTTAACATTATCTGTTTTTTTAAGGACCAGATTGAAAAACAATTTTCGACCGAATAACATGCTAAGCCAATTGTTGCAATAAACCATTTTGCTAATCGAGTAGTACGCTTAAATTCTTGCAGTCGAGGTATTGAGGATGAGAGATCATTAGAATAATTGACATGGAAATATTTATAGAAAAGACAGAGGGAAGCCATCTGACGTCGGTGGAGAAGTGATTGAAGCCAAGATTCCAGGTTAGAACCGATAACTTTACAGACTTTGCATTTTATTGATAATCTCGAGATATACAGAAGATCAAACATGGCAGAAATACCCAGTTCACGGAAAATGATAAATTTATAAATGTGCAAGATGGATTCTGACGAGAAAAGTTGTCTGGTACGACACAATGAAAAAGCAGACCTAGGAGTTGATTCAATATAATCATTCCACTTCATGTCAATAAGACTTGCAAATGGTTGATAAGCCGTAGAAAACGAATCAATCAATTATGTCAGTGCAAAACGCGAGACAAAGAAGACGTAAGGAGTTGCTTTTCTGGAGATTACCATCGGCTTTGCTGATGGAAGACAAAAATGGTTCTCTATGATGATTGAAAGATAGCAGATTCGTTTTGGCGGTGTTAAAATTTATAAGATATTTCTTGCCCCAGTTAACAGCTGATTGGATGTCATTTTCGAGAGCCGCTGCCAGTTTTAATTTGTCGAACCTATCAGACTTACGATTAATTCAAGAGTAAATAGTTTTGTCATTAGCAAAAATACTTAGTTGGGAACTGATGTCATTGGGGATGTCGTTGATGAAGATAAGAAACAACATCGATCAAAAGCCTTCGTGATATCTAAAGCCACAGCCCAAGCCTCTCTCCTTTCCTATATAAAACCTGATAGACAAATTCAGTGATAACAGTGAACACATCGGCGACTGACCTAGAGAAACGAAAACCATATTGGCTATCTGAAAGAAGCACGTGTGAATTGAGATGCTTAACAAATTTGGAGTAGAGACAAAAAGAATTAAAAGACTAATAGGATACGAGTGATCCTAAGGTTTATCATCTGAGTTAAAAGGACGGCTTTTCTCTTGACACTGCTAATATCGTCTACTCCCACGACAGTTCTCGAGAAAATAAAAAAAAAGAAGAAATCTGGTTTGGGTTTTATTAAAATACTAAAAATAGCTTTTTAATACAATAAAAATTGTCTAAAGTGCATATAATAATAGTTTTTTGGCGGGTACAAATAGTAAACTTTGTACAAATAATAGACATCTCAGATCATATTTTTCCCTTTTTAATGATATATCTTTCATAAATATTGATGAGACCTTTGTATGCCATTGAATAATTTTGTCTGGAGGTATCTATTTTTTTTTACAGTTCCGTGGTCAAGGGAGACGTTGGTGACCCTGTTGAAGTCCGCGTTTCATCTGACAGTAATTAATAAATTTATGTCACTTTATGAAGGTAATTGACTTATTTCATTTAATTACATGTCAACGATTTTTTCTCTCAATTAATAAAACAATTGTGGTAATTTAGCGTTTAAGAACTAAAGTATTCAAAAACAGGAAGTCCCTATCTTTACAAAACACATTCACAAATGCGTCTCGTAAATTGTAATATATATATATATATATATATATATATATATATATATATATATATATATATATATATATATATATAAAGAAATATAGTCTTGAGGTGTGCTATATTTATGGAATAAAGTGCTCAATATCAGAGATAGAGCGTGTGTAAATATAAAAGTGAACATAGAAGTCAACACTTAGAGGCGACAGTCTGTTTCATGCTATATGCAATCGTCAGGCCACGATACATATAGCATGAAACAGACTGTCGCCTCTAAGTGTTGACTTCTATGTTCACTTTTATATTTATATATATATATATATATATATATATATATATATATATATATATATATATATATATATATATACACACATACAAAAATACAATATATAAAATATATTTATAATTCACTGTCTTTCGCAGCTAGCAGTTTCATGTGCACGCGTCGTTCATTTATGGGGAATCGCACAATCGTCAGGCTATTGAAAAGGACTGGAAACTCAATTTTAAGTTAAGAAGCCATTACGTGGCCCACACTACATATTGTGAAGCAGGTCGTGGTAGGTGGAAAATAGATTGTTTTTATCGTAAGCAAAATGCCACCTTATAACGTGGCATATTAGCAGGCCTGATTAATTGAGGAATTAAGCAGGTGGATAAAAAGCTTTGAGTTTACATTTTTAATCAAATATTTTTTTTGTGCCTAAAGTCGGACATGAGTTCTTGCCCCTGTTTATATTAGAGACGTTATAAACGAGACACAACAACGAGATAATTGAAAGCATATGGCCATTAGTGCTAGAACATGCAAATGTTGGAATAATGAACACTGCAAATGTTTAACAAAAAATGGGGTCAACAAGATTAAAATCCATGGCAGGAGCGACGAAAAGTTTCACATTGGTGATGGAGGGAAAGATTTATAATCATAAGCTGTGTCTGGACAACGAAAAATACCAAGATGCCACGAAATTGTCCACTATTGGCGATGAAAGGAACTAGAGAGGCCAGATCTGACAAGTGAGTTGGAAATTTTGAGCACTGGATTTAATGGAAAGGATAATAAATGTAACTTGTAACCGTAAAACTGGCGATCTTGTAGAAGATGGTTAATAAAAAATGTTTACAAGAGATAAGCGACGGTACTAGATTGGCAGTTAGGTCTCATCATTTTACTGCTAAAATTGCCAAATGTAACAATAAGATCTATACCAAAGGTTTCTTCCCTTGCATTTCCCACTTGTAGAACTCTCTTTTGATTCCTTGCTTTCCTATAAACCAGTAGTTCCCAAATTGTTTTTGGTTGCTGCCCACTTGTCAAATGAGTCTCTTAGTATTTCTCATAATAATTGTTATATAAATGGGAGACACTATAAAGCTAAGGCATTATACACTTCAGGTACAATCTGTGTAGGTGGGTTAAGGTTCAAATGTGTCACTGCCACCCTTTGACTGCCTACTTTTTTCTAACCACCCCACCTGGATCTTTACACTATCACAGGAAGAACGGTACCGCCGACTAAGAATTACTGCTCTAAACCATGACCTTCAAGAAGTTAAATTTTACATCAATTGTTATATGTCTTTTTGAATCCTGTTTTTTTTTTCTAAAATTGTCAATAACATTTTCTCAATTTCCTTCATTCTCAATAACCCCTTGTATCTTAGATGCTTTATTGCCTTGCCTGAAGTGAAATGTTTAAAAAAATGATTATATATACAGATCAATACGAGCACAGGTTTCGAAATAAGTTGTATATCAACAATATTCCCATTCATATTAACCCGCTGCATATTCTTCTTAGGCTTTAAAAAGGAGCTGTACGCTTGCATGCATATGTGAATCGTAGAGACGGTGAATGACATCCCGTGATACATTATTCTATGCCTACTGTTGCAATACAGTAAAAGTTCTAGTGGATTAATTTAACGAGTCGATGTGCATACGTATTCAGTGGGTAACAAATCTGGTGATTATACCAGCCAGGGAAATTGTTGTAGAACATGCAGACCATATGAATTCTACAGAGTATCATGTGGGCGGACATTATCCTGCTGCAACAGCACAACACATTCCTATTGTAAGAATGGTAGCAGAAGGAATTGAACAATATTCCGGATGTACATGACATTATTCCCTACCCAATTACTACGAATAAATCGCCGAAGATGTCGTTCTCGAAATACATGTGTCACATATTACATAAATTGCATAAAGGCAAAGTAGCTACTCTTAGATGCTTCAGAACACTTTGCGACATCATTCAAGTTGCAGCCATGCAACTTTCCCCTCAACCAACATCGTTTGCGACAACTCCGAATACACACCATTTATATCATTCTGACTATTGCCCTCATCTTTGTTGCCACATCTATCACAACGCTTCGGCCGTTGTACGCTTCGGCCGTTGTACGCTTCGGCTTTCTTCGGATATTGAACTCACACTCTTTGGGTCCTGTCACTGGATCTACCCAACGCCTTTATCACCCGTGCCATGTCTCCTCAAGGATAAAGGCGTTGGGTAGATCCAGTGAGAGGACCCAAAGAGTGTGAGTTCAATACCCGGTTAAGGCAGTGGAAAACTTTCAGAGGGGATTTAACAGGAGATAACTGATAACTGACATCCATCAAAACATGGCATGTGGAACTAGAACAGTCTACCCCAGTGAGCAAAATAAAGGGTTCAGTTCTACATTCCAACCACCTGAAGAAGGCCGGAGCGTACAACGGCCGAAGCGTTGTAATAAATATGGCAACAAAGATGAATACAATAGTCCGAATGATGTAAATAGTGTACATAATACCTCATCTGTAATACCTCATATAGACAGATACTACCGAATATTTATTTCAGGTTGCGTTCAAGTTTTGACACCACTAAGATTTCTGATTCGGAAACAAAAAAATAAAAAAATGCAAAGATAACTCTTAAAGGTGATGCCTTAACTGCTTTTCATGGTGCAAAATACGTTAACGGACTTCAGAAAACTTTCATGTATTAGTGAAGACGAGAACTCAATACTAATATTGATGACTGAGGCTTTTTCAAATTCTATAAGATCAGTTTTACATCAAGAGCAAAATGGTATATACACAAACTGGTTTCCTTTTTCTCTGTAAAAGTGAACAAAGCCCAACAAAAATATAGCTCTTTTTCCAAGGAAGATGTGCACAAGTTATTTGTCTAAATATTTTAGACATTTACTCAAAGGCTGAAATTACACTATTTTCCCACACCATACCACCCCCACCCCGCATATTCCTGACTGGTGAATTATGACAAATATATACCCAGAGATATTCACCAGTTAGACTATATATCCCAATTTATGTTGGACATCTGTTACATTAAAGGCTCAGACAATATTGTGGCAGATACACTTATATACTATTGTAGAGGATTGTGTGTGTTTAGCTTGCGTGTTGTTATATTAGAAACATGTGTGTAACTCCTGGTAGAATATTAAGGTCCAACTACAAGAAAATGGCCGAAGTTGTAAAGGCGGCAAACAAATTATATATATAGAAAAAGTTGCAAATTAAAAAAAATAACAAACAACATCTAAAATATTATTACAGTTAGATTTGCGATAGGAATATTCAAACACAGTGGCGTTCCATATCACGTGACGTCCGCATCTCGCAACGGACGCTACTTGTAAACAAACAGTAATTTTAATTTATTTGTAACAAACGGTTATTTCTGAAGAAAGATTGAGGTCAATTTGAAATATCAAATATATATATAAATAAATACTTTCATAAAAACATTATTATTTTTTTTAATTCGCAAATTTTTCTATATATACATATTAAGAAAGTATACGTGGCTTCTCATTATGTTTTATATATATATATATAAGCAAATATATGTATTGAACAAAACAATTTTACAATGGAAATAGACAATAATATTTGTATATGTGTGTGAATATTGGTGTCTGTTCTTTGGTGAATGTTCGTACATACGCATATGTGTGTATAATGTTCATGGTGTCTCCCACAAATGGGAAGACGCGGATATTCTAAGAGAGTTTACCTTGTAGTCGCTGAAATGAAGAAATGAAAAAGAGAACGAGGTGAGAAGTCGTCCAGTATTTATAGTATAGGGAGAATGACCCCTAGTGACAATTTGGGAATTAAGGAGTAGCTAATTCCGACACTATAATGCATTTTGTAAATTCTGAAACTCTCAACTTCAACCTCATCGCAGATGAACAACACAAGGATGACACGTTAGACAAAGTAAAATAAGAAACTTCTTTACATCTCAAAGAGCTGTCTGCATCTTTCAGCAAAAAACAAAAAAAAACAAAACAAAACATTGTTCTGTGATGTGAAGATTGGTTATTCAAGACCATACGTTCCACCTTCAATGAGACATATTATTTTTTGAACATTTTCACAACCTCACACATTCATGATGTCAAGCTATGGTTGAACTAATTAGCAGCCATGCAAACACATGTAAGAAACTAACCTCAGACATGTTTGAACTATTAAAAAAGTAAAGGTACCAGGCATACAAAATTTTCGTTTGGTAAATTTTGCCGAACCAGATGGTAGGTTCACAAACTTGCATATCGATATAGTTGGACCATGATCAGAAGCAAATGTCTTTTCCTATCTGCCGACTATTATCTATAGATTTACACGATGGTCTGTCATTGTACCTCTGAAGAACATATCTTCAAACTCGATAGTTAAAAGTATCAGACAGAAATGGCTAGCTGTTTCTGGTTGCTCTTCAGTAATCACAACAGACGGAGTAGTGCATTTCCAATCAACATGCGAATTTACAAAAATGCTGGGGGTCAGACATCTAAGACCAAAGCATATCATCTGTATACCAATGATTTGTTTGAGAGATTTCAAAACAGCCCTTACAGAAAACACTTATTTAAAAAAAAAACCCCCGAAAAACTAGTCCTTACTTTTACATACCATATGGATTGTGATTAAACAAGTTTTAAGATGCACACCATCCAAAATGGATTTTGGCACATCAGTAACACAACCCAGACAATTCTGGGATAAAACCAATCATTTGAAACTAGTTTTTGGTAGAGAATGAGTGATCTAGTTTTTATTACACCAAGATCACAAGTAAGAAACCTCTTCATATCTAAAGAGCTTCACAACTGTAAATATCTATTCTTATGCAATGATGCAGTGAAAAAAATCTGTCCTACATACACAGGACCTTTCCAAGTAGTGGTCGGACAACAAGAATATTTTACCATCATTAGAAATGCTAAACACAATACTGTCGACATAGAATAAAACTGGTGCATTTGAATTTACCTACAAAAACAGTACAACAGAAGATAGATATTCAACTGGCACAGAAGTGCAACAATGAGTATCAACAAATCAAAACACACACAAAAGTGTTGCAACCAAATCTGACAGAAAAGTCACTTGGCCTATCAAATTTAAAACATATTACACATACTGACAAAATATTTTCCAAAATTTATCGAAATCTGAGGTGGGTTATTATAGGAAATAAAATAAATAAATGACAACTTGGAATTCCAAACCACAGAAAAGGCAATGGGAAACCACTCATCTATCTTTCCCAAGGAGACAATTTAAAAAATGAAAAGAAATCTGTGGAGAACAATGGTTGCCTACGTCATCTGAGGAGATAGCATTAAAAAATAAAATAAAGGAAGCTGTAAAGAAGTATAATCTATTTTGAGGGAAATCTGACTTAGGGATGTGGGTCGTTTAATATGATCTGTCATGATTTAGAAAAATGAAAAAAGAATGAAAATGAATTCTTTGAATTTATATATGTTTTCCATTCATAGAAGACATGTGCGTGATAGATATCATACATACAATATCTTTGAAAAATATTTTCTTGAAATGTTTTAGACGTAAAAAAAGACATAATGAAACCAAAACCTTAGAAAATATCGGAGGAATTATAACTTTAAAATTGTTTTTTATTTATTTATTCCAAATCTGTTATGTTTACATTAAAATTAGTTTCTCTTTTTATCCATCCTTTTCTCTTTCTTCATCACGCCTTCCTTTCTTCCTTTCACTGAATATTTTCATCTTTAAATCAAAATTCTCTTTTTTATTTTTTTTCCTCAAAATAAACCAGATAGTAATTCTATTTATTGAATCTGAGTCAAAAATTGAAACAACTTAACGAACTCTTTTGATAAACAGCAAAAGATTTGGACATTCACAGAAAGAAAAAAAAAAAAAGAAGACAAAATGAAAGAATTCATATTTTGTAAACAAAAAATAAGTATTTCTTTGACCGTATGTTCTTGAAGAAAAAAATATTCTGTTAATCTTTTTGAATCTGGGCAGTTATGCATATATGCCCTTTCATAATCAACTGACTTGAAAATATTCACTTAAAAAATGTCTAAGTTGAGTGTAACTAATGAAATATAAATTTGGGTTGAAAAAGAGATTGGTGGTTGAATTTAAAATATGAAATGAAAAACTGAAGTGGAATATGGAGTCTAGCAATTCATATGTGTGTACATCTTTTAGATAATGTGAATGTTTCTTGTATGTAAACAACTTGTCAACATTGATAAGGAGTGTGAGAATATTTTATTTAGGGTTATGACTGCTTTGGCAATAAGATAGTTTTTGAAAGTGGTTTGAGAAAACATTAAATTATTTTTTCCAATGTCAATCATTGTAGCAAAAAAATGAGAATATTTCTCAAGATATGTGACAACAGTATAGGATTAACAGGGAAATATGTTCATGGCTTTTCCAAGGGTATTAGTGATCAGTCTCAGCCATAATTTGAACTTGGTTTGCTGATTCTGTTTTGCTACATCACATCTCCATTTAGTATATATATATAGAATGCAGGGAGAGTGGGATTCATGCCTTTCCCAAGGGTTTTGGGAAAGACATAAACAGCTTGGTTTGCTGATTCTGCTTTCCATATCTGTTACTGATCCGTGGTACAAGTTGGTTGGAGTAAAGAAACAAATTAGACACTGGTTTAGAGAAATGTCTAAAGATTTATTTTCATTTACAAGATATAAAAAAGTCTCTGGTAAGTCGCATATTGTAACGTTTAAATGTCTGGTGTATAAGGTGTGAAATAAGAGCATGAAAAAGGAGTATGCTCTACCAGCTGACTGCTTGTTGGCTATTGGTTTGGGCTTGTCACATTGAGAGTGGAGTCTGTTCTCTTTCTGTGTTCATAGAAGGTCGTTTTCATAGCCTAAAGGTCAAACAGGCAGTCAGCCATGCTCTTGTGTAGCCTCTATGTTTAGCGTGTGTGTGAAGTATCTCACCCTCTGCTGTCTGGCTTCTCTTATAGTCTATATAAGGGAAACACACAGACATAGTCGCAGACATCTGTGGCAAGCGAGAGTCGTGTCGATAATGGCCAACACTCTGGTATATTTGTGTTTTTTTTAAAATTCATTTTGAGTAGAGTGTGGCATGCGTGTGACTTAGCTAGACAAAAATTGGTGTGTAATTAGAGATTTATGTTAATTAGAGATTTATGTTAATTAGAGATTTATGTTAATTAGAGATTTATGTTTTCTAATAATTGCATAAATTTGGCTTTAATTTGTTATCTCTAACTATGCATAAATTGTATTTTTCTGCTACATTACTCTTGACACTTGGATGAAAGCATTGGTCAAAAGTTATTGAGTTCCCTGGCAACTTTTTTTCTGGTAGTGCAAAAAAGTTGTATACCTAGATTCATGTAAAGAAACAGACATGTGACACAAATGTGTAAAAAATGGTGAGTTTATACAAAGTATCCCATAAGTAGAGAAAGCACAACTAGAACAAACTTATTTGTATGAATTGAATAAATGTTTGGTTAAAAATTCCTAGTAGGCTACTGACTTCCAAAAGGTTACACATTTCACAACCAAGTTGAACAGCTATTTTGAATGGCAAATGGTATAATAATGACAATTTACTTGATATATAGATTATACGAATTTCAATTTATCACCATTTGTTTTTGTTATAGCTTGGGATTGTCTAGTTTGTATAATTTATGTAACTATTTACATCTGCTTTGGTTTATGTCTGGCTGCCGTTAGATGCCAATCTATGGGTCATGACTCATTTATTAAAAAATTTTTTTTGAATTTTTGCTTCTTAGCTTAGTTTAAAATTAACATAGGTCATATTTAATTGGTTGATCAGAGTAAAACTCACAAACCTCATAACTACATATTTTGTTTTTTTTGAAAAAAGTGATTGTATCTTGCTTTTAAATCTAAAAAAATCATTAACTTCAAGTAATTTACAATTTCCAGATGTGATGCATTGATACACATTGAGACACAACTGCAATTGTGTAGTGATTATGACGTTTCCAGTGAAATATCCCATAATATATATATATATATATATATATATATATATATATATATATATGCTTAATACAAATAAAATTTTGGACAGCTGATTGATGTGATATTCAGCATCTCAACTCTGGAGTTTGTTAGCAAACAAATTTAATAACTGTTATGTCCACTCATCAGGAGGTTTCAGCAACTGACTGCAGATTTTCTCATTTTCATTAATTTTATATTAAGTTAAGAATTAGTTTATGTGCTAGTTATTGGTGTGAGGTTGATTTTCTCTCTCTCTGTATATGTGTATACATGTGTGTATGTGATGAATGTCATTATATATATATATATATATATATATATATATATATATATATTAAATATAAAAGTGGACTGATGTCAACCCCCAGAGGTGACAGTCTCTATCATGCTAACACAATTGTTTTATATATATATATATATATATATATATATATATATATATATGCACTAAAAAACTTTTTACATTGTCTCTCCTTGACAAAAAAAAAAGGTTCTGGTAACTTTTGTACACATCTCCTGTGTATATATACATACACAAGAGGCCGTAACAAAAGTTCTGGGATTTGTATAAAATGATCTCTCAGAGAAATTTGGAGACAAGTTAAAGTAAGTTATAATTGCTTTAAAAAAAATGAAGATCAATAATGTAGCTGTGGAGAAATGAACACCATTTTCCGGTTTTATGATTCATTCAATTTTTCCTACCATAATTTTCCACTTATGGGAAATTTAATAAAGTGTTATCACCTGTTTTGTTACAATATCAGCCGGATTTTCATCAATATTTGTTGCAATTAACAATCAGTTTGGAATATACAAACAATGCAAACTTCAAAGACAACATTAGATTGCATAATTTAGATATTTCCTTTGCAACTGATTGCTGATATGGCTGGACAAAATCTTTATTGTTCCAGGGTCAGAAAAATCATGTTAAATATTTAAAAAAAACAACCATTTGACAGGCAAGAATCTTGATCATATATATAAAATGCAATATATAGAAATATACATATCTATATATGAAGGGTTTCTAAAAAACCTTTCAGCAGTACTGAAAAGTCAACCTGTCAAAATTTTGAATGGGAATTAAGAAGACAGACATTGCTTTTAAATTTTTGAAGATCAAAGTTGACTGTGAAGTAAGAAGATGGAACTGTAAACTGATGAGACCTAGCAGCCAATCTTGTACTGAACTTAAATTCATAAAGTCTATGTATCACAGAGGAAAGTTCATCAGAACAATTACCATGAAACTATTTATAGAAAAGGCACAGAGAAGCTATGTTATGGTGATAAGAAATTGACTGAAGCTGAGATACCAATAACATTGCAGATTCTTCTTTGAACTTTGTCAAGAATCTCTAATTACATAGCAGAAGCACTGGACCATATGTAGCAGCAATATTCTAAGGATAGATGAATGGTAGACTTATAGATATGCATGATATATTCTGGAGAGAAAAATTGTCTTGCACAACACAGTGAACCGACCTTCTTAGCAGCTGAGCTAGCAATAGATTTAATATAGTCTTTTCAATTCAAGTCAGCACATATGTACCAGCAGGTCTATACCAATATGAGTCAAGTCCCTCCACCACCAAAAAAATCCTCTCGATAGATTGTTGAGATTTGTGATCCTAGATTTAATAGTTTTATTGTTTATTTTAATTGGTAGACTGTTGGAAGATATTGAGTTGAATCTAATGATGCTATTTATAAATGTGTAAGGTGTGAGAAAAATTGTCGAGCATGATAAACAGTAACCAACTTTCTTAGCAGCAGACTTAACAATTGATTCAATATAATCTTTCCACTACATGTCAGTGGAAAAGAAAAGTTTGATAAGGTGTAATGGGTCACTATTCTATCAGCCATTCAAAAAGGGTTCTCTCTTTTGGAGGCATTAAAATTAACAATCTATTCCATGCCCCAGTTAACAACTGAATGTAGGACATTTTTTAGATCATACTTACTGTTAAGACAGGAGTAAATATTTGTGTCATCAGCATAGATACCAAGTTGAGAACTGTTGGAATCAGGAAGATCATTGATGAAAATTAGGATTAACCTAGGTTCAAGGATAGAGCCTTGGGGAACACTTGCATTAATGCAAAAAGATCTAGAAGAGTGGCCATTCAAGACAACTATCATTTTGTGAATTGATAAGAAAGACTGAATCAGTTCAAAGATTTGTCCAGAAATACCATAACCATTCAACTTGTGAAGAAGACTTGTATGCCAAACCCCGACAGATAACTTTGAGATATCCAAAGCAACAGCCTGATCTTCACAATTCTCATCTAAAAACTTTCGGCAATAATCGTTAATACATCAGTAGTTGGCCTAGAAAATCAAAAACCATATTTCTTATCTAAAATAAAATATTGCGGGGTGAGAGTCTTAACCAATTCAGAGTTGATTAGAGCTTCTAGTACTTTGCCAAAAAGAGGTACATGGCTAATAGGCTGATAGAAGTGACTGATGCTTCACCTGAGTTCTTAAAGACTACAACTACAGAACAGGATTTCCAACAAACAGGACAGCAAGAAGTACCAAAGCATATATTGTAAGAGTTTAGTGAGTACACGAGTCAGTTGAGGAGCATATTTCTTAGCTTATAGAAAATGTCATGTTGCAGCTCATCAGCAGGTAAAAAAAAAACAGAGGGTTAAAATTGAAGTGAACATGAGCAAATAACTGTGTGAAATAAACATTGAACTAATTTATTTATATTTTTATGCATCATGTTTCCACAATGGCTGAGTGTTTGCTGAATATGGAATGAGAATTGTTTATTCGTAATGTGTGTATAATTGTGTGCATTGTTTATGCATTCTGTCTGTACATGTGTACATATGTATGTATGTGGGTGGGGAATATAATTCTAAATTGCAGTAACTTTGAAATAAGATCGTAAAATGTTTTAGTGATGATATCTTGTTCATGAGTGGTGGGAAATCTGTAAAAGTTTGAATTGGTGAATAAATAGCCTTTTGCTTTCCTAAAAGACTTGATGTAATTTTCTTTTTATATTGATTCTTATTAGTTAAAAAGTATTTTTAACAAGTGATGTTGTCTCTACTACATCCTTGAACCTTCTATAAATTTTTTGTGCATTTACTGTCTTTTTGCGCAAATGTTTGTAAACCCAGTGTTAATTTGTATAAACTAAAGAAAAACTAATAGCGCTTAATACTGAAGACCACAAATTCTCAAGCAGAAAATAAAATCCTGAAAAGAACAGGATTATAAATATGTGTCTCTCAGGATTTGCCATATTTATAGGGGAATAGTGCTCAATAACCGAGATAGAGTGAGGAGATAGGAATAAACACTGCATGGTGACTCTCAGTTTCACACTTCACAAGGGAATTAAATGAAGTCTGTGAAGAGAAACGAGTCCTTCCCAGTTTTTTTGTTCACTTAAAATTAATGCTGCTGGTTATTTACAGTCATTTCATATTGATTGCTTATATATTATTCAAATTGCTTATATATATATATATATATATATATAATATTTATTTATATTTTTATTCATTTAAAGTATTCATCTAATTTTACATAGTTTTTCTTTTGTGCATTTTTGTTTCTATTTTTTGTTATTAATAATAAAGTTTATTAAAATTAGGTGGATTTTAATTTGGTCTTTTTGTCATGATACAACTCTCTCTCTCTCTCTATATATATATATATATATATGAATATAGTATATTTAGGCAGCAAGAAATCATCCAAAGTCAATTCACCCAAAGTTAAATTCAACAAACAACTTCTCTCTGATTAATTTTTCTTGTATTTTTTTTAATTTTCAAGCATGATGTGCATTAGGATCAAAATTGTTGATAAACTGTTCAAAGTTTATATTTTGTTCTCTTTTTGTTCAAGTACTTTCAACTTTCTCAGTCATTATCAAGAACTGGGTGTTGTCAGGGTGATAGACAAGATTTTGTCAGCTCAACCCTGTTAATGAGTTTGGATTTGAATTAACCCAAAGTGTAATGGTTACATGCAGCTAGACTTCACTGGAAATGCGTGCATGCATATGTTATTGTTATTATGTTATATGCATATAAATATTTTATGCACACTTCATCTCTTGCAGTGAAACATATTTCATTTAATATAGATTGTTTCTTTTCTATAATAATAGCTTCAAGATTTATGAGTCTTTCCTTGCAGGATGTACTGTATAGTATTTTGGTATTAGTTATTTATATTGGTCTCATGTAAGTAGTTGGTATTTTTGTTGTTTGTGATGTGAGGATTGTTATTTTATAAACTGCACACAATTTTGATAAGTTATATGAGAGAGTAACCTATGAGAGAGTGTGATACTTTTGCACCCAATGTAAAAATTTAATGCTGGTTTTTATTACTGATATTGGAGATACAAAATCTCCCCAGAGGGCATAGGAGTTCATAACATTATTTTCACATAAGGGTGGCATTTTTGAGGTTTTGGTAATGATTAGGTTAGATGTTTTGAACTATTTTTTTTATAGTAAATGATAAATCTAAGGTATTTACTGAGATTATTAATTGATAGGTACCAGCAATACATGAAAACAAAACAGGTTAAATGAATATAACATATATATTAAAAAAGGCAGGTAAATAAAGCGATGTATGATTAGGTGTGAATAGTTGTTACTAGTGCTTTCTCTTTTGAAAACTTTAGGAAAAAATGCAGTCAGAAATAATTTTTAATAAAAGTGATGGAAACTTTTGCATACAACTAATAAATAAGCAACTTTACAACTCAAAGTCAGTTTAAGTTCCAAATTGAAGAAGAGAAAATTTGCTGGAAAATTGTCCATGATTTGATAAAATTGTGATCATCACAAAGTCAGTTGAAAATCAAAGGAATATTTTGAAACATAATCCAATTATAGTCACCTGTTGATTTTTGCCAGTTAATCACCTGAATAGAAAAGTCTTATCATCAAATAGATCAAACAGAATAGAAACGTCTTATCATTAAATAGATTCATTCATTTTCACCCGAGAGAAAATAAATCAAGTATTTTCAGATCAGCAATCATTTTTTCTAATAATTAATTACTAATAACTGCTGGAGAGGGATCATTTTTTATTTGGCGCTGATAATATTGTATATGTCTTAAATATTTTGAAAAACATAAACTCTAGTTTTTTTCCTGGGGACAATAAATTGTACATAACTCATCCTATCTGCATGTGCAATTTTTTCTTTGCCTTGATTGTCAGTAATATTCTTTCCTCAACCAAAATATTTCTTTACTTTCCATGAAATTGGTTCACTTCTGCTACCATCTTCATATGAAACTTTGTCTTTACATCCATTCTGCACATGACTTTTAAACAATTACTGAATTATTGAGAGATAATGCAATGATTTCAGAAGAATTTTGAATTTTTTTTGTGTTTTCAAAGAGAATTTTTCTTGTAACTCAAGTGGATAAGCCGTCTTTGTTTCTTCACAGCCCATCAAATGGGATTGATTTACTTAGTTTCTGACCTAATAATCCTTCTGATAGACTAACAGTAACCTCCACAAAGTATGGTGGCTAGATTGAGATACAAGTTGCAACATTGGTACATTTGAAAGCCTAAAAGTACTAAATTTTGAATTGCATATCATTCCATGAGCAGTCCAAATTAGGGCTGTTTCTTTTAAACATGGGCCCAAAAATGGCAAGCAGAAAATTTCAAAATTAATAATACTGGACTTTCAAATATTAACAAATCTGGCAGCCTTGAGTTAGGGTGTGGTCTGTCTATTTTATGTCACTAATGATTAACAAAAAAGAAATAAAGTACATTATGTACTTTATTTCTTTTTTGTTAGTAATTAGTGACATTTTTTGTCATTTTTGACCAAATGTTGACAGAGTGGGCCAATATCTGCACTGGAAAATCTGCAACTTCTACAGGAAGGAAACTGAAAGAAATTTGTATGAACACCACCCAGACCCGGTTACAGCAATAGAACCTGTTACAATTTTATGGGACTACACAATACAGACAGAATAATCAAAGCTAACAGTCCAAGCATTGTTATTAAAGATGGCAAACAAAAAACATGCCTCCTTATTGATATAGCAGTCACTGCAGAGTGCAATGTATCTTTGAAGATCTTCAAAAAGCTATCAAAAGACAAGGACCTTGAAATGGAAATCTCAGAAATGTGACACATGGGAACATCCACAATTCCTGTTGAAGTTGGAACCTTCGGATTGTTTAGAAAAGATTCCAATAGAATCATTGAAGGGATTCATGTAAGTCATGCCTTAAAGAAATACAAAAAATTGTTCTCATGAGTACAGCCCACACCTTACAAAGGACTTTATCTATGTAAAATACGTTTTTTTTTTAATTGGTCGGTGGAAAATGTCCTGATGCCATTTCTAACCTTAGATCTCTGGGCAGGGTCAGGAAAGAAATGTGTACACACCAGAAATCAAAGGAAATAATAATAATAATTATAATAAAATGTCCTGAGTTCAGATTAAACTGAAAATTTATTTTCAAATTAGAGAAAAAAGTCAGTATATCTATTTGGATATTTTCTGTAAAAGAAAATAAAGTTCAGTCAGAAATAAAAACTAAGAAATTTTTTTGTTTTCGAGTTTAGTCCTTCTTTCAGTTGGCCTTATCATCTGATATCATTATGAATATATATATATATATATATATATATATATATATATATATATATATATATATACATATATATTAGGTTGGTGCAAAAATAATGTCGTTTTCTCACATATGTTACTATGTGAGAAAATGACATTATTTTTCCACCAACCTTATATATATATATATATATATATATATATATACACACACCAAAACTAGTTAACAGGCCAGCTAATATTTCAAATTAATCATCAGAAGAACTAATAAGAGAAAGCTTTGGTTTTCTCTCTGTTAATCATTTAATCAATTCTTTAAATTGACTTGTTAAATTATTGCCCTCTTGAACATGCTTGAGCACAGCTGAGAGGATATATATATATATATATATATATATATATATATATATATATATATATATATATATATATAATATAAAATGCTCAAACACTAATATCCCATGGTTATAATTTATTACATTGGAATCATAATCATGATCCAATTCATCAAACATACAAATTTAAAAAGAAACCATAATATATATATATATATATATAGAGAGAGAGAGAGAGAGAGAGAAAGAGAGAGAGATCTAGATAGATATAAATATAAAAGTGAACATTGAAGTCAACACTCAGGGGTGACAGGCTGTTTCGTGCCTGATGATTGCATGTAACATGAAACAGCCTGTCTGAGTGTTGACTTCAATGTTCACTTTTATATTTTTATATGGTCCGTCTCTGATATTGAGCACTTTATCCCATAAATATGGCACACCTTCAAACTATATTTCTTCATATATATATATATATATATTGGAGCCAATAAACTGTCCTGTTAAGGGTTCAGTGTAAGCTACTACTCAACAAGCAAATGAATATTTTTATATATAAAGTTTGTTATTCTTTGAAGTGACCTGTTTAATTGATACTTTCTTGGATATCTTTATACTTGAGACAATATAAACTTGAGACAATAAACTGACCAGCCTAGTGTCCAAATTATAAAGGAAAATTGTTAGTTAAGAGAAAAAAAAGGATTTTTTTCTTTCATGTTACTTATATCATTAATTTTAATCTCCTGGATTTGAAGAGGTTTTTGAGGTCAATTGAAATCAGTGAAGTTCTATACTCCTGTCCACTTGAGGTTGTTTATGTCAAGATACTGTGCCTCACTTCTTGGCCATTTCTTCTTCTCTCTTTTCCTATGGAGTACAGATAGAGATATTAAAATCTTTAACCTGTTTTCTAAAATTATGGGATTGTACCAAACAAGGACATACTGAAGTCTGTCTCTTGAATTCTAGTTATATCTGGTACACAAAAGATTTGAAAAATAAACAAAAAACCTGAGGAAGGATAGAGAATAGACTGGCTCAAATGTTGTGATAAAACAACCAAATTAAAGATGCTAACTAAAAAAAAAAAGAAAACTTTGAGAACTGTAAAACCATTTGTATTGATACTTATAAAATGTGGTTCTAAGTTTCTGCACTTAGGCACAAAAATACAGATCTCTTCAGTGTTTGAACAAGTTTTTGGTGTTTATTGATGTTTTTATTGGTTATTCAGTCTCTAGATTTCTAGGAGAGAATGCTGGGAAATTTTACATACACCAATAGATCTGAAAATAAATGATTGGTTTTGAATTGAACTGACAACATTGATTGATAATAAAAACACTTGTAAAGATTATAAAGATCTAATTTCGATCATTAATGAAAAACATTCTAAAAAGTAATTTAAACAATCATGTCACTGGTTATGAAGAAAGTTGTCGAGTTGTAGAGTATACAATACAATTTCAGGCAAATCAGAAAAAACAGTGTCATCATGTTATAAAACTAAGTAAAGAAACGCTAAAGAGACAATAAAATGTTGTGTGTCATATTAACAAAACCATTTTACCCATACATTTTCTTGACTGGCTTTTCTTTAACATCTAACAAATATCTCCCACTTATGTGCATCACTTGAAGACTTTCAATAGCAGCAACAACTAAAATGGATAGCAAATATAACTAAAAGGGAAAATAATGGTATAAATAAGATGCTAACTTTCTAAAGAATTGTAAACAAATAGTTTGGAAGGAAACTCCTATCAATATTATGAACAGCTATAACAGTGGAGCCGAGAAGCCAATTTTCCTGAAGAATTGCTTTAAGAGAAAAATTTTATAACTTTTAATTGTAATGCTCTTTGTTTAATGAATGGTAAATGTTTCCTTCTAAGGAAACCTCTAATCTCACTATTACCATTTACATGGTTCTGAAGCAAGACCATTACAGTAGCTCACAATGAAATCTAAAAGAATTCTAACATGAGAAATCTTTTATTTAGTTTATATTGATCTGTAGCCATTAAAGAATGACAAATCCTGACAACAGATTTTCTAAAAAAGCAGAAGAATTTGTTTGGATTATGGGGAAGGTGAAGTGAAACTCATAGAATCAATCCCTGCTTATAAGCAGATAAACAAGTTTCAATTACTGACAGGCTATGATGGTCGATGGAGAATCTCAGTAAATCCTGTCGGAAGGGGGAAATGTAAGTTATGCATAAAACACAAAAGCCAAGTAGATAACAACTGCTTATCTTTGCTGTTGGCTGACCCACCCACTCACCAGGGCTGAGGTGGGGGCAGTTGTTTTATGTATTGTTATGGCCACTGCTCCATATCGCTTACACTTATCATTTTGTATTTGCATCAAAAATTTCTCTCTCAGGAATTAGCCAAGTTCTGCTAGTGTTTTTCTTGGAGATTCATGAATAATCTTTGCTTGGATGGAACTCAGTAGAACAGTTAACCCACTGAACATAGTGACACCTGAAGATGTTTGTCCTCTCAGCGTCTCTGCATCAAGGGACTTTGTGAAGAGGATGAAACACTTAACTCAAATTATTAGGCTATATTCAAAGTATTTTTCTTTCTTACAGGCCTTTATGCTAAAGCTTATATTTGCATACATCAAAAGACTATTTTTAATTCCATTGCCATGGCCATTATTATTATTAAAGTATACAAAAAGTTAATTATTTACATTATTCAGATTATAGACCTCAGCTTTGTTGCCATATTTATTACAATGTTTCGGCCATTGTATGCTCCGGCCTTCTTCAGGTGGTTGGAATGTCGAACTGAACCCTTTATTTCACTTACTGGAGTAGACTGTTCTAGTTCCATGTGCCATGTTTAATGGAAGTCAGTTATCAGTTATTGATTGATTTACCAAAAGGAAGTTCCTGCAAGTTTTTTAATAGGGAGGATTTGATGGCAAAACCTACACTGTGTTTTCTCACTTCATCAGCAGGTTTCCCCTTCCAAAAGAAAGTATAACCAGAGCTTGTCTCTGTGAGCTGACCATCATCAGCAAGACGTGTCTCAGAGAGACCAGCAATATCTATATCATAAAGAGAAAACTCCCTGGCCAACAGAGCAGTTCGGCGATGCTGCCTTTCAGACAGCTCATTGTCAAGTAATGTTCGTACATTCCAGCATGCAACTGTCATGCCAACGGAGGTGGAAAACCGATTTGTATGTTTGTGATTTTTTGATAATGCCGAGTTTTTGTCTTTAATTTTGTTACCACTAAATGAACAATCCACCAGCCGTGGCTACTGCCAGATTATCATGCAAAGCATTTGTTTGGGATACCTTTTCTAATCCCCGCACGAAGCGAGCAGTTCTCTCCTAGAAAGGCTGCTTTGACACCCTTAACTCCACCGAATCATGCCTTTTGCCTCTATTAGACAATTGAAGCGATGTTAAGATAAGTTAAGAGTCGCCACTGTGCACAGTTCGAGCTACATACTCCCAGTTTGTTAAACCTGTATGCGTCGCCAAAACGTATATCGCCAGTGGACTTGGGACATAGGTTAGGTTAAGTGATGCTTCGTAAGAAAGCATCACAAAAAAAAAAAAACATTATAGTGAACTCCTTAATCGCCATCCAGTTGTTGATGAATCTGTACTAGATCTCATTAAACAACACAAGCCAATTAACCGGGTATTGAACTCACACTCTTTGGGTTTGTCACTGGATCTAACCAACGCCTTTATCCACTGTGCCATGTGTCCTCAAGTTTAAGGCAGTGGAGAACTTTCAGAGGGAAAATTAGCAAGAGATAACTGATAACTGCCATCCATCAAACATGGCACGTCGAACTAGAACAGTCTACCCCAGGGATCGAAATAAAGGGTTCAGTTCGAAATTCCAACCACCTGAAGAAGGCCGGAGCGTACAACAGCCGAAACGTTGCGACAAATATGGCGACAAAGATGAGGACAATGGTCTGCATAATGTAAATACTGTACAAAATCTTCCGTTGTACCAGTGTTTCATTGACTTATCAAAAGCATTTGACACCGTAAACAGATCAACTCTTTGGAAGATCTTATCAAAGCTGGGCTGCCCTGAGAAATTTGTGGGTCTGATTCGTTCTCTTCATGACGGAATGAAGGCTAGAGTTAGTTTTAACGGCACTCTATCTGAAGAAATACCTATAAACAATGGGGTCAAACAGGGTGACATTTCTTCACCCATGTTATTCAATATCTACTTTGCCATAGTCCTTCTCGTGGCTTTCTATGAAAACCCAAACGGTATTTACATCAGATATCGGACATCTGGCAGTGTATATAATGTCCGTAGACTGCTTTCTCAAACAAATGTCTCTTCCGCATTGGTGAGGGAGCTGCTCTACGCGGATGACTGTGATATCGTTGCACATACTGAAGATGAGCTGCAATGCTTTATGAACCATTTTGTATCTGCATGTAACTCATTCGGTTTAAGGATCAACTAAAAAAAGACAGTTGTCATGTATGATCCAGCACCCGGATCGCCCTATAGGGAACCAGCTGTCTTCGTTGAACGAAATAAATTAGACGCAGTACATTCTTTTGTATATCTTGGCAGTACCCTCTCTGACGGATGCAGCCTCAATAGAGAAATCTCTTTCCGCATTGAAAGGGCTTTTTGGTCTTTTTTAGCACTTAAAAAACGTGTGTGGTCCCAGCATGGTATCAAGTTACATACGAAAATCATTGTGTACAAAGTATGTATTTTGACAGCCCTCCTGTATGCAAGCGAAACATGGACACTCTATAAACATCAACTAAAACTTCTTGAGGGCTTCCATCAACGGTGTTTGAGACAGATACTTCATATCACATGGCAGTCCCATGTCTCAGATACAGAAGTATTAGAGAGAGCAGGACTACCAAGCATTCAGTCAATGGTAATGAAAAATTCTCTCCGATGGGCCGGTTACATTGTGTGTATGGATGACAGTCGTCTGCCAAAACAACTTTTCTATGGTGAAATGTGGGAAGGAAAGAGAAATGCATCAAAGCCGAAGAAGAGATTTAAGGACACAATAAAATCTTATCTGAAACAATCTGGACTATCTGTAGACCAATGGGAAAAAATGGCTTTGGATAGAAGTAAGTGGTGGAAACTAATTCACGAAAGCATTGAGTCCTTTGAGAATAGCCATATGCAGTACAGTGCCTACAAACGTCTGATTCATAAAGGTGAACAGGGTCGAGCACCGGGTCCACAAATTCACCACGTTTGTGACATATGCGGAAAATTGTGCCTATCTTTTGCTGGCTTCAAAAGCCATTTGCGTAAATGTGCAAAACCTACTGCACATCTGAATAATGTCACTGTAAACAAAACTGATCGGGTATGCCAATTCTGTGGCAAAATTTGTCGCAGTTTGGCTGGCCTGAAGAGTCACCTGCGAATACATAGAATTTGAGGGGAGTGGGAAGAGGGGGTGAGGACATAAAATAAAGGAGGTGGTCATGCTCGAAACCGAGAGGACAGCCACTATATATATATATATATATATATATATATATATATATATATATATATATATATATACGTGTTACACATGCACATATGTTTTGTATTATATACACACTCATACACACACACACACATATATATATATATATATATATATATATATATATATATATATAATACACGCACAAACACATATATAGATATCACATATTATGAAATAGACATAGTCCGACAATTATTTTAAGACATATATGTGTGTGTGTGTGTGTGTATAATGCATATATATATATATATGTGCATGTATAATACATATCTATATATTTTAAGACATTTTTATGTTAACATTCTTTTTATGGATACAAATATTTAAGTAAATACTCTGTTTATAATAAACAGTATTTGTATCTATAAAAAGAATGTTAATCATAAAAATGTCTTAAAATATATAGATATGTATTATACACACACACATATATATATATATATATATATATATATATGCATTATATACACACACACATATATATTATATATGCACACACATGCACACATATATATATATGTAAGGCTTCCTTGAACATTATTTGATTATTATAATAAATCTAGAGCCATAAACTGCTTGTGATAAAAAATTTTTTATTAATTCCGTATGTTTATTAAATAGTATCAAAGACTTTTACACTTGAAATATCCCAAATCTCAGTGTTTGTTTAACTTGTATTATCAAGGGAAATATTAACCATTTCCTTATAAGGAAACATTTGGCATTCATTGACTGAATGAAAATTTTTTCAGGAAAATACATTTCTCAAATCCAGTAGTTGTTATTGCTCAAACTAGTATTGATGGGAGTTTCCTTCCTAACCTTTTATTTAAAGTAGTTTGGAATGTCAACATCTTGATTATGTCATTATTTTCTCTTCCAGTTACATGTCCTATTCATTTTAATTGTTGCTGCTGTTGAAACTCCTCAAGTGATGTGATTTCTATTATTTGGTATAGTTTGGAATTTATTTACTCATTCCAAATAGAACATTTTACCACCTTTAAGGTAATTCAAACATTAATTTGTGAGATTTCCAAAAATGGAGTACTAGTGCCATCTGTGAGCAGAAGTTACTCAGACTTCACTTTCTAGTCTCAAGAGAGTCCAAAAGAGTCTCTGTGTCCTTGTGTGTGATGAATTTTTTTCCATTTAACAATCCCTCCCTCAAAGATGGGACATCATGCACCTCTTGCTGCTCTATCACTATTTCTATTAGGTGGAAAGTGTTCAGACAAACTATATT
The DNA here is from genome assembly GCA_963932145.1 of Acanthosepion lycidas. Taxonomy (NCBI): domain Eukaryota; kingdom Metazoa; phylum Mollusca; class Cephalopoda; order Sepiida; family Sepiidae; genus Acanthosepion; species Acanthosepion lycidas. Next base: position 91,567,821 of record OZ010595.1, read on the forward strand.
CCTTAGTTCCACCAGTCCTAACTCACAGCTAAGACCTACCATGCCTCACCCATTGTATTAAATTCACCCTCAATTCCCTTTGTATTCCATTGGTGAGATGTAAGTTCCACTCAAGCAGCTTCTTCCCATGAACCACTGCTCTGTGGAGCCAACTCCCAAGAGGATGCTTCCTTGATCATTTAACTTGTTCAATTTTAGGTTCAACTGTTATCTTCCCCACATCTCCCCATAAACTGTGCTTCTTACTCTGTAGCCCTCTACCTCAAGTGGCTCTTGGGCCTTGTACAGCATGAGCATCATTGTAAAATAGACTTCATGGCCTTATTCTTTCAGTAATAATTACCTTCATTCCAGACCACTGACTATTCTTTTCTTCCTGATATTCACTCTACAATCTATAGACTGACATTTCACCATTAACTGTTATTTATCCATGAGGTGAGGTGGGGTTAAGGTGACTGGGAAGGCAATCTTGAATTGCTGATAGATTTTACTGCTTCACCAACGTGCGCATATGATCTCAGATTGGTGATCCCTAAACAAGACATAAATAATTACACCATAGAATCCTTTCAACATGAAATCTATTTTGCTTTTGGGCACATAGAAACCTGCAAGTTTCAAGGGAAATAATTAACGGCACAAAGAATGTAATTAGTAATTAATTCTCAAATTGCCATCAATGGAATTTGGCACTGAAATTATTTGGTACATGGAAAGATCTAGAAGGGACTGTTGAAAAATTTTCAGCTTTCATTAAAAAATATATCCTTCTACTCTACAGAAATCTTTAGTTTGCTCATTTGGTCAGAATGTGAGAAGTGAGATGCTCTAAAAACTATATATATATATATATATATATATATATATATATATATATATATATATATATATATAAATAAAGAGAGAGAGAGGGAGAGAGATACGGTGCGATGGGTAAATTGTCGCCATTTTATATTTTTAATTTCACATTTAATTTATTTAATTTCATATTTTTAAAATTTCAATTTTATATTTTTAATTTCATTTCATTTGTTTGTTTTTGATTGTGTCAACTGCACATTATAATTGGGTCAGTTAGTCACCAACTGTGAGAAACTATAATGACATTATTCACTCTGCCAGAAATCTGGAAAAATAACATATTGTACTGCTTGGCATTCATGCCAGAAGTTCCAAGTCAAACATTTCAGAGTGTTTGGGTGTCAATCTGGGGACAGTACAGAGGACTCGGAAAGAGTTGAATGAGTTTAAAAGTGATTATGAAAGTATGGCAGCTTGAGAACTTATTCTGGTTATTCTGATAAGAAAAGAACTCCTGAATTGGTTAGTAAGGGCCTCAGCTTAAACATGGAGGCTTCATCAAGTGACTTGAGGAGGTAGTGTTGCCCTGGGTCAAAAGGGTGGCTGCTAGAAGACCCTATGACAACAAGACTCTGCACCATGCTACACAGGCAGGGGAACCCAGTCATTGCTGTCAGACAATTTCTGCAACCACATCACCCTTTACATCTGGCCACTTAACTCTCCAGACTTCAACCCCCTTGATTATTATGTGTGGGACGCAGTTGAGCGAGAGACCAACAAAACTCCTTGTAACACCAAAGATGAACTGAAAGCAAGGATTATGGCAGCATTCACCAACTTAAACAAGGAGAAAGTTCAGAAGAGTTGCAGGAGATAACGGCCATGGTTGAAGCCAATGGCAATTTTATATATTTCATATGTATATATATATATGTCTATATATATATTAGGTTGGCTCATTCAGGAATCGGAAAGAAAACAACAAATCTTGATCTCTGCATGGTGGAATTTCTAAGGAGTACTGCTTTTTGAGCTTGTTCCACATTGTTGCGCCATTAACACTAAACTGTATTGCCAGTAGCTAGACCACATGTACAACAAAATAAAGGAGGAGTATCCTGCTTTGGTCAATCAAGGTTGGGCTTTGTTTCAGCAAGACAATATGAGGCCACACACTGCTAGGTTAACTAAGGAGAAATGGATGGTGTTGAGATTCTTCCACATCCACCATTCTGTCCCAATGCGGCTCCGAGTGGCTATTGTCTATTCTATATATTTCCTCTGAAACCAGTAATTTAACAGTTTTGATGAAATGAAGGAAGTGTGTGTACAGTTTTTTTTTATTCAAAGCCAGCAGACTGGTATCTGGGACAGATTCAGATGATGGCTGATCTTTGACAGAAAATCATCAAGAATGATGGACTTTATTTTAAAGAATAAATATTGGTGTTGCTCCATAAAATTTTGTTACTTTCTTTCTGCTTCCAAAGTGAGACAGGACTTTTGGGTCAACGTTATATATATTTATGAATGATATAAAATATAGTTTAAGGTATGCTATATTTATTTATTTAATATTTATCGTTATGGCTTATTTATATTAAGTGCCCAATATCAGGGACAGAGTAATTATTTACCTGCTGCCCCACACAGCAAGATGTGACACAAAGCCGAGTTTTAAAGTGGGGTATCCGAGCCCATAGGCTCAGGCAAAAATTCCCTATAGACCACATAAAAATGGAGTCAGATTCCCGAGACGAGACTCTGCCCTTCGGCAGAGCCTAGTCTGGAGGATAACCTCTGACATGTGCCAGGTAAGTATATCAGGGACAGAGTATATGTAACTTTAAAAGTAGACACAGGTCAACACCAGGTAGTGACAAGCTTGATTGCATAGCCTGAAGATTGCACTCAAACATAAAACAGTGTGTCCACTCTTATATTTACATATACTCTATCCCTGATATTGAGTATTTTTATGGATATCCACGTACATGAAACTCATAGTTCTACCAAATGGTGAGGAACAAAATGTATATTTATTATTAATAGTATAGATTATAGCACTCTTATTTTAAAACAACCTCTGTTTTATTACTATCATCTCTCACTGTGATATATATATATATATATATATATATATATATACTAATATAGCAGTCACTGCAGAGTGCAATGTTCTTTGAAGATCTTCAAAAAGCTATCAAAATACAAGTACCTTGAAATCGAAATCTCAAAAATGTGGCAAATAGGAACATCAACAATTCCTGTTGTAGTTGGAGCCCTCGGATTGATTGGAAAAGATTCCAATAGACTCATTGAGAGATTCTTGGAAGCTATGTTTTAAAGAAATACAAAAAATTGTTTTTATGAGTACAGCCCATACTGTACGAAGGACTTTATCTATGTAAAATATGTTTTATTTTTTTATTTTTAATTGGTCAATGGAAAATATAATGATGCTATTTCTAACCTTAGAACCTGGAAAGAAATGTGAACACACCAGAAAATCAAAGGAAATAAAATAATAATAAATGTCCAGAGTTCAGATTAAACTGAAAATTTATTTTCAAATTTATTTATTTATTTTTTTTTTCTTAAGCATTTCACCCCAAGCAAGGCAGGAAGCTACTAGGATGCAAGGGGTTACAGAAAATTTAGAGCAAGATCAGATAGGAGTGATAGAAGAAAGGATGAGGGTAGTGGATAGATCAAGGCAACTGGAGATGTCGATTGACATTACACTTGAATAGCTGGAGATTATAGCTCACAGGGAAACAGGAATAGGGAAAGAAGTTCCACAGGCAAGAGGTGCGGGACATGAAGCTATTGGAGTAGAAGAGATGGCTACATTTAGAAGTTTCGACAGTGAAGGGGTGAGAGCTGGATGCCACCCTCGTAGGGTGCTTGAACTCATGACGTCTGGGAACCAGCGAATGCAGCTCCTCGGAGCAATTTCCATAGAAGTATTTGTAGAACAGACAGAGGGAGGCAACTGTGCATCTGTGAGAAAGTAACTGTAGACGAGATACCAGAGCAGGGCCAACTACATTGCATATCTGCCTCTGGAGCCTATCAAGAACCCCGAGGCAAACAGAAGGGGCACCAGACCATATATGGCAGCAATACTCCATGCAAGGGTGAATTGTTGATTTGTAGATCTGGAGGATTGACTCCGGGGAGAAAAACTTCCAGGTGTGACTCAGAGAACCAACTTTCCTTGTGGTGGACGAAGCAATTGACTCAATGTATTTATTCCATCTCAGGTCAGCAGTCAACGTGAGACCGAGCAGCCGTAGAGAGTTGCTCTCGAGAAGTTGAGCATCAGACATTCTAATAGAGGGAAGGGAAGGATCTCTGGTGATTAATAGAGAGCAGTTTTGTCTTAGAAGCATTGAAGTTGACCAGCCAATTCTTGCCCCAGTTCACAATCGATTGGAGGTCCTTTTTGAGACGCATGGCCAGGTGAGTTTTGTCAGTGAGACTTGATTTGTTTTTGAGGCAGGAATAAATTGTGGTGTCATCCGCGTAGATGCCAACTTGGGAAGTTATGGCATCAGGAAGGTCATTTATGTAGATAAGGAATAGAGTGGGGCCTAGGATGGAGCCTTGAGGAACACCTGTGTTCATGGGATAGGAACTGGATGAGAATCCGTTGAGAACGACCTTCAATTCACGGTATGACAGGAATGATTGTATTAAGTTATATAATCGACTTGTAATGCCATAACCCTGGAGCTTGTAAAGAAGGCCGGCATGCCAAACCCTATCAAATGCTTTGGAGATGTCTAGTGCTACGGCACGGGCTTCCCCGTTATTTTGAAGAACTCGGTAGACAGTTTCAGTGATGGCTGTAAGTACATCAGCTGTAGATCGGGTAAAGCGGAAACCATATTGCTTGTCTGAGAGCAGATTATAGGATGTGAGGTGGTTAACCACCTCGGTATTGATTAGGGCTTCGAAGATTTTGCCGAAGAGGGGAAGGAGACTGATAGGACGGTTGTTGGAAGGGTCAGAGGGGTCGCCGGAGTTCTTGAAGACAGGAACGATTGAAGAGGACTTCCAGCAGTCAGGAAAACAAGATTCCTTGAGGCAATAGTTGTATAGTTTAGAAAGGGCGGGTGCCAGTTCAGGCGCGCATTTCTTCAAGACAATGGCCGGTATCCCGTCTCTCCGTCTTTTTGGGGTCTAAATTGGAGATAACGCCCAGTACCAAAGATGGGGTTATGTTTAACCCACTCAATATGGCCTCAGTTCTAAGAGGGAAGTCGGGTATGGGTACACCGGAAGAGTCGAGTGTCAAGTTGAATGAAAATTTTCGAGCAAAGCATTCAGCCTTGTCGGTAGAGGAGGTCAGGACTTTGAACTGGTTTAATAAAGGAGGTATAGAGGGTTTGCAATTGTTCAATACACACCTGCAGAGACGCCAATAATCTTTGGAGCCAAATTTGCGAAATGCAATACGTTCCTTCATCCGAGCCGCAAATAGTGACTCAGCATCGTTGAGGACATGCTTACACTCATTACAGGCAGAGGCAAAGAGACGTCTATTGCAGTCAGACATGTCGCTACAGAATAGGTGGAAGTAGTGGTTCCTATGGGCGATGGCGGCTGAGCAAGCAGCGGAGAACCAGGGGGGAGCAGCGAGACTTGACCCTATATTTCCTTGATGGGATGAAAGCGTAGATTCCAGCTTTAACCCAGGAGAAAAAGTCAGTATATATATATATATATATATATATATATATATATATATATTTTAAGAAATGGACAAAGTCCGACAATTTATTTATTAAAGATATTTTTATGTTTAACATTCCTTTTATAGATACAAGTATTAAGTAAATGCTCTTTACTTAAATACTTGTATCTATAAAAAGAATGTTAAACATAAAAATTTCTTTAATAAATATATATATATATATATATATATATATATATATATATATATATATATAATATAAGAGGCTCAAACACTAATATTCCATCGTTATAATTTATTACATTGGAATTGTAATCATGATCCAATTCATCAGACCTACAAATTCAAAAAGAAACCATGGAATATATATATATATATATATATATATATATATATATATATATATATATATATATATATATATGCAGGATTATTTGTAGACCAAGGAAAGTTCTTTGTTTACGAATTTTTTATTTATTTATTCTTTGATTTTGACCATTTTTCTGGTTTCCAGGCAGAGGTTGAACATAAAATTGTCTAACTTCATCTCAGTGTTTTTCACTATCATAAGTCAATATCAAAATACTTTTCTGGCTTCATAAGTGTATATCTATAGATATGCATTGTGCTTCATTTGGTGATTTTGATTTTCCCATCTTCACAACTCACTATGTGTCATGTCAGATGTTTTTCATATATCATATCTTCATATGTCAGATTGTGGTGTCTTTTATCTTTTTTGTAAAATACATTTAATGCGATTGTTCCTAAATTGAATGAAACTTTATTGATACTAAGTTTGTTTTTATTTTTAAGTCTCATGATATTTATAGTTATTTTTTATAGTTTACTTGGCATAGTATTTTTGCATTATTTGACAGACATTTTAAGTGGTGTTGTAAAAAACAACTACAAATATTCAAAGCTTTAACCGTAAAAACAAGCAACCCAACATCAATAAAATTTCAGTCAATTTAGGAAAAACTTATTAAATATATTTCACAAGAAAAAGATCAGACCAAAAACTGATGCCTGATGATGTGATACAGGAAAAATGTCAACGTGATATATATCAATGTATGAAGATGTGACATTCAAAAGCCAGGAAAAAAGAACAATGTACACCTAGAGACGTAATCTTACAAAATAATAAAAGAATTCTTTCATAATGGCTTATGAAAACTGAAAATGATTTATGTTTAAATTCTACCTATTTTCATTGAAAATTATCTTATCACCTGAGGACGAATATTTCCTCAGAGTGAGGTATTAAGCTATCTCTTTAGAAAAATATATGCTTTCCACCGATTGGATAAGCCTAAGTTAATATTTCGTTTAAGTATTTTTTCAAGAATATAAATATTAAAAGATCAATTTTTTGAATTTAAGTGCAATTTTCTTATTGGTTGCATATCTGCTAATGAAAAGGGATGGAAAACTCAGCAGCACTGGGATGAAACACTAGATCATGATGAACAGTACACGGACAAGATTTCCACATGGGAACACCACATGTACAAGATGAAAGCATCTGAGACATCAGAAACACAAACAAGGACAAATGAATTTGAAACAATGCTGGTTAAAATGAACAAAATTCCTTGATAATGCATGGCAATCCTATTGTGTGGTCAACACAGCACAAAGCCAAGCTCTGGTATTTACTTGTCTCCCTATGTCTCCCAAGATGTGATACAAGGTCTGTTTGATGTGGGCCACCTGAGCATGTACACCCAGGCTAGGGCACAAAATTGCACAGCCTCCACAACCATCAGTTGTTCTGGCATCTGTATTATTACCAATCCCTCTATTTAGTGCAATGAGGGGGTACTGCCATGGGCAGCTGTTCCGTGGGACTGGGAACCTTTCAATATTTTCTCAGTTGCAATCTGCCTGAAGATAGAGACACAACTGAAAAATGATAACAGCATGAGCAGTAAAAGTATTTTCAAACTCTGCCCCTTCCCAGAAAATGTGCCTGCTTTTATGGAGTCTAAAACTTTAGTGGTTGGCTAGCAAAAGAATCATTTGCATAGCAAAGACCACTCAGCTCACCATCTTAACTTTCACAGCGGGAAGTTGATAGACATTTTCTTTCTTCATTACAGGACATTCTGGAGTTTGCACAAGTTCTGCAGTCTTTCTGTAGAGACAGCATACTAATCATTGTCTCTTTGGCTTATGGGGATGGATACCATTATTAGTAGTAATTGGCTGCTCTGCCTGCATTTTATTTCTGCTACAATGTACCATGGTAATTTTCTCAAGTTTACTGCCTATAGAGATATTTTTAGTATTTGCTTTGTTACTATATGTGAAATCATTATGATGACTCCAAACATTGATGCATTTTTGCAGAAATGAACAACATCAGCCAATGGTTAACTAACTGATGGTTTAAACTGAAGTTACAAAACAATTTTCAAAGTTTTGTAACTAGGATATTGTTATCTGCTTTTCCAATAGTGTTATTTATCTTTCCAATGTTTATACATATTTAAATTGTTAGCATTCTAAGACTTAAACACAGATGACATGATGTATATACATGACAGCAATACAACAAAAGAAACAGAATTCAAAAATTGATACATGCATAAGCACAAAAGTTTTACGATATACAAGTGACATCTACACAACTAATGTAGACAAAACGACGTAGAATATAAAAAATGAGACATTATTTCAGTTTAAAAAATTTCCTATTTGTTACTGATTTAATAATTTTGTCAGATTTAATCCAAACTTTCAACTCATAAAATCCTACCTGTGATATCATGGGTAACATGAATGGAAAAAAGTTAAAAAGCCTTAACCATTTGATGCCGCAAATGTTTTGGCAGTGCATAAAGTGACTGGCCTTTGGATGTTTCATCCAAAGAGAAATGAACTAAAAAATGACTATTATGAACGAGATAGGATACCAGGGGAGCATGACCAACTTCCTCATTACAATCAAGAGTCATTGTTTACATGGCTGAATCTTTTTAGCTTTTTGATGTTAACATGATTAATCAGGTACAATGGTTTGATTTGGCACAAAACAAAAAGTAATTAACATTTACAGTCAAAAAAAGAGAAAGAACATTTCATATGATATATATATATATATATATGTATTGTTCTCTTCTTTGTTCAATGCAATTTTTGACTTCATTAGGAATTCTGAACAAGAAAAAACAAGTAGAAGGAAATCAAGATTGTAAATTAATTTTTGCCTCTCATCTAAAAAATCTTACAAGAGTACAATGTAAGAAATCCCATAACACGCAAGATCTCTTTGGCTCTGCCATAACAAGTGATGTTTCTTTTCTCTTTATTCCTATAATGGTTTCTGCCACTTACCCCCCTTTTCACTCACCTACATTTTTACATCCTCCTTTTTCACTTCCTCTCCTCCTAATTCTTTATTTCTCCCACTACTTATTCCGAAAGTACCTTTTCTTATTTCACTTATAGCTTTGAACATCTGCATTCGGAGGTTGTGCTAAAAATACCTAACAAAAAAATCTAATAAAAGAAAATAGAAATGAAATTAAACTAAGAATTTACAGTTGTATTAAATCTAATGAGAATCATCACTATCATTATCATCATCATCACCAACACTAGTGAGATTTCATCATCAAATGAAAATCATCATTATCATCATCAAAATGAATGAAAATCATCATCTTATGCAGTAATTATCCTCTATTTAAATCATTGCAATATATATATATATATATATATATA
>OZ010595.1:91582064-91632064 GCA_963932145.1 Acanthosepion lycidas
AATTTCTGTGAAGTTGTTCATCAGGGACATGTATTCCATTAGTATGGCAGAGGTAACTCCATTTTGAAGGGAATTTCATTACCTCATCAATAATCTATCAAAAGTCTGCAAGTTAGGGACCACAGCATTCAGTGCCTACCAGTCATGATTAACAGATCAGAGCTGGAGAGAGTCTATAATTTCACATATCTTGGTGACAGCATAAGAGAAAGTCCGTCCTATCAACAGACAGATTGGATGAAGAAACTCAATACTCATCAGAGTGACAAAGTATTCTTGGTCCATACACCAGTGAGACATAAAAACTAAACTACAGAGATGAGTGCTGTCATAATGCTGTCCACCTTCACAGCTTAAAATGCATCCCATAATAAGTCAGCTGATTCAGCAACAAAATATTTCATGGCCCAAACCAAGATACTTAGACACTTCACTTTGCTACAGCAAAATGATTTCTGCTAATGGGGTTGCATGCAATTCATGTGAGAAATAAGGATCCTGAAAAAGCTGCTGCCTAGAGAGCAGGGTTTCAGGAAGACAACCCAAGATCAAATCCATATTAATATCAAAGACAACTGCAGAAGTAATGGGAAAACTGAGAAGTAGGAGAGCATAGCATGTAATCTCTTGTCAGAGACTGGAACAAGGTAGAGGTTTAAAAAAATTATGAAGGGCTTTAACAAGTTATTGAAGAAAAGTGTACTCACCAAAAAATCAGCACATAAAACAAACAAATGATGCAGGATAATGGCTTTATATGCAATCACAGCAACAGACAAGTCACTGCTATGTGGACATCTACAACCACAATAGTCAATGCTTTACAAATTTAGACATAAGTAAAAATTTGTAGGCATGAAATCAGGTTTCATGAAATTAATGAGTACTATAAATTTGTGATATGTAAGGAGAAAGAGAAAAATGCTGCTGTAACTAGGCAGGCATTACAGGAACTTAATTCTCTACACATTGGCAGTTCAGATTGAGATTGGTACAAGTGAAAGATATATAGCATATTAATGTATGCCTCATCCAGAATTTGAACATGGTTTGCTGATTCTTTTTTCTGTACTTATAATATGTTACACTACCTCACACCTCCATTTAGTACATATATAGAATGCAGGGAGAGGTGGATTCATGCCTTTCCCAAGAGCTTTAATGCCAAGTGAATAGAAACAGCCTCAGCCAGAATTTGAACATGGTTTGCTGATTCTGTTTTCCATGATGATAACTATTCATCATCATCATCATTTGTCGATTGTAGTCAGGTTCATCAAACCAATGTGGAAGATCATTTTTTTTAGATGTATAGTACGTGCTACACCAGGGCTACATAGAGTTTTTGTATTCATAGTTACTTTCTCCTACATGAAGCTATAGAACCAAGTCTGTCTTGCTATTTACCCATAGCTGGGGCAAGAAGAAGAAGGTTCCTACTTTTCCCAAGAGTATTAGCATGTAAGTGAATATAATGGATCCGACTGAAATACAAACTCATCTCTCCTATTCCTCAATCAGAGCTGCTATCCATCATGCCACCATGATAACTATTAAACCTCCATTTAGTACATATATAGAATGCAGGGAGAGATGGATTCTTGCCTTTTCAAAGGGCATTAATGCTAAGTGAGCATTAAAAGTCTTAGCCAGAAATTGAACTTGGAATGCTGATTCTGTTTTCCACACCAATGCTACACTACCACATACCTCCATTTAGTACATATATAGAATGCAGGGAGAGATGGATTCATGCCTTTTCAAAGTACATGTAGTAAGGAGAAATAAATGTTTGTACACTATGAAATTTTTTAATTAACATAGTTACAGCATAAAAAATCACCATTGCATAATGGTGCAATATTCAAAAAACAATTAGAAAATTTTGTTATAAATGAAATTATGTGTTATTTATAAGATTTTGAAGTGAAAAAAAAAGTGTTTGTACAAAATGTTTTAATATCAAAAGGCTTAAATTATCTTTATTTACATAATTTTTTGTAAGATTTTTATAGATTCTTTCAATTATCTTATTACTGGAATAATCTAGAACATTCCGCAATTCATTACTTATATGAGTTTATCTCTGCACACAAATCATACACAATAATTATCATCATGGAGAAAGGCAAGGAACTATCAAATTCACAAAAAGAATTAATCATCAAATATTAGAAAGAAGGCAAAAACTATAGGAAAATAGCAGATATCCTGAATATACCATTTACTATTATTAGTTCTGTTAAGTATAAAAAGGTGAAAACTGTTGAGAACAAATCAAGATCTGGTGCACCACATGAGATTTCTCCCAGATCAATGGGAAGAATTCAGTACAAAATTCAAGAAAATCCAATGACTACTCAAAGAGAAATCCAGGAAGAATTAAAAGCGTCAGGTATTATTGTTACAAAGTGAACAATCAGCAATGAAGTCAACAAAGATTGCATTCTCCAAGAAAAACTTCACTGCTATTGAAGAAACATAGTGATTCCCGTTTAAAATTTGTTTGAGAACATAAGAATAAACCTGAATCATTTTGGGAAAGTGTTTTATGGGCTGATGAACCAAGAATTGAACTATTTGGGTGTAATTTAAGGACTCACGTTTGGAGAAAATTTTGGTGGTTTGGGGATGTTTTCCTGCTAATGGTACAGAGTGTTTAGAAATAATAAATGTAGAACAAATTCAAAAAAATACCAAGATGTTTTGGATTCTAATTTTTTTTGATCAGTAATAAAGCTGGGACTCCCAAATGAATGGGTTTTGCAACAAGATAATGATCCTAAACATAACGACTAAATCTACGAAAAAATGTCTTATTGAAAAAAACATCAATACACTTGAATGGCCATCACAGTCTCTTGAATCCAACAGAGAAATTGTGGTGTTTATTAAAAATTCAAATTAATAAAATAGCTCCAAAAACCACCCTGGACCTAAAGTGAATATGCAAAAAAGAATGGAGTAAAATACCAACGGAAACTTGAAAATCATTGATTAAAAGCTACAGAAAGAGACCGATTGGTATTGAATTGAGTAAGGGATATACCACAAAGTATTAAATAGGTATTATAATGTTGTACAAATACTTTTTTCACCTCCAAATTTTTTATTTTCATATAATTTCATTAATATAAAAAAATTTTCTGAATTTTTTTTGCATATTGCAGCATTATTTCATTGTATACAAATATTGTATGGATCATAAAATTCTTTTATAAAATATATGTTAAATAAAAAAAACATATACAAATATTTCACCCCCACTGTATATAGAGTGCAGGGAGAGGTGGATTCATGACTTTCCAAAGGGCAATAACACCAAGTGAACTAATACTGAACTTGGTGTGCTGGTTATCATTTCCGAGTAACTTCATATCTTACAGATAACCAATGTCAAAAGGGTAATTTATCTGTTTTTATATATATATATATCATTTGCAATGGTGTGATGAAAAGTTCTTGTCTGACTAAATAGCTTTCCCTGTTTGTTTATTTGATCAAAATATGGAAAAATGCTTTCAACAATATTATTCCATAATGTCTTTTATATAAACGGATCAAAACCCGAATTGTGCATTATTCTTTTTAGCAGTGAAAGGTCTTGTATTAATATGAATCATATTTTCAGGAACAAAAGACATAGATCTGATACTGATATTTAAGGAGGAAAAAATGCAAACAAAATGTTTATTTGATTTTAAGATTATTTTTTTTTATTATTTCTAAGAGATTCTTAGAAGAAACTACAGTTGAGCAAAGTGACTGCATTGTTACTTCTTTGATACTTGCTAATTCAAAATGGCTGACAAAAGTCCTTCATTCAACCAACATCATTTGTATTTGAAATGAAGCTCCAATTGTTTATAAATGTGTTATACAGTTAAAAATTTGATTAGGAGAACACGTTTTTACTGGTTGTAAGTTGATCAATGTCTTACAGATTATTCTTATAATGTTTCATTCCTTTTACGCTTTTTTAAATTTTTTATTAGACAAACTGAAACTGATTTGCTCAAAAGTCTGGAGATTTTATTAATTGGCAATAAGTACAAAAATAATGTTTGCATCACAAAATGATTTTTTTCATCTCATAAAGTTGTACTGACAGTTATGGCTTATTTTAAGTTATCAGCAGATAGAACCATTTGCAATAAAAATTAAAATTACTTAAATTATGTTCAAATAGATTTTATATAAACTATGGACAAAATCTTATAATTTGTATGTTAATATAAATGCTTAAACTTTCCTACCTACATACATACCTATTGTGTGTATAATTAATCTGATACTGATAAGACTTTTATAAGTTACAAGGAAAATTATTGATTTTATAAAAATTCAAGAAAGGCAATTACTGAAATAGGGTGGCATTAATTAAACCCCCAAGCCAGAATTTGTTTGTATGAAGTTAAAATGTATTTCTAGAATTTGGAATTAGCCACTGACAATTATCTGTTAAGTGTTCCAAAATTGATGCATTTAAACAAAAATGACAAATAAAATTGAGGAAACATTTCATGAGTTGACATTCAGAGAGAAAAAAATTGTAAATGGTCAAAAATTAATGATATTCAATAAGAAAGGAATTGAAATTGGTCTGGAAATAATGACATTCAGAAAGAAATGGATTGTAAACTGTTACGAATTGCTAGCATTCAGAAAGAAAGGGTTTGGAAATTGTCAAGAATTACATTCAATAGGAAAGGAATTGGAAATGGTCAGGAATTAATGATATTCAGAAAGAAAGGAATTGAAAATGGTCTGGAAATAATGACATTCAGAAAGAAATAAATTGGAAAAGGGTCAGTAATTAATGATATTCAGAAAGAAAGGAATTGGAAATGGTCTGGAATTAATGACATTTAGAAAGAAAGGAATTATGAATGGTCAGGAATTGATGGCATTCAGAAAGAAAGTAATTGGGAATGGTCTGGAATTAATAACATTCAGAGAGAAAGGAATTGGGTATGGTCTGGAATTCATGACATTCAGAAAGAAATGACTTAGAAAGAGTCTGGAATTAATGACATTCAGAAAGAAAGGAATTGGGAATGGTCAGGAATTAATGACATTCAGAAAGAAAGGAATTGGGAATGTTCTGGAATTTATGGCATTCAGAAAGAAATGACTTAGAAATGGTCTGGAATTAATGACATTCAGAAAGAAAGTAATTGGGAATGGTCAGGAATTAATAATATTCAGTGAGAAATGATTTGGGAATGGTCTGGAATTAATGATATTCAGAGAGAAAGAAATTGGAAATGGTCTAGAATTAATATTATTCAGAGAGAAAGGAATTGGAAATGGTCTGGAATTAATAAGATTGAGAAGGAAAGAAATTGGAAATGGTCAGGAATTACTGCAACATTATTAATAGATGATGAACATAATTGGCTGCCTAAAACGTGCATATATCTTTGTAATATACATTGTATGATCATTTTAATTTGAAGTGATAATTATGATTTATGTTATTTATCTATGTAGCATATAAAAAGTTATGATGCTGAGCATAGCTATGTTCATTATCTGTGAATCAACATGGAAAAAATTCTTCACAGATTGAAGTTGGAATTTTTCTTCTCTTTGACTTAAGACTATATGCTGCTACATAAGCTGTAGCTCTTCAATTGAACGAAAGATAGATTTCTGCCATTCACAAAGATCATTGTGAAACCAGGGAATGTAACAGACTGGCCAAATATTTTAACTTGGCCAAAATGATTCCCCTTTTCACAGTGTAATTTAGTAAACTACCTGAACATCATGAATTGATCATAAATAGAATGTTTTGTAAATTAAAAAAATTCATACCTGTTTTAGTGTTGTCCCATTACAATGCAATATGTACATTTTTATTTGGAAGAAAAATGATTTACTGTCTACTTAATGTCATCTCCCCTGGCAGAGTGGGTTTAAAAATATTGATTGCCAGGAGAGAAAAGATGCCCACCCATAACTACAATGCTCTCAATTTTATTTGATATAATGTGCCCACGCCAATTTCAAGTGAAATAATTAACTCAACTAAAGAATGCAATTAGTAATTAATCCTCTAATTGTCATCAAGGGAATTAAGCAATTAAATCATTTGGCGCATATATATATATATATATATATATATATATATATATAATTATTTATTTAAAAATATGATTCCAACACACTACATAAGAGTTATGTAGCATGTTGGAATCATATTTTTAAATAAATAATTATATTTATGCTCTACTTTTGTATCGAGCACTATTTTTTTAAAAATAACAACAAAAATACTAAAGAACCTTGGATTATTTACCTAACCAGTTTTTCCTATTTTCTATATATTTTCACACATATATGTATGTATGTATGTATATATATTTGTATATTAAGGTAGCAATCCTTCCTTTATGCATGTTTCATTAAAAACAACAGACAAGGTACTATGGTTAAGCTTTTTATTTAATTTTTATTGTGTTCGAACAAGAGCTTTCTTTTCTGGACAAAGGGTGTGTAAGACCTGCCCAAATATTTTATATTTCCGCGCGCTTTCGGCTATACCTTTAGCCATTATCAAGGATGATTCAATTTTTCAGCTTAATTGAGTGTGTGCGTTATGTGTATGTCTTGGTGTGCGGTAGGGATGTTTTTAATTTCCAAATATGGTTAGCACATTGTGGCTTTGTTCGTACTTTGTACTTTTTTACCAGTGCTCATATTGCAATTTTTGCTGTTATCACTCGTTTTTTTACCAGAATTCGTATTGTAATTTTTGTTGTTGTTATCGTTTTTCTCTGGCACTCCTTATTACTGGTCCCCAGATTGTATTCATTTCTATGCTTGGTCGGCTCAGGAGATTTTTGTAGCCTAGTATATGTGCTGATTCTTTAAGTTTACACATTTTCCAATGGTGTTCTTTGTCTATGATCTCAACCTGATCCCACAGAGGGTGGTGATTTCCCTTCTCTCTCCATATGTGGTCAGCCATGCCTGATTTTTCCACTTCCCCTCAAGTTACAGCTTTCTGGTGTTCTTGAAACCTTACCTTAAGAGGGTGGTCTGTCTCCCCTTTATATTTCCACAGCTACACGGGATAGCGTGCACACAGTCTTTAGTCATGTTCTCCTCTATATAACACCAAAGATGAACTGAAAGCAAGGATTATGGCAACATTCACTTACTTAATCAAGGAGACCATCCAGAAGTATTGCAGGAGATTTCAAAATCATCTGGAGGCTGTGGTTGAAGCCAATGGCAACTTTAGTGAATAAATTTACTAAACTAAATGACAGTGTTATTTTTATTTTTGCATAATTTAGGTAAATTAGATAATTTTGCATAAAGAAGTGATTTGGCAGTAAATGGTAGGCATAACCTACCTTTTACCTTACAATATCTTTAAACTTTGAATTTGATAATACTTTTTCTTCCCGTAATAATCATTAGATGAACTGCTGTGCACCTTACATGGTTTACTATTATATATGTATGCTTCATTTTGATTTAATATTGCTTTGTATTAATCTCCTGTTAGTATTATTAACATCTTATATGGATGTACAGGAGTTTGGTTGGTATTATTAACATGTTATATGGATAATCTGTATTTTTTATCTGTTTTGTTTTTTTTGTACAAATGGTTAAGTTGTTTGCCAGTTTCTTAAAGGGGTCTTTTATTTATCAACTAGAAAATTTTATGTAAGGAGCAGAATAAGCATATAACTGGTTAGCATTATATTAAATTACCTCCCCATCTCATTTGCTTTTGCTGCCTGGTAAGGTTGAGTGTCAGACTTTGATACATCTTATGAAATAATGTAACAATCAGTATCCTCCCATAAGGAAATTGTTTAGGATTTATATGCAGACAACTTCATGTCATGACCTATATTAAAATTTTTTTCTAGTGAATTTGAATTTAGCATAGGTAACATTCAATTGGTTAATCATGGCAAAGTGCACAAGTCTATTTTTATAGTATTCTGCTTTTTGAAATTAAATTAACCTTTCACTTACCAGTAATTTAACATTACCTGAAGAGACACATTTATGGTGTCGAAACATAATTGTAATTGTGTAACAGTTTTTAATGTTTTAATTTCCTAAAATAAATAATATTTAGCTCTACTCTGTATTGAGCCCTCTTTTAAATTAAATGTTATGTACAGGGAAATCATACTCCATTTGTTTTCATTTTACCTGGATATATTATATACATATATATATATAAATTAAATTTAATCTGAAAATTAAAATTGAAAAATTGTGAAATTTTCACAGGTACTTTTAGTAATGATATTAATAATGATAATAAAGAATTGAAAATTAATATAAAAATCTTTGAATTACTTTTTTGATAATGTGTATACATGAATGCGAAAGAATACAGTGTGCATATGGTACAAGGTGAGGAAAAGAGAGGCTTTGTTTATAATTCTTTATGTAAAAAAAAAAAAAGAAATACCAATTTGTCTTCAATTCTTTACAATTGATAGAATAATGAACATGTTCTATTCAGCTGCATCATTTCACAGAAAAGGACACATCCAATTATACCAATTTGGGGATTGTTCAATTTGAAGTCATTCAGGCAAATTCATTGTCAGATATTAGAATCAAATGTAATCAACTAGTATGTCGCACAAGCAGTCTTCGGATTAACTTCATAATTCCAGGAAGAATAGAAAAAAAAAACTGTCTTTCTTGTAGTTTGGCTTTGTTAAGAGGGAAAGGGGGTGGGAGCAGAGGTTCAGATTTTAATTCTGCCCTATATATTTTATGAAATTGAAAGGAAAAAAAATCTCTAAATCTACTTTGTTCAATTCTACAATTGAACAGGAATTTTCATCTTGTTAAAGTTTTTAAGCCTCCTTCATGTATCTAAACTTTTAGAAAAGTTTGGTCTGAAAAATCACACACACACACACACACATATATATATATAAATAATGCCAAATCCGTAGTTGGTAGGGCTTATTCCAAATAGGTCTTTTTAATATAAAAATATTAAAAAGTTAAATCCATGATGAGAGCTCAATGTATAAATTAATATACAAAGCAATATAAATAAATAAATAATACGGAAAAGGCTTAATTAATCATCAAAATAATTGGTTATAAATTGAATTATATATATATATATATATATATATATATATATATATATATATATAGAATAAAAAGTGTGTAAAACTGTCCAAATGTCCTAGATAAACCCAAATGCTTTTGGCTATTCTATTAGACATTATCATGGATGTTTTTAATTTTTTATTTGTAATTGAATTTGTAGATTTTTATATGTTTCTAGAGTGATGGGACACATTTTTATTTTCCAAACATCGTCAGTACATTGTGGTCATGTTCATGATTAATGTTATATATATATATATATATATATATATATATGATGAGGTTTTAAAGTATGCTATATTTATGGGTTAAATACTAAATATCAGGGAGAGTGTATGTAAGACATGAACTGATGATTGTGTATAGTATGATACAGACTGTCACCTCTGGGTATTGACTTCAATGTCCACTTTTATATATATATATATATATATATATATATATATATATATATGTGTGTGTGTGTGTATGAGTGTATATATATTAGACCCTGCTATTGTTTTCAACGTATGAGGGTCAAACAGCTCAGTTCTTAGGACCAACAACCAGACTAGCCATGAATATCACTTGATTAGAGTGGTGAAGGCTTGTGCCAAACCAACCACATTTTTTGGAAGAGACAAAATCTGAATACAGAGAACAAATTAAATGTATAGGATCCAGTCTATCCTGCTATTTACCCATAGCTGGGGGGAGAAGAGATGGATTCATACCTTTCACAAGGGTATTAGCATGTAAGTGAATATCATTAACTAGACTGGAATTTGAACTCAACTCTCCGATTCCTTAATTCCAACCACTATCCATTACTTCATACAAGCATATATAGAGAGATATGTACCGACATATGTAGAGGTTCAATCATTTAGACCCTATAATTCTAAAGTACAGTTACATTTATATTCCCAACTGGCCACTGAAGGTCAAGCAAATATATTCGTTCAATAATCTACCTGTGACCAATCATTATGCAATCACTGAACCTGTTAATATTTTTGAGCTCAATAAGAACTGGTGTTTATGATTTAATTCAACACAGCATTAGTCTTAGAATTTATTGCCAGGGGTAAATAAAATAAGTAAAAGGTCAGCTAAAAATCATATGAGGTTTCAAAAACACTAATGATATCTGTAGCCACCAAATAAATTAGTCTGGCAATCAGAGGAATTTGAGGCTCTTTTACTTGGCACTTGTTCCAGAATATAAGAAGCAGGCGCCAATATATATATATTAGAAAGAAGTCTTATTTTTCTCTATATCTCTCCCATTTCTGTCTCAAGTCTGTTCTTCTTTCTATATATCTCAGTCTGTATGTATCGATGTATATATCTATCTTTCTATCTGAGTCTGTTCATCACTCTCTCTCTGTAAAAGAAGTGCCAAACATAGAAAGTCTTAATTTCTTCCCTCACCTCTCTCTCCGTTAATCTCAGTTTGTCTATCTACCTATCTAATTCTGCTCATATCAATTTATCTATATATCTAACTTTGTTGAAATCTATCTACGTCTCTAATTCTGTTCATATCTATATCTATATAATTCTGTTCATATCTATATCTATATAATTCTGTTCATATCTATCTAAATATGTAAATTTCTAATTGCATACAAATGCAAATACTGATACATCTTTATATCTATATAAAAATGTGTGTATATGTGTATGTATGTATATCTGTCCTTTTGATAGTGAATTTGCTGGTGTTAGTGGCTCAGAATGAAAAATTGGAAAGCAGAGTTCAAATTCCAGTCAAATTCATTACATTCACTTTCACACAAATACTATATGGATTAAATAGCAAGGCAGACTAGGCTCTCAAGCCTTCATTGGCAACCAATCAAGGAGAAGGAGAACCTTGAATTCGATCATATGCAGCTTTGACAAAACACATTCTACATGACCATTGAAAGGATTATCAAGTTTATAATGAAATAAGGTCAGTTCTTTGTTGAGTTTAATATTATCAATGATAAGATATTAAAGAGTTATACAGTGTTTGGTTTATTAATATTATAAAATCATTTCACACTTCAATCATGTTTGTCATTTTTAAAAATTTGTTTTAAAAAAACAAGTTGGTTAGTGAAATCTATAGGTTCCTAACACATTGTCATATATATATATATATATATATATATATATATATATATATAGACAGAGCTAATATATATGGTTGCATGATAGCAATTCATTTTTCAACAAGTATCCTAAGTCGATATTATTTTGTGTAAGTACAACAGGAAGGCTCAACCTGTGAGTGAGCTAAATATTTGCTCTATCATGGATACATAATTATACCACACACGCACATATATATATATATATATATATATATATATATATGTATATATATATACATATATATATATACATACACACACATACATATATATACAAACACATGCACACATATGTATATATACACACACACACACATATATATATATATACACACACACACATACATATATATATACACACACATATATATATAATATATATATACATATATATATATATATATATATATATATATATATATATATATATATATATATGCATGCATAACAATAGACAATACATTTTTATATATTAAGAACAATATTGGGGAAATTGTAAGACAAAGCAGAAAAAGTTTTCTTGTAATGCGTTTTGTATTTCAGGACTTCAGCAGGATAAATTTGTTTATGTTGGTAGGACTACATATGCACACGAATGAGGGCTGATGGGAATTTTAGATTTTTCTTTTTTACTTCTAAATGAATTTGGTTAAAAAAAAATCCCAGCACCCCATATTCATTTGCATGTGTAGTCCTACCAATATAAATTTAGTCCGATGAAGTCCTGAAGGATGAAAAGTATCACAAGTAAACTTTTTTCACTTTGTCATAAAATTTCACACATATATATATGTATGTATATATATATATATGTTATAAAACATTGTTTTATACTTTAGAAAGAGAAATAAAATTTGGTTCAGAGAAAGCATTGTCAAGCATTTGTCAAAACCTGATTTCAGATAAACATTTCATCTTTAGTCTGCCTCACTGCTTATTGTTCTATATTCTTTTCCTGCCTTTTATTGACAACCATCCAAGAAGCTTTCTTCAGTTCCATTTCTTTTTTGTTAATTGATTCAATGATGTCATCTCAAGAAAAAAAATTGAACAAAGAAAGGAGAAATAAAAACAAAAAAACAAATAGAAATTGGAAAAGACAAGTTGCATTGCATTGTGGGAAAACTTGAACTGCAGTGTGAGAGAAAGACAGCTTTGCCATCTCAAGCTGGAAGGTTTTACAAAGGTAGAAAGAAACAGTGAAGAAAAAAAATGAATAAAAAAATGTGCAGAAAATTGAACATCACATGACAGGCGTCTAAACATGGATTTTCCTTGTTTGTATTGAAGAACTCTTTAAGTATCATTGTAGGTGCTGTTTAAGTATGTCAGGACACTGGCATTGTCAATAAATTGTCTTCTATTTTGTCTTCAACTTGTAGCTTGCTTCATCTTTTATTTCAATCATCATTTTTCAAATCTTTTGTGTTCTTTGTTAAATTTTTGCTGAACTCGGAGATGTTTTCAAATTTTTGTTTCAAAAATGTCTTTTTTCATTGAGGTAGGAGAGAAACATGGTTATTACTTGTATCTAAGAGCAGATGTTATTTAGGAAGTGTTAAAACTGGCTTTGCCAGTTTAAAAATTAACCTGTGAGGCACAGAAGCCTACATTTATCTCTTAACAAATAGAATCACCAGAGCCTCTTATTTCATTCACTACACTGATTACATCTCTTGTACAAAACAACATGGAGGTGAATATGAAAAAGAAAATTAAAATCAAAAGAAAATTTCATGTTATGTCTTTTGTATTTGAGAATAAATAAATTATTAATCAACAAAACTGGCCAAAATTGATCTTCAAGAATTCTTTGGCTGAAAGTAAAGCATGGAAGCCTTAAAAAATTTAGTATTTGGTTTGGTGATTCATTTGGAGTTTGCAATTAATATTTAAAGCCACTTGGGATCTGCATAAAGATTTTTTACAATGCATTGTTCATAATGTGTGCTCAGGTTTAAGTATTTAGATTTAAGATCAGTGCAAATTTCTGAATATTGAATACAGGGTGAAATAAAAAAAAACAATTTCAGGCTTGTTGGTTATAAAAGAACATTAAAACCCATCATGGCAAATACTGGTTCCAAGAAAGATGTTTTTTACAAGAATAGAACAAAATCAACCATGAGAATATTGAGTAGAATTCTCAGGTGAAAGATTCTTTGAGACAAATAGACTGGAATATTTCTTTGAAGATGGCCACAAATGTTTGTTATTCCACAAAGTCTGATATATTACAAATTTTTATCTGTTTGGGATAAATTATTTGAGATTATGTTTTATCTGTTTGGGATAATGCTTTATCTGTTTCAGATAAATTATTTGGGATAATGCTTTATCTGTTTGGGATAAACTGATTCAGTTGATCTATCAATGTTCATATCATTGTCTCTATTTTATGTCAACTTCTCAAAATTTGCCCAAATGATTTTCAGTTCTTCTATCTATCTATCTATCTATCTATCTATCTATCTAGGTGAGGTGCTGAAAATTCTCAAATTTTCTCATTTTCTCAAAATTTGAACACATGACCAAACATCGGAACTTTTTTTTGGAAGGGCTTCTTGATTAGACCAAAGGCTTTTCCACTATTTTATCTATGTGGGGGGCTGAAAAATCCTTGGACAAAACAACTTAGACCAAAGGCTTTTCAGCTCTCTTATCTATTTATCTGTCTATTATAGTCTGTTCATATCTATCAGTTCATATATTCCTCTTCTGTCAAGGTTGACAATGGGTGTAACAGCTACTTCCTATTAATACTACTACCTAGGTTCTCTCACCATTTTGATGAGTCCTAAATTTAATCTTTGGCAGTGATTCATGGACACTAAAACAGTGAGTAACTTACCTGATGTGTGTGTGTAAATAGATGATGGAACATAAACTGGGAGGGATAGTAAGTGAATAAATATTTTGCTTAGAGCTATAAAGGATATAGGATGGGGTGGAGAAACATTGCAAATTAAAGGAAGAAGAATACTAATATTCAATTCAACACTGGTACCATTGAACCTGTTAATCTTTACGAGTTGCTACCCTTGGCAACTCTTCAACCAGAAAAGGGGCGGCTTACCTGGGAGGGGCTGAGCAGTCATTTT
This sequence comes from Acanthosepion lycidas, assembly GCA_963932145.1. Lineage (NCBI taxonomy): Eukaryota > Metazoa > Mollusca > Cephalopoda > Sepiida > Sepiidae > Acanthosepion > Acanthosepion lycidas. The sequence continues at coordinate 91,596,406 of OZ010595.1, forward strand.
AGATAGGGCACACACGTGGTGAACAAAGGAGTCTGTATAAAGCATTCTTATTCCATCACGTGTCTGAGTTCCTTTAATTTGAATTTATACAACCTATCAATTGATGACACATTGTAAATGGCAATTTTCAGGTTTTTGTAGTTGTCAATCACAAAGTATCTCCTTATTTATACGACCTTTGGGTCAAAGAGCACTGTTATCGGATGAAAGAAATTTAGTGCTGTGTTACCTGGTCAGAAAAAGTGATGTTGTCAGTTCTTTTGGGCAGTCAATTTATGCATGGAGGAGACTGAGGCTATGGATCCAGCCTGTCATTTTATTTATCTATCGCTGTTGCTTCTCTATTCTTTTAATACAGTGTTGTAATGTTGTCTTTGTTCAAAATAACTGAGAATTTAAAAGGCCATAGTTAGCGTATTAAAAGAACAAAAGACTAGATAGGGAAAACAAAGAAGAGGCTTATTAAATACTCATATATAGAATGGAAAAACTTAAAATCCTACTCTAATGTGGCTACTTGCCACCTGTAAAAGTAGGAGCAGTCCATTGTCACAGTAGTAGGAAAGAGCAGGAAGTATGCTGAATCCTACTCTACAACATACTGAGAACTTGGCTTTAAATATATTAAATTTGAGTAACATGTTTTGTTAGGCATTTCTGGCAGCTCGGTCAATGAATGGCAAATGGATCCCTATTATTATAATAAAAAAATAATATAAATGAACAAGTCTTTGTCCCTATAAAAGTAAAATAAAAAAGGAATTTTGTTTATTTTTTCTGTCATTCCATGTTTCTTTGATTCCCTATCATTGTTTAACATTGAAGTGCCTTAACCTTTCCAGATGTGGGTAGATTGGAATAGAAAAAGTAGCTTTCCAAAAGCCAAACAAATTATTAAGAAACAGGGAAATATATTAGAAAGAAAATAATGTATACTAAACTGTTATGTAATATTAGTCCCTCAATTACAGCAGAAGATGATGGATAATCTCCTCATAGATGAAGATGAGATTTGAAATGTGATTCAATAGAATGCTGAGAATACCATGGAGACTGAATATGAGATTAATGTTTTAAAGGAAAATGGAAGTAAAAATGGGGGAAATTATAGGATAAATAATGAAGAAGGATAGCTTGAAGTATATGACACTCACAAGGACATATTGAAGGCAAAGGGAGAAGAAGAGAGTATTGAATAACCTACCTAACAAGCCTGTGTAAATGGTTGGCAGAACAGTGATTAGGAGGAATAGCAAAAAGGCAAATTTTACTAAGAGATACAAACAAGACTGGATTTAAATGAAGAGAGGCCCTAGGCTATTCCATTGTGAGGCCCCTTCAAATCTCCCATTCTCATGAGTAGAGGAAAATGGAAGAGTGTTAAATTAAATAACTTGAGTAAAGCTGATAATGAAGGGTTGTTTAGAGTCTACAATGCATTATGACAGCATGTGTAAGAAAGGCTTATGACAGTGTCAAAAATATTGTACACTTTGGCTGGTGGCACCCTGGATTTTGAGGCCCTTGTCTTTGGACTGCTAAACCTGGAGGTAAATCTGGCACTGGATACAAAGGGCAGGATGTTGTTGAGAGTCATGATCACCCAAGTCCTGAATGGACAAGGCACATAGAAAAAAAAACAATAGCTAATAATATAAGAAAAACATAGTTTTCAGATGTGTATAGGAAAAAACAAAATAGAAATATACCATAATGTCTGGGTAGAATCAAAAAAGAATTAAAATATTTATAATTGAATATGAAAATATAATTATGAATTTTTGATTTACCAAAATTTGATGCCAGTCAAAAAAAAAAAAAAAAAAGGAATTGAATGAAAATGAAGAAAGAAATGGATCCAAGCAAAGACTATAAAGAAACTATCATGGTACAGATTTTAGAAAAAAGAAAAAAAATCACATTTAGTAAAAAGAAATCTTCCATCTACAAAAAAAAAACAAAGCTAAAATATAATGATTACTAGCAATGTCTTTGGTTTCGTTTCTTCTTATGGAATGTCTTTTATTTTGGCTTGAAAGCTTTAGCTTTTTAGCTCAGTTACTTGCTTTGAAAACAACAATAACAAAAGATTCTGGAAGAATTAACTTCTTTTTTTTATTTATTTTTCCAATTCTCTGATTAGTTTGGTTATCTGCTGAAAGAATGCAAATCCTGAAACATCATGAGGATGAGAGGATCCAAAAGAAAGAGATGTCTGCTTTAAAGAATTCTTGCTGTTATTTACAACACTGTCAGTGGAATTGAAAAAAAAATAAAATGGAAGAAAGACAGTAAAAAGCTTTGGTTTAATTTCTGTGTGTATGCCTCTTGCTTTTACTTCATCTTTTTCTGTTCATTTTCTTCATGGTTGCAAATTGATTATCTGTTTGTTGTCACAAAATGATTCTTGGACTGATTGTTCCAATTGAAATGAACTGATGTTAAAACCTAGACTTGTGAAATGGAGTCAACTTTCAGTCCCGAATTTAAAGTTAGCAGATATAGTTGGGACATTGTGTAAATATTTTTGCATGAAGAGTTTGTACAATCATCAAGTACAGAAATCTGATGAGACAAGCAATGTATTGTAAAAATGATGGACAAAGAATAAATTAAAATAAGAAAAGGTTTTCTCTACAAGTAAAAAATAACAGAAATTGAAGGGGAAACTTGAAACGACAGAGATGTGCTTCCACAGAATGATGTGAATAATAAGGTGGATGGAAAATGGAAGTAATGAAGAGAGGCTTTAATTAAAATAGGAACAAAAAAGATACTTCTCATTAGAGTTGAAATTTCTGGGACACATAACGAGGAAAGAAGGTTTAGAGAATTTGACACTCACAGGCTATACTGAAAGCTTGACTGGTAGAGAGAACCATCGAGTTTGAATGGCAGAACAGGGACTGGAGGAGGAGAGTAAGGAGACAAAAATTTCTTAGAGCTACAAAGGATAGGAAGTTGTGGAGAGCTATGATCTCTCATGATATAAAAGTGCATAAGTATACTATAACAGAAATTAAATGAAAGCTTATAGTGATGTTTGTTCCAATTGATGAAAAGCGAAAGGCATTTCATTTTTCACCAAAATGTCGACATGTAAATATGGCTGTTGAGGATGGAGGAAAAAGATTCGAGTGCCAAAAAGAATCGACTCTTTGACCTTTTCTATTTTAATCTCCCTTGTTAACAAATATCTAAAATTTTTAAATTTTAAATTATCTGCCATTTTTAAAATTCTACATGCTTTTCATGTCTATGCCTCAACTTAACGTGTTTTACCATAGGCTTGTTTTAATTGGTTGAATTAGTAAAATATCTGAACAGTACTTGTGACTGTCTAACTTTAAAAATATCTGCTTTTCTTTGAACTTTGGTTGAAGAATTAGCTCAGAAGTTAAATTCAAACTGTTCAATGGTTCATGCAATAACTTTGAAAGTTGCTTCAACCTCTGGAAATGAGTTCCTCATGATTGGACAGAAGCCAACCATAAAATGAGTGAGGGTGAATTTCATTAACCCTGTGGCATATAAAAAGACAGTCTCTCCCAACACAAGGAAATTAAGTGCGAACATATGCAATTATCTCTACTGCCATAAATGCAGCTTGTCATTTCTGGTTTGAAGTTAGAACCGTACCTGGTGATGAAAAATTAGATAAAAGAATATTAAGTGGTAGAGTTCCATTCTATCATTGCTGAATGGACTGCAAATTACCACAAGTTACAATAAACAGGGAGGCACCATACCTTGAAAGACTAGTGGGCCACAGACTCACATTTGACCTCAAGTGGAACCCATATTTTCCATTGCCAAGGATGCAGGTAAAATGTTCAGCTCCTGTACCCTTCCAGTAAGTACCTGACTCCTACTGCTATCCTCTACCTTTACAAGAGCTAGATCAGGCCCAAAATGCAGTACTGTTGCCATATTTGGACAGAAGCTGCTAAGATCTCACTTTCAAGCCTTGAAAAGCATCTCCAAGCCCTTGTGCGGGAGGAATTATTCTCCATCCTCCAACCTCTCTCTCAGGGAGGATGTGGCAAGCCTCTCATTGCTATATCACTACTTCCATGAAAAGTGCTTGGACAAACTTCATTCCTTGGTCCTGCCAGTCCAAATCTTCATGACAAGGACACACTAGGTCACTTACATAATTGCAAACCATGCATATTCCCTCTGTATTTCATTAGTGAGAAGTAAGTTCGACTCGAATAGCTTTTTTCTGTGAAGCACTGCCGTGTGGAACCAGCTACTCTTAATCTGTTCAAGGCTAGAGTTAACCGTTATCTTCCCCTCTTATCCACACAAATTGCACCCTAACCCTCTACCTCAAGTGGCCCCACCCCTTGGGCCTTGTACAGGGTGAACTTTACTGTAAAAAAAAAAATTGAACTTCTATCCAAAGAAAGATTTGGTAAGTATTTCATTGGAATGTATTGCTGTTATCCACTTTCAATTGCTACCAATGAATATTTTGGTTACAGCAGACATTGTTAAGAGTTAAGACATCATTCTGTTTTAAAGGAAAACAAACCCAATTTGATTTATCGAAAATGGGCAAGGCATTAAATACTGACAATGTATGGATCCGTATAGCAAAATTCACATCAGAAAATCTGAGAATTGTTCAGCTTGAAAAAAATATCCTCAGCTTATTATCCATATCTGATTGCACCAGTTCCAGAATGGCAGACTCATCATCATATATTAGTTCTTAAAACACATGAAGATATGGAAACTGCCTTCTCTACATTTTTTCCTCCAAATATTTATATCAATTCTTCATAGATTACAGAAAGGCATTTCATAAAGTATAAAAATAAGAACTTTTTGAAATGTTAGGAAAACTTGATCTATTTGGAAAGAATAAACATATATTACACATTCTATGTTGGAAACAAACAGCCATTAAATTAAGTACACCAAAATAGGAAGAGGAGTGTGACAAGGATGTGTTTTCTCACCAGATTTATTTAAGAGAATTAGAGGACCATAAATGATTTATCATCATGGAACAACACACTATATAGACAACACAATGTTGATTGCCGATTAAAAAAGAAAACTAAATTATTAAATAAGGAATTGAAGGAGAAAGGTCTTACCATTAAATATAATAATGGGGGTCAGCAAAAGAGCCAATTCATGGTGTGAATTACACATTGGGGGCATGAAAATGAAATAAGTATGGAAATGTAACTCTCTGGATAGTGTAATAAAAGATGATGGAATATGTGACAAAGAAATTAGTAGGTACATAAGCATAGCAAAAGATACTTTAAAAGTAAATTTTAATAGACTGAAAAATAACTTTAGAAACAAAAAAAAACAGTGTTAGATTGCTGTACAATGCCTACCCTATTATATGGCACAGTTTGGTTTGGTCTGTTTAACGACATATCAACATCTTATGGGTCATTTAATGCCTCAGTTTGGGGGTTCACTATTTGACCATAGCTAGGACCCTAACAGGTGCTACCACCCTGGGTCTGTGTGGTTCCATACTCCTGAAAAACTCCCAATCAGAGGTGTTGCTACTGGATGTAGTTTAATATCATAACCAAGAAGGTATGTATCACAAAAAGCTTGATAATTTCATCACAAATGAAAAAAGATTGAAGCAATCAAGATATGGTGCAATAAATGTTGAGAATACAATGGACAGAAGATGTGACAAATGAGGAAGTTCAATGAAAAATAGGAACTACAAAGGAACTATTGCTAACAATCAGAAAGTGACAGCAGAAATATTTGGGACAGAAAGCTTGGAGTATTTAACACTCACAGGACACATGAAAAGCAAGAGAAGCAGGTGAAAGCAATGAGTAAACTACTTGAAAAGCAAATATCACAAAGACAAAGAAGTGTCATAAAGGAATACGTATTACTGAAAGAAATAGAAACAGGAAGCTGTGGAGAGCTGTGATTGTTCACATTCTAAAGGGCCATGACATAAAGATTATGAAGCTTTCTGAATCTTTTAAAGATTATTGGTTATGAGAGAAATTCTGTAAATAAATTCTAATTAAACCTGAAATTATATTTTCTAAGAATTGAAATTTAAGCCTACTTAATGAGATGACCCAACATATAAGGCATGTTCAGTAATGCTTAACAAGTTAGTCTTTGAAGACATTGTCAGTGTGTTTGAAAATAATTAATGGCACAAATATTGTGGCCTTGTGTCAAATTTGGCTTACTTAGTAAATAATTAAATAGACACCCAAAATTACTTGAAATTACGGGAGAGGGCAGTTGGAAATAAATATTCAAAGGCTAGAAACACATTTCTGGTTTCTGAAAATTAAACTTTAATCAGTAGCCTGACAAGCTATGGGTCAAAATTTGATCAGAAATTTTCACTGCATAATGTTCACTTGTGTGAATAATATTCACCACATAACTAAGAGAATTTCGGCACTACAATGTGGTGTAATGGTTAACAAGCTTGTCTCGCAAGATCAATTACAACTGAGTAGTGAGTTTAATCTTCACTGAGGGCTCCACACCTTTGGGCATTGTTCTCGATCTAAGCTATGCTTAGAAAATCATTTCGGCACTTTGACACAGGGTAATAGTTAGCAAGCTTGTTTCACTAGATCAATTATTACTGAATAATAAATTCAATCCTCACTGGGTTTCCCATACTTTTGGCATTGTGCTTGATCTAAACAATGCTCAGAAAATTACCATAACTAAGAGTGTTGACAAGAAAGTTTATGTTAAAAAAATAGCATTTGGTATGTAAAATAAATAATTTTTTACATCATTAAGGGATTCAAGCATGTTTGACTGAATAATCTAGACATATATCCATTTATTTTAATCTTGAATTCATGGATCAATTTCCTAGTGCTGTTATTAAACTGATTAAGAAAGACACCATAGGTTTTCTCATTTCTTTAATTTTCCCTAGTTCTTTCATTCTCAACCAAGATCATATACAGGAGAGAATTGCTAAGACAAAATTTAATGTAATTGATAGTTGTGAAATTTTTTGTAAATATGCATTAAAAATACATAAGGAACGCAACTTAATTTATATATTTTTTTTTATTAGTAATGTTCGAAAATACTCAACTTGCAATTTAAAAAAATTATAAATTAAGTTACCTCCCTTACATATTCGGAACACTAATTTTAAATTGACTATAATTGAGCATAATTCATGTGCATTTGCATGAAAATTAAACCAATCATGCTTGAAAGAAGATATGCTGCCTAAATATACATAGATATATGCATATAGACATGTGTAATTAACTGTTTGGTGTCACCCAGTACAGTATTATCTCCATGAAACTTGAATCACAGTAACCCTTCTATTTTCTTTGTAATATATATCATAAAGTCCTACAACGTGGTCTACACTCCACATGCCCTATAAATTCTAATCATCAATTTCCATTTAACATACACTTATATATATATATATATATATATATACACTTATATATATATATAGGTATCTGTGCGTGTGTATATGTATATATATATATATATATATATAAATACATGCATGCGTGTGCTTATATTTGTATATGTGCGTACACTTGGAGATAAGTGCATGAATGCATTCACACACACTCACACACACACATATATATATATATATATATATATATATATATATATATATATATATATATGCATGCATAAGTACATGTAGTAAAGTTGGCTTGCTTAATTGATAGTCTTTTCACATTGTCAGATAAAAACTGTTTTCTCTTCACAATGACAGTGTTTCGAATAAAATTGCCTTCCCGACTCCCAGCAAAAAAAAGTGGGGGGGACATAATTAGAACCAGGCAGAAGATCCCAAAGAATCCCTAGGGAAAAACTTAATTTGCATAAAGCAGGATTAACTTTATTCTGCTTCTGGAAAAAAGAATTCAATTCTTTATTGTGAAAAAATCTTACCAGGGTTTCATGACACGTGACCCGAGATGTCCAATTCACTCGTGGTGACACTTTTCTTATATTAATGAGGGAACCATGTTATGCAAAATCATGCAAAACTTGAAAAGATTTGCTTTTAGGGACATCCTTTCTTTTCTCGCTTCCTTTCATTTGTATTCTCCTGCCATTGATAATGTCAACACTTGAAAAAAAAAACACCCTCTTTTTCTTTTATTGCCCCAAATACAAAAAGGTGGTAGAAAGTTGTCAACCTGACCAAGAAGGGCTTATAAAAAATGATGGTGTTCCCTAATTTGGTTAGATTTTGGATAGTGGTTGAGCTGATAACTTTTCAGCACTTCATTTGGGCATATATATCTCAAAGAAAAAAACTCAATACATCATTAAAGAGTTTGGTAATAATTTATTTCAGACAGACAAATGGAGTTATAATATAGTTTAAATCATCCAAATAATTTAGGAAATATTCCATTTTTAAATTTAATTAATATATATATATATATATATATATATATATATATAGGCAATAACAATTCATTTAAACAAGTTTTGTTAAATTCAGTTGACAATTTTTTATTGTATTTAACCAATTTCAAATTAAAGAATTTTAAAATAAGTTGTACATCAGAATGAAAAGTGTAGATAAACTGTCCAAAGTTTCTTTTTGTGTTTGTTTTATCCAAGCGCTTGCAACCGACTCAGTCATTAGGAAGAACTGGGTGTTGTCAGTAAGTTAGACAAGATTTTGTAGTCTATATCCTGGTATTTTTTTTGGAATGTACCAATTTAAATTCACTTCAAATATATATATGTGACCATGAACAAACATTTGTTAAAAATCTAAGAAAAAATAAATAAAAAAATAAAATTAAAATAAAATTAAAAAAAGATAAAACATGTTTATTCAGTTTGCAGTTATTTTTGTAATTTTTCTCAGGAAATTAGAGTCTAAGCTTTTATAAATGATGAAAGTTTTCAGAATAAGAAATCAGTTTCTTATTCTGAGTTTGTTGCACAACTTTGTCTCAGGTTATAAATTTACTGATCCACTCTAATTTAGATATCTAATCTATAATAGAAACCATAATGTAACTTTATTTATCTGTCTCACTGCTTGACCATGCCTCCTCAGTAATGAGATACTCCACTGTTATGGTAACAGAAGGAATTACTGAGCATCAAGATGCAAATATCTCATTAGTAATTAAGGCAGATCAGGCTGCTAATACATTGTATTTTTTTATTTTTTATATTTCATGTTAGTTTTATTTACATACTGGGTGTCCATAAAGTTCGTGTGAATATTAAAAAATTTATAACTTTATTTGTATTTGCGATAGAAATAATCTGTAAAGAATGTTATAAAGTTTAATGTAATAAGTTTTAAGTATAGCTAAAATAACTAATGTGATTTCAGGCATTACTCTAAATCAGTTGGCAAATGTTTTCCATGAACTGAAAAATCGTATTACTCTTTGTATTGCTAATGATGGAGGATGTGGAAACTTAAATAAAATTTCAATAAAACCTTAAAAAATATAGATTTACTTCTATCTAATCCTTTTTACAAATTATTTCTACCGCAAATACAAATAAAGTTATAAATTTTTTAAAGTTCACCCAACCTTTATGGACACCCTGTATTTTCACTTTTGATGATTTAAAAAGTCAAATTCTTTCTGATATGCAACAGTAGAATTAAAGTGCAGAGATAAAAAAAATATTCAAGAAAATATAAGCTATATATTTGCAGAGTCTTTTGATGGCATAGAGAAACTATAAAACTCATGATGATATGCGTATATGACAAAACTTTTTGTTGGAGCGTACATAGTTCACACAAGTACGTATTATAGTCAAGAAAAGATAACTACCTCCTGAGTGTAGAAAGCTTCCCACTTATATACAACCTAATTTGCATATCACCACATCTGGAACCTTAGAGGCTTGATGCCCTTGGCAGATCTGCTACTTCTATGAACCACTCCAGGAGGTGTACCGCTTGTCTCATGGGGATTATCAAGATTCCTTTTTATGGGGAATGTTGGTCTTACCAGATTTTCTTCATTTGAACCTTCCTCATGTTCCTCATTATCACTAGACATGCTCATTCTCTCCTCCACTTCAAATCTTGGTAATCATCCTGATCCCTCTCTTTTGCATCAGGCTCTTCCTCCATTTCAATATCTTCTGGCTCACTTGGAAATCTAAACTGGTCTTCATAAACTAACAAACCCTTCACATTTTTTGTTGATATCACTGTATTCAATCCTTTTTACACTACAAAGTGTGATTTCTCAGGACTTGAATCCTTATCCAACTTATACCATATATTTCCATTTGTTGATAAAGACATGGTTATCAGGGCTCTAATTTGTCTCCCCATCAATACTGAGGGGCTTTGTGTTCTGCCTGCATGTGGGAGGGTCCTGTAACTTAAATGCAATCTTGGTAGATAATATTCTAGGCTGCAATTCACTGTAGAGAATGCTTTCAATCCAACTTTTATCATATGGAATATCTTCTCCACAATTCCATTTGACTGAGGATGGTATGGGGGTGTTTTGTATGGCCTACATCCAATTTGTGTTAACCATGTATATGATCTTTCTTCAGCAAACTCTGAAACACCAATGTCTTAAGTACTCCATTCTTTGAAAATGCTAACCATACACCTGTTTTATAGTACTTGCTTTTCTGGCCAAAATTTTAACCACTTCAGGTCAATTTTAATATGTGTCTACTTGTATAAGGAATAGTCCTACGTCTTTAATTTATGCATGATCCATGTGTACTCTTATCCATGGCTTCTCTTTTGGTCATGAATGATTCTTGGTTTACATAAAGCTCTTTATCTGTGCACACTTAGGGCATTTTCTGACATAATCCTCCATGTCTTGCATATATGCCGGCAAACAGGCTTTGTAGCTTCAACTTTAACTGTGTGTTCAATACACCACCATGTATTCAATAACATCTTTTCTTAACGGTTTTGGTGGTTCAATAAAATCTCCACTACATATGACTCCTTTTTCAATTGTTAATCCGTGCCTTGTTTCCTTAAAAGTCCTTTCTGTAATAGAGCAATTGCTCCATACATTATTTTGTTTTTTATTCAATACTCTTTTTAATATAGGATCCTGCTCGGTTTCAAACTTGAGTCACTTGAAGGTTAACACATCTGTCTCTACCCCAGTGCAGAATGCTGTCATCACAACTGTCCTTTATTTCAACATTCTGGCTATTAAAATTCAATATTGACAATACATCTATGTGTGGAATGGCATTTCCTTTGTAATACATAATTTTGAAATCAAATGCCATAAGCTTAATTGCCCACCTCAAAATTCTGGATGACATGACTTTAGGCGACTATTTCCTTGGGTTGAAAATGATCTCTATCGGTTTGTGGTCAAACTTTAGTAGAAATTTCTTACCCAATAGCAAATTACATGCCTTTTCAGTACTTCAGACAATTGTCAGCACTTTTTTTTTTTCATTGTTATAATAATATGTCTCTGTCAACTTTCTGGATAAATATATAATAGTATGTCCCTTTTGTATTACTATCACTGTTATGGCACATTTGCTAGCATCAGTAGTTAGTATGAGTTCTTTTGTTGGGTCAAATATTATGTTGGTGCAAAAATAATGATGTAATAATGTCGTTTTTTGACGTTAAAAATACGTCAAAAAACAACATTATTATGTTATTATTTTTGCACCAACCTAATACCTTAACTATTGGCTAAGTGTTTCCTTTAGCTTTTTGAAGGCCACCTCCTGTCTTTCAGTCCACTGAAATTCATTATTCTTCTTTCTCAAGTTTGCAAAAGTTTCAATCATGTTGCTATAATGAGCTATTATAAAAGTATATAACGCAAGATAGATAGATTCTAAACGTTTCTTATTTTTTGGTTTATTTCTGATATTTTGCTAATAAGTGTGTCATCTGTTGAAATCCCATCTTTAGATATTTGATACACTAAGTATGAAATTTTCTGTCAATTATCTCTATTGGCATGAATGCATTACTCAATCTGCTCAGAACCTGTTCTGTTTTATTCTTTAGCTCTTCCTCAGTACAAGCACCAATACCTATATACCTGATACACAATGATATTTTTTACTCCTTCTAAAACATTCTCAATAGATTTTTGGAATATGTGACTGGATATTTTAATTCCAAACAACAGACAAGTCCACCTTAGAAGACCTATAGGAGCGTTTATCATGGTGACTTCTTGTAAATGGTTGTCAATTTTAATCTGATTATACGCAGATTCCAGATCAATCTTGGCAAAGAAGTTTCATTCCTGCAAACTCATGACAGGTTGTTTCAATATTTGACAAAAGGAAGGAGTTAGAACTTAAAAAAAACAACGAATTTGGTTTTGTAAAAGATTTTGATGTGGTTTCACAGTGTGAAGATGAAACCAAAAAAAGTAGGATTTCTGGTTAAACCACCCATCTCTAGTTTCCATATTTGGCAATGGGAAGGAGACCAAACATAATTGGTGATTTACATCAACTTTGTAGTCACCACAAATTCTTAAATCTCCATTTGTTTTGCATATGGCCAAGATTGGAAAAGTCCAATTGCTACCTTCCTGGCTGACCTTTTCCAATGTTCCTTGTTCAATCATTTTATTAAGTTTTGCAGTAATCACAGGTAGAAGGTGAACTGGAACTTTATAAGACTGAAAATATACCAGTTGGCTATTCTCCAAATGTCAGGTTTTTCTAATTTTGTGCAATTAATTAATTTTGAGGTGTCTATTCTTAATACATCAACCCTCAGGAAACTATGACCTTTTATGTGCTCCACAACTATGATTGGTATTACTTCAAGTCAAGTCTTAGTCTTGAATGTGGTGAGCATGCACGTAAGCGTCCTCAAACTCTGTGTGTGTGTGTCGCCAGGCACACCTTGGAGTACCATAATGGATTCGACCGTGGACTACAAGATGTGTGAGTTGTTTGGTGTCTTTTCTTGGGTGACAAAAGCTGTTGCAGTCGGTCGTCCATCAGCAGCAATCTTGGGTGCTGTTTTGCTTGTTTGCTGTCGTAAAGTGTTCGTTTGGAAGAGAAGGCTTTCATTTTAGGTTTGCAAATAGGCATTCGTTTTTGTGTTGCAAGAAGTTGTTTTTTTCCCCTGTTTTCTTGCACATTGAACACCTCCTCAAAGCATCCAAGTTGTCTTAATAACTGACCCATCAAATTGTTTCAATTGCAGATTTGTCCTCCTTAATTTCGAACTTAGCAATTTTCTCACAAAAATTCTTACATCACTACCCATATCCACTTGTATTAATAGGGTCATTCTATTTATTTTTACCCTTTTTTCTTTTCCTGGGCATTTAATTTATAAATATCACTGTTTCTTGTTGGAGGATCTATCTTCTCCATTTCTACTGGTTTTTATATTTGCATATTGACTAGAAATGTTTTTTTTCTTCTTGCTCTTAAGACACATCTTTCCAAAAGCCGGGCATTTATACTTGCTCATCTCATGTTCTTTGTTGCAAAAACAGCATTTGTGTAAACTCTTCGTCATACTGTATGTCTTCATGTTAATCTTAAGGAGTATTAAATCTCTGAATTAACTCTAGCTGTTGTAAAAATTCAAAACTCATTTCAATATTCATATTCTAGACATGAAGCTGTTCCAAAATTTTATACTGACTTGAGATGATATACAGTCCTTCAATTCACTTTAACTGTATCATTTCCTTTTCTGTTAACATCACTTCCATACCAACTATTCGAATTCACAGAGCCTCAATGCTTCTTTTAGCCTGTGAATGTTCTGTCTAATGGTTTCATCCGGGTTTTTGCCAGATTTCAAGAAACTTTGTCTTCTCAGCTATGACTAGTTTCTTTTTGGGATGTACATTTGTTTGTACAATGTTAGTAATTTCTTCAAATGTCAAATCTTCTAGAACCTTTGGATATGCCATTATGGAAATCTTTTTTACAGCCTCACAACTAGCTGATGCTAGAAATAAATCTATTACTTCATTTACTCCTACTCTATCTTTGATGTCACTCAATTTCTTGACTCTTGCCAATGCCATGAAACATCTCATCCACAAGCTGAGGATCCTCTAATGAGGTGAGATATCATGTTGTTGTGCCATGTGTAGTTCTCACAAGTACGCAGTGTAGTCAAGGAAAGATAACTCCTTCCGAGTGTAGAAAGCTACCAACTTATATACAACCTAATTTGCATATCACCATACTTTTGATGGTATGGTTATGCAATAAAACTTTTGATGGCATGGTTTAACTATAAAACTTTTGATGATATGCTTATATGATAAAACTTTTGATGGCATGATGAAACTATAAAGCCATGAGGCATCATAATCCAGTATTTAGATAATCGGCTCAACTTTACAAATCATAAAATATTTGATTTGATTAGGCATAAATATTTGATCTTCAGTTTCATCTGCAGTGGAATTGTTTAGCTGCAACCAAAAACTCTTGTTTTAGTATAATTGGAATTTTTGTTTGTCCTTGTTGACCCATTGGGATAAACAGAGACAAACAGTTTTTGGTTTAAGTTTGCAACCAAGTCACTTGCATTCTATCTAAACATTAGAGGAGAAAAAGATAAGAGAAAACGTACCTAAAATGCCTGCAGATAGCATCCAGTCATTTTGGTTATGTTACCAATGCAGACTTTGAAAATGAGGAGCAAAGACAATACAAGCTCAAATAACTGCTAATGGCAGGAAGTGATAATCTCCCTCTTTCTTTATGTTGTTCTTTTCCTGTCATGTCAAAACAGTCTGAGATTTAGTTTATTCCAGGAAATCTTCTATATGTGCAGTGTCCATTCAGAGCATGAGTGATCATGGCTCTCCACAACATCTTATCCCTTGTAACTCTTAATAACATCTGTTTATAATTATCTTTATTGCATTCCAAGATAAACAGAGAAGAGAACATTTAGTATTTGGATTAAAAATTACTTCCTGTTTTCTTTGTTTGATGTTTAACCCTTTCATTACCAATGGATATTAATTAATATTTTTCTTACTTTACATGTTAAGTGATAAACAGTGTTAATGCTGTAATGTTCCCTGTATGCAATTCACAGCCTGACTTTATTTTGTACTTCACACTTGAGAAGCAGAACCTGTCTATATTTCTGAGATGAAGTATTATGTACATTATTTACATTATTCAGACTATTGTTCTTATCTTTGTTGCCAGTGAGTGAAATAAAGGGTTCAGTTCAAAATTCCAACCACCGGAAGAAGGCTGCAGCATACAACGGCCGAAACGTTATGATAAATATGGCGACAAAGATGAGGACAATAGTCCGAATAATGTAAATAATGAGAAGGAAAAGTTGAAATGTTATCCTATATCATTCCTCTGCCACTGTACAAAGTATGACCCTTAGCCCCCCCAAAAAAAGGTAGACAGAGGGCCATAATGAACTGGAGGATCATTCATAGATACTTGCACACAAATGTCAGGTGATTAGCTGTATAGTGACCCTAAAGCCACACCCAGTTACATACTGGTGATGGTGATGGTAAAGCTGTTTAATCTCTGGGTAATCCCTTTTGTTCAAGTTTGGGACAGGGAAGCATTAGTACACACACACAGACATATATATATATATTAGGTTGGTGCAAAAATAATGATATAATAATGTCGTTTTTGACGTATTTTTTAACGTCAAAAAACGACATTGTTACATCATTATTTTTGCACCAACCTAATATATATGAATATACTAACAAACCAATCAATGTGCAGGTACTCTGATCAAAACTGTAATTTGGATTGGAGTGCATGTTGCTGTCAGTCAATTTCTTTTTTCTCTTGTTTTGTCTTGTTTTTTTTTTCTTGGTCTTTTTTTTCTTTTTCTATTTTTTCTCTTTTGTTTTTATTCTTGTTTTTTTTTCTTTTTTTCTTTTTTCTTTTTTCCCCTTAGCGTAGTTAGTGTTGTTCTTTGGCAATTTACAAATTCCTTAGTTTATTTCGATTATATATAAAAATGTTATTTCACAGATAGATTAATTTTTTTTGTATGAATTTTGTTACATGAGAAAGATGGGGGTCAAAGTTGACCAGAATGTCAGGAGTTAAGCACAGAAGTTCAGAGGAGTCAATCCCAAAGATATATAGACACAAACTCCAAAGACAATGTAACTGTACCTCCAGAGCAAGAATTGAAAACATTTGCCTTGTAGTGATTTCAGTCTTCATTGGATACCCTAAAACCATGGCCTTGTGTCAGGTTAAGATTAGTAATCAAACTTGACTGATTGTGTAACTGTTGGAGAAACAACAATTATTTCTTGTGAAATTTTTCATGTTTTAAGGAAATTTTAAGAAACTGAAAATAAATGCTATTTTGGGATAAAAACCACTTGTTAAGGTCTAGAATGATGATGATACTTCATCATTCTAAAAATAACCTTGTCATCAGTGATGATAGAAAAGAAAGATATTTCATCATCCTAACACTCATCATTATAAAAATGACTGTTCCACCACAAGAGGGTCAGTAGAGTAGAAAAGAGAACAGTAAATAGACTAGGGTAACTGTAGAAGTAGTCAGTGATGAGTAGACAAGTAGCAGTACAGAAACAAAAGTCTAGCCAGTGCTCTGTGAAGATCGAAAACAGCTGATTTCAAATGCCATCCTCACAAATGAAATTCTTGGAACCAAACCAAGTAAACACTGACTTTTAAACAAAATAGACACTGAAAACATTTTTACACACACCATACCAATATTCTGTAATCCACATCACAAAAAGAAAATGCAAAATCTTTTATATGTATGTCAACGTGTGTCTCAAGTTGTCATTGTATGTTTTATACATTCTAATTTCATTTAATTAATATTAACCCTGTTACAGATTGATTCCTGGCCCTTACTTCAAGCAATCAGTTGAGCAAAATAATAGAATAAAAAGAATATTTAACTAACAAATCTATTTTTGTGCTCTTTAAAAATCAGTAGACAAATCAAAGATTTACTTACATTACTTATGTGAAAACGTTTGTATATATGCCCATTAGGGCATATATACAAACATAGAAGAAGATATTTTAAGCAGATAGTCCATAATTAATATGATGTACTAATTATTTTCAAACAAGAATGATAAAATAGTATGTAATATAAACCCTTTTATATGACAGTGAATACTGGAAATTTCTTTATAGATGAAGACAAGACTTGAGGCAAAAGAGATGTGGTTCTACAGAAGGATGCTGAGAATAGCATGGATAGTTCATTTAAGAGACAAGGAATATCTTAAGTAGAATGAAAAGAAAAAGGACACTGACACTTGGAAACAGAAGACAGCTTAAATTTCTTGGACACATAATGAGGAAAAAAGGCTTAGAGAATTTTATACTCACAGGACACATTGAAAACAAAGTGGTACAGTGAAGCAACTACTTAAAAAGCTTGTGCAAATGCATGGCAGAACAAACACTGGATGGGATAGTAGAAAAACAAAGGAAAGGAAGTTGTGGAGAGACATGATCACCCATGTCCTGAAGGGATATCATACATAAAAGAAGATCATAATAGAAATTCTTTGATATTTACCTGAAGTAAGAAAATAAGTGAATTAAGAACTGAAATGAAATTTATCAGAATGTTAAAAGTTCCCATGTCAGACAAGGTTGTGAGGGGAGGGGTGCTTCTGTTTTCTGCTTTTATCCCTGCAAGGTTTATACAAAATGGAATGTTCATTTTCAATATATGCAATCATTTTCTGAGATCCTAGCAAATTATTGGTCTCTTTTTGGTTCCTGGGTCCTCTTTGAACTCTCAGACCATAGTAACAATACACTGCCTTCACTTTCATTCTCATATTCCCTGTATACCTTAATGATTATGACTTGAAGGACATATCTTAACCTTGTAATTTGATTGGAAATCTTCTGACAATCCAGATTTAGCAATGCAATTAAGAAAAGCAGTATAGTTATTCTGTTCAATTTAGGCTAACTGCATTTTGAAAAGAATATGATAGATTTATATAACATCCATATATCACTTATAAACATTTTTTAGGCTGATTCATATTGAAAGAGCTGATATTTTTTTTTTTGCACGATTAAATATATCAACTCTTGTTAATGAACACATGCATCAATTATGAGGAGCATTTTCTTTAATGCCATGTCTCTTCAGGCAATCATGACTCACCATAGATGATTCCTCATTGTCTGTGAATTGTGCCCCATGCATCCTTGGGAAAGATGATGATAGTGCTTTTCATTGTCTTCTCGACAATTTTGAATTCAGAGCTCTCCTATTAGATTAGAGAGTATAGCCTACCCTGTTATTTAACCCATAGCAGGAAGGAAGAGAGACATATACATGCTTTTCCCAAGGACATCTAGTCTTGAGTTTGAATTTGACTTCCTGATTTCACTTTTCATGCAAGATAATCCTAACCCACACATCTAACAGATCTAAAATTAACATTTTTAGACATAAATAAGGAAATGAAAAAAAAGAATTTGTTCACAAGAGAGATTACACACCCATCACTTCTGAGTGTTTACAGTGGTTAACAGCAAGGATCATAGGATCACAATGAATTCCATAAGAGCTATGGTAGGAGAATGAAACAAAACCAATAAAGAAATTAATAATAAAGGAAAAAACAAACTTGACCAAGAAAAAGACAACAGATATCCCATAATCATGTTTAAACCTCCCAGTGATAAATAAATAGAAACATTCTTTTGGTTGTTCCATCCCTGTGCAAGGCTGACTTCGACTCAGTGCAAAGACGAATTGAGCACGACCATAGTAATGATACTTGTACTGACTTACCATAATTTCTGGACAAAGAAAAATAAAACAGATATCCTATAACCATATTTAGACCTTCCAGTGATAAAGTAAGTACAGTGTAACCCAGATATAAGAGAGTTGTCGGGAACGGAGAAGAAGTATCTTATATCCGGGTTTCTCTTATATCCGGGTTTGGTCTATTTTGTTTAGGTAAGTATGGCTCTAATTTGGGACCAGAGAAAAACTCTCTTATATCTGAGTTTCTCTTATATCCGGGTTACACTGTAGCAACTTTCCTTTGGTTATTTCAAATCTACACAAAACTGACTTGAGCTCGACCATTTTAACCATTGCTATACTAACTTCTGAACCAAAAAGGAAAATAGAAATGCTCAAAAGACACAGGGAACTTTGTTTGACCGCAGTCACCATAAAAAGGATAAGTGTCTGTAGAGTTTTTGTATACTTTTATCTTTTTTGTTTAGATATTGAACATACACCTTCACTTAAAATACACAGACACCTACAAACCTTCTGCAGTATTCTCTTCACTCCCAATGAATTGCAGTAGATGCTAGCAGGGGTACTCTGTTCATCCCCTAAGGAATTGCAGGGAATACCAACAAGGACACTGAATTCACCTACAAAGGCTTTTTGTGGATGCTAAGTATTTTCATCCTATCATTAAGACTAGTTGCTTCATTCAACTTGTTTTTAAGATTCTTTTTTAGTTATTTGCCTTTTCCTTGGGTTAATTTTGACTTAGTGGTCTTTACAATCTGAATCATTCTTTTCCATCTCGTCTGTTCAACAGGCTTTCCTGATCACAACTCAGTCAATTTTGCTTGAAATTTTTCTCCATGATGAATTATCATTATTATCTTCCTGAATCATTCAGTCAAATTTTGTCCACATCTTGGCTGTTATCATTACTACAGATAACTGAATAAGGCTGATGAATATATTGGCTAACACACCATAATGATAACATCCAAAATGAAGACACATCTGAATAAATTAATGTAACAGAAATAGAATTCTTATTGAGAAAAAAAAAGGGGAGAGTAAGGTTTACTTTTATAGACCTTCCCAGATACAACATACAAATGAGATAAGGTGGAAGTTTTTAAAAATGGGGAAAAATTACAAATTGTTTTTGATCTAATCTACATTGATCTGTTTTTATGACTTTTGCAGTTTATTTAAAGCCAGAAAATATTTTTAGATCATAAGAATCTTTTTGAAATAATAATAATTTACTGAAGTCTTACTAATTAACCCATAGCTGTGGGGAGTAGAGGTGGATTCATATCTTTCCCATATTGTGCATAAGTGAATATAATGAACTCAATGGGAATTGGAATTTGGATCTCTTTCAATTATCCATTACACCACCCACACATCCAAGGTTATAGCACCTGGTATTCCCAAATGGTCACCCATCTCAGTAATGACCAGGCTAGACATTGCTTAACTTTGGTGATTGCATGAGAATCAGTGTTTCAATGTGATAAGACTATCTAAGATACTCAGCACATATATTAGGTTGGTGCAAAAATAATGACGCAACAATGTCGTTTTTTAACGTATTTTTTAACGTCAAAAAACGACATTATTACGTCATTATTTTTGCACCAACCTAATACTTATGTATAAGCCATCTTCATGTGACACCTGATATTTTTCCATGAATTTTAACCCCTCCAGTAAAAATTAACCTGTGTATAGTGCCACTGTCATTGAAAGTGCAAGATTTTTAACCTCTTCAAAAGTATTACCTGTGTATAATGCAAACCCCTATCTTTTGTGAAAAAAACAGATCATTAAAACTTGTAATAAACTTGAGTATATATGGTAGATAAGTTCTAAAAATAATCCACATAATTCTGTCAGCAATTCATTTATTTAGAGATATGGAAAATTTTAAAATATATGAACATTGTTCAAACTGTTATCTTCATTTTTATTGTCATATTCATAAAGTTTTGGCTGTTGTACGCTCTGGCCTTCTTCAGCTGATATACAGTGGAGTTTTGAGCCAAACCCTTTATTTTGTCCACTGGAGTGCATAATGGCTGAACCGTAGTGAATATGGCAATAAAGATAAAGACAAGAATCCAAACAATGTAAATAGTATAAATAGTTACAATACCTCATCTCAGAAATATAGACATATCCTAAAGAAAGCCAGAGCATACAATAGCCAAAATGTTGTGAAGGTGAGGACAGCAGTCCGAACAACGTAAATAGTGTAAATAGTTACCATATCTCAGATATCTGGGCAGATCCTGAAGAAGGCCAATGTGTACAATTGCTGAAATGTGGTGAATGTGACAATAAAGATGAAGATAACAGTCCAAATAGTGTAAATAGTAAAAATACCTCATCTCAGAAATATTGACAGATAAAAAATATGCTTATTTATAAAAACAAGATTTTGTAATTCAAGAGGAATGTTTGTCTTGAAACCTGAAATTCTAAATTCAAGACATTCCTTCTCAGCATTTAAATTCTGAAACAAAGAAAACGTAGGTGCTGTGTATTGACAAAGGATTTATCCATTTGAATAAAAATAGGACAGGTATGAATGGTTACAGGTAGACAGGGGATACGCATGATTAAAAAATTGACCTTGTATGAGAGTTTACTGTCTGTGAAATTTATAAAAAGACTAAATGCCAACTATAATTGTTGGGGGCAAACTTAAGATCGTTTCACCCACCAAGCAGGCCAAATCAGTTTAT
Source organism: Acanthosepion lycidas (assembly GCA_963932145.1). Classification (NCBI taxonomy): domain Eukaryota; kingdom Metazoa; phylum Mollusca; class Cephalopoda; order Sepiida; family Sepiidae; genus Acanthosepion; species Acanthosepion lycidas. The sequence continues at coordinate 91,617,868 of OZ010595.1, forward strand.
AAAGTAGTAAAGACAGCAAAGAGTAAGAAATGCTGAAATGAATTACAACAGTGAAGCAAATGTACAGTGACAATATTTAAATAAATCGATCTGGACTGCATCTTAAATAATGTTAACATTCTTAAATGAATATAAATGCCACCCAAATCGAGACGGACACAAGCTGAGTGAATGTACACACAGTTGCTAAATGTGTTTAGGATTTACTTATTTATATCATTGGGTAATAAAGGGTGAGGTCAGTGCTGGGTGCAGAATGTCTTAATTGTTATCAACACAGAAAATACAATGGGTGAAATGAATTCAAATTAATACAGAAGTTGCATTTAATCATCATTCCTAATGAATCTAATTCTCCCTGAAAATATTGTCTTTCATTTTGAGAAAAGTCATTATCATTCAAAGACAATTTTTGTGTTTTTTTGCAAGTTGTCTATTCAGTTTATTGATGTTAAGAACTAGAAAAACAATTATGGCAAATCCATGGATGTGTGGGTGGTGATATGGATAGTGGCTTTGAATGAGAAATCAGAGAGCCAAGTTCAAATCCTAGTCAGGTTTGTTTCATTCACTTATACACAAATACCCTTGAGAAAGCAATGAAGACTGTCAGTTTCACACTTCAATGCAATCTTCAGACCAAGTATTATTGATTCATATGTCCACACAATCTGCAAATACTGCACACACACACACACACATATATATATATATATATATATATATATATGAGGGTCCCTCTGAAAGTAATGCCTCTCATGTTATTGTGTTGACTCCCAATTTTAAAGGTGGATGTTGGATAGTACGGCAGTGGAGTTTGTATCTTTCTGCAAATAACTAAAGATTTTTTTTGCCTTGTTTACAGATGGTACTCAGGCAAAAAATAGTGAAAAGACTAATTACTTCTATGAAGAAAATATTACACCTATTAGTATTCATCAATGCATGCCGAATATTTATGGAGACCAAACAGTGGATGTAAGTCAGTAAGGTAGTGGGTGATGTGTCTTTAGTTATGGTGAATGTAATGTGTATGATAAGCCATGTTCTTGGTAATCTTGCACAGCAGTCAACAAATGAAATCAGAAGATCCATTAAAATTTACAGCCAATGTATTGTTTCTTAAAACAGTGTTGTTGTGCTTTCAGTGTCTATTGTAATTTCTGTGGAATATCTTCATTCAAATATGTTTCATTGAATAACATAGACATATTATTCTATACTGATCCTTTCAAGATGAAATTAATTGTAATTTAGGCCTGAAGATGATCAAAAGTACTTGGGTTAAAAACAACTATGGATCTTTATTTCATGAATTTCATCTTAACATCAAGAAACTGAATAGACAACAGGAAAGGATCAGTTGTTCTTTACTATTTAATGACCACTTTGAAATAACTCATTATAAATTTGCATATTTTAAATGGACCATTAATTTCCAAATAATAATTATTAATAATATTTTTTTTTTTATAAGATAGAATATTACTAACCATTATTAACTTTGAAATATTTCTTTCATCTTAATTTTCCTGGCTTTATTTACAATCTTATTATTTTGTAATAATAGAATTTTACAGAAAAAGAATTTCTTTTTTCAGTTCTAGAAACATTTAATTCTCTACACCTGAACATTGACAAATTCTCCACAGATAATTCCACAATTTTCCATCTTCTGCATTTGAAATATTAGAAGAACGTTTCCAATCTATCCAAAAGAACATTAATTAATCCAATAATATCTGTTTCTAATTCTAAACTAATGGATTATTCAGAAAACTTCATACTTAGAAACAGGCTTTATTATAAACTAAATCTATAACTGACCTATATTTTGATGAATGATAAAATATTTTGCTTTAACATTTATTTTTGACTTCACACATAATGCTTGTAGCCTCCATGTTGTTTCCATTGACAGTGTCTTAGACATTCAATCATGTCTATAACAAGCCAGTCTGAAAATAGCGAACATCTTAAAATACAAAAGAAAAATAAAATAGTGATGACAAAAATAAAATATTTCATAGGTGATTGCAGCTAACGTTCAGAAATGCCAGAAAGGAAATAAGATACGATCTTACACTGGTTCAGAAATATAATTTCTTGGAATGATGAAAAGTTCAATATTTAATGAAATCTTGCCTGAGGCTTGATGTTGAAAAGTACAAAAAAGAAACGAAGTACACTCTTATAATTTTATATCTACTGTGGTTTGTTTTAAATACTTATCTCAAACTATCTTAGAATAGTTTATTATTGAATATCTGGAGGGAACAACAGTGATGATGTTGATTCATGCAACTAAAAATAAAAGAAATAAAACTGAAAGTAAATAAGGATAATTTGAACAATTCTCAAATTATAAGAATTTCAGAAATTTGAATTATTTATTTAGGAACTAAACTAATCGTTTTGAGTTTCATGTTCAGGAATTTTGCAGAAATCATGAGAATTTGTTTTAAATATACAGAATATATGAGAAAAGATATTTTTATTATTTAATGAGTTTAGTAATCTTATTTTGTTTAGTTTTATTATATTTTTGTGGCTGATCAATTCTTTGGCCTTTTTCATTATATGAAATTCTCCCATGAATCATTATCATTATTCCACAAATTGTTTGGACTATTATCCTCATCCTTGTTAGCTTTATTTCTACATTTTGGCTGATGCATTCTTTGGCCCTCTTCATTGTCTGAAATTCTCACATAAATCATTATCGTTATTCCTCAAATTGGTTGAACAAATATCCTCATCTTTGTTAGCTTTATTTCTACATTTTGGCTGACTAATATCCTTATCCTTTTTGCTGTCATCATAACATTCTCATTTATATGGTCATCAGCTTTTCTCACTTCATTCACTGTACATTCTCCTTATTAAACTCTTTAGATTTCTTGTTTGGTTATTTTTACAAGTAATTGCAATCCTAGAGTTTGTTTTTATATTTTCTTCAGCAAACACTCTTATGAGCTAGAAAACTTGTATGGCTGAAAATATCTAGCAAAAATCTGTAAGTACATTATTTCCATTCTTCGGACTATTGTCCTCATCTTTGTCGCCATATGATGAGGATAATAGTCTGAAGAATGTAAATAATGTACATAATACCTCATCTCAGAAATATAGACGGCATCTGTGAGTCCATTTTGAAAATGTCCATGAATTGAAAAAAGAAAAAAGCCTGGTTGCTTTTCATTTACATGGGTATTATTAATTATTTTGATACATAATTGTTTGCTAAATTTTCTAAAGTCTAAAGATTATACACTTTTCTTTCCCTTTAATAAAAGTCACTTTTTATTAATACTCTAATTATCGACATGCACTTCAATTACGCATATGTGCTACTACCAGTCCTCAGAAAGATTGTTCGGCATGAAGCCAGTCTGTGTTATAAAAAAGGCTGGAAACCATTGCCTTAGAGGATGGAACATGTCGGCTAAGAATAGTTTTCTCCTCTTGCCTTTATAGATATAAATATATATAGGGTTCATCTCTGGACAGATTATTTCACAGCTCTTTAGTGTGGACAAATGTCCAATTACTTCAAGCTGGGATCAAAACCCGATCGATTTGACATCAGTTAGATATCCTACCCCTGGGCCATCATTGCACAGCAGAGAAGAAGGGAAATTCTATAAGAAATACGCCAGCTTGAAGAGTAGTGCATTAACAGCAGTAGGAGCTGCTGTTTTTAAAATCTCTCTTCTCTCAAGAGCTCAACCAGATTTCCTGTGAGCATATACAGTGTCATCCACAGACAGACTGTTTTTCTGTTTCACATCTCTTCAGTGTGGCTAGACATCTAATTGCTTCAAGCCAGGCTTGAAACCTGACCAATTTGAGATCAGTTAGATATTCTACCCCTGGGCCATCATCGCACAGCAGGAAAATTCTACACTGATTCTCCATTAGAGTGAGTTAATACTGATGAGATAATAGTGTAATAGGGATTGATCCAGGGAAACTAAGCATGCAAGGGTGCGGTCAGGCTAGGGCTTACACCTGAGAGTCTAAAAATTATAAACTTTTTCTTCCCTTTAATAAATTGCTCTTCTTTGGGAATTACCTGTGACTCTAGAAGATATATAAAAAGCAGCTGAGAAGGATGAATTCATTAAAAAAATGAAGAAACAGATATGGCTGATTCTAACATATCATCTTTTTCAACCTGTAAGCAAGTGCTATTATATGCAGATAGTGGTAATGCTATATACACTGCAAAAGAAAATCCTGAAGGAATTTCATACAGGTCATCCGGGCATGTCAAGAATGAAATCATTAATGTGTAGCTATACATATTGGCCTAGGATGGATTGGGATATTAAAAAATGGTAAAAGAGTGTAGAGGTTGTCAACTTGCAGCAAAAAGCACCACCAATAAAAATTCAGCCATGGCCTAAAATGGATGTCCCATGGATGAGGTTACACATTGACTATGATGGACCTATAAATGGTTACTACTACCTTGTAATCATAGACAGTTTCTTTAAGTGGCTGGAAATATTCAAGTATAAACACCTGACATCTGTAAATACTATGAGTGTAAGTAATTATTGCTCTCTTTATTGAAATGCACTTCAATTACACATATGTGCCACTACCAGTCCATGAAAAGATTGTTTGGCATGAAGTTGGCCAGTGGTATAAAAAAGGGTGGAGATCACTGCTTTAATTTTAATTTTAGTTCAAACCTGGAACCTGGCATGTAAACCCCTTCCTGCTGCTGACTCTGTCGTTCCTGTTATCATTTCCCTTACTGCTGCTGAAGTCTTATTATCATTTCTCTCTTTATTTATTTATTAACGATTCCCATATTGTATCTATTTCTCTGCTAGGCCTACTAAGAAGATCCTTGTGGCTTAACATATACACTGATACCTTCAGACATCTAACAAGCCAGTTTTTTTTTCTTTGTTTTGTATTTTTACTTCATTCCACAGGAGTTGGTTTGACTACTCTATTTCATCCATATATGATCAACCATCACTTATTTTCTTGTCTCAACCTTAATTTTTTAAAAATCATTTCACCTCAAGCAAGGCAACAAAGCCACTAAGATGCAGGGTGTTACTTAGTGTGAAAGAATATATGAATAAATTAAAAAAATTATTAAGAAGTTAGAACAATGAAAGAACAGAAATTAAGAAAATAGAATATAATGATTGACATCGCATTTAAATTTTTGAAGATCAATATTGACTAGAAAGCAAGATATGGGTTTTAAATATTCCACTCACATTACTTTTAAGGTGAAGCTGGTTTCACCTTTGCATTTTTTTTTTGCAACAAATGCAAGGAATGTTGTATACAGAATTCTTGGTCATGTTTTTATTTATGCCAATCTTGACTTTTTATATTTTTATCATTTCACCCCAAGCTGAGCAACAAAGCCACTGAGACACAGCTGATTAATGAGTGTAGAAGAACACAAGAAATAGAAAAACATTATTAAGAAATTAGAACAATAAAAGAAGAGGGAATCAAGAAGACAGATGATAATAATTGACATTAAATTATTTTTGAAGATCAAAGTTCACTTGCAAGCAAGAAGCTGAAAGAAAGTTCCACAGGCAAGAAGTGCAAGAAAAGTAGCTGTTAGCATAGAACTTAAGGTTACATCTAGCCAATATAATTTTAAAATGCTGAGACTGTGTCAACAATCTAGTATTGCGCTTAAATTCATCAAGTCTAGTAAACCTAGAGCAAAGTTTATCAGAACAATTACCATGAAAGTATTTATAGAAAAGACACAAGGAAGGTACATTACAGCAGTATGAAAGTGACTGAAGCCAGGATGCCATGTCAAGACTAATAATGTTGCAGATTTTTTTATATTTTATCAAGACTCTCTAAATATATAGTAGAAAGCATCATATGTGGTAGCAATATTCTAAGCATGGACAAATGGTAGACTTATGAGAGAAAAATTGTCTAGCATTATACAGTGAATCAACTTTTAGCAGCAGATTCAGCAACTGATTCAATAAAATCTTTCCCCTTCATGTCTGCAGAGAATGTTAGCCTAAGAAAGCACAATGAGTCACTCTCTTGGAGTTTAGCATCAACCTTGATGATGGAAGGCAGAAAGAAGTCTCTCAGTTGTCAGACAATTTTCTATAATTTTGAATTGTTTCTGAATATTATTCTGATATTGTTTGGAGCACAGATCCTCTGACATCTGTACAACAAACCTTGATGTAAGGGAAATCATGGTGGTTTTCTAATTGATTTGACCCTCCTCTTTCTGCCTGCAGAAACTGACAGGTTTGCAAGGGAGTTAATATTCTGAAAGTTATATTTGATGCTGATCATCATCTGTTGGTATCTGTTTGGGTCACAACTTATGATTTTTGCACAGTTATAGGCATCAGATGATCCCCACCATTCTTTATGCTATATGGATGATAAGAACTGAAGTTGACGTATTTCCCAGTGAAGGTTGGTTTATGATATATACAAATGTCTTGAATCTATTTTCTTTGCAAGTTTTATTAGTACATCCAAGAAATCTGAATGATTTTTATTTCTTCTTCCATGGCAAATGGGATCAAAGGTCTTACTGAGTTCACATGGTCCAGCATTATTTGTACAGCTTCCTGGTGAGGCTAGAGTATTAAAGTGTCATCCACATATCTCAGCCATACTGATGGCTTCAGTGGAAGCGTTCCAAAAGCTCTTTCCTCAAAGTATTCCATGTATATATTCACCATCACTGGTATATGTCAGAGCTTAGCTGGTGGTGGCGGGGTTGCATTTTTCAGTGCACCCAAATCACTACTGAATGTGACACAAGGTCAGTTTAAAGTATGTATGTTGGGGAGCCACAAGACCCTTGCACCGGCCCTGATAAACCTGTATTAGTTATCTCCCCTAAACAGGGACAGAAGAATGTGAACAATCAACCCATGTGGGTTGAATGAAGGGTTTGGTTTGAAATTCCAAGAAAATTACCAATTACAAAGATAGAAACCTGAAGAAGGCCAGAGGGTACAATGGTTGAAACATCATGTGTATAACATCCAAGATAAGCATGCTGGTTCAAGTAACAAAGTATATAATAAAAATAATTCCTTATCTCAAGATTTCCAACAGCGACAGATATGAGAAGTAACTTGAGAGGTATGAATAAAATAACAGACAGGTAGGAACAAACATACTGGATTCCCTGGCAACTGTGAGTTCAATTCTTGAGTTGAGTAGTGTTTAAAAGTCACATATAACCATAGTCCAGTAGAAGTAACAGACAAGCAATACAAAGGTGACTATGAACTGATAGGAGTTATCTCCCCTACGCCTGGAAAGCAGAATGAGAACAATCTATCCATGTTGATTGAATAAAGTATTTGGTTTGAAATTCTGTGTTCAAAGACAGACACCTGAAAAAGTTCAGAGGTTAAAATGGCCAAAATTTTATAACAACCAAGGTGAATAGGCTGATCTTTGCAGCAAAGCATATAATTATAACAATTCCTCATTTCACAGATTTGAAAACTACTCACATTTTACTTTTGGTTTTGATGTTTGAACATAATATCTTGGCTACCATATTCTCTGCTCAACTTTTGTGTTGTATCCAAGAGTCTTTACAAATAAACTGAAAGCATTTAAAGACAGTTGTAAGAAAAAAATGAATCAGAAGAAGGCCTGTCTGAAAGTGGCTTATATATTGAGATGAAACAAACAACAAAGATGAAGATACTAGTTAAAAAATGAGTTCAAATCCAGGGCTTTCTCACTCCTGTTGGAGGAACACCTCCCTGCCTTCAGGGAGTGTAGTCATATTCAACATGCTTGGTCAATTGCAGGTTGGTGAGGCCATAGTTGGAGTTTTGAATTCAGAATTGTCCTTCTCCCAAGTTGGTTGCTACCCAAAGCTATAGCACCCAGTTTGTCCTGCTGGGGGATGGGGGTAAAGAAATGGATTCATATCTTTCCAAAGGCTATTAGGAAGTAAAAGTGAATGCAATAAACTCAACTGGAATTTGAACTCGGCTCTCTGATTCTTCAATCTGAGCCACTATCTATTACTCTAGCCTGAATCACTCAATAATGAGTAGAACAATAAGAATAGAAAAGACGAGGGAGGCTGAAGAATATGTTGGTCAAAATGTGATAAAAACAACAAAGATGAAGATAATAGCCTGAAAATGCATGAAACAAAGAAATTAGTATGCAGTACTTCAAAAAACACTTGTGGTGAATGTAGAAAATACTGGCTGAAATATTAAAACAACAAAGATAAAGATCATAGTCTACAAAATAATTAAAATTTTTCTTAGAATTTTAGAAAACATTGTATAGCAGAATGTGTGACATAAATTTAATTCACTGAAAAACCTAAAGTAAAAAAGGGTAAAGAATCAATAGAGAAAGAAAACAAAAATTGTAGAAATTCAAGAAAAGTGAATGAAATAGATTTTGTTAATCTATTAACGCAACCTCAACTGGTTCTTAGCCTGATTTTCAGATTTTGGCAACGTTATTGATAATCTTTGATTATTTAAAGTTGCATGCTATTTATAAGCAATATTCACTTTGACATGCAATTTCTATTAGTTTGAAAAGTGCAAGTGAAACTCTTAATGTATCATTTGTCATTCCTGCAGGATGTACAAACAGAATTATTTTTATCTGCACATCAGATACATAAAAGCATTTACACTCTTCTTCTGAAATATGATCTTCAAAAATTTAAATATAATATCAATTGACATCTTCTGTCGTTTTGAATCCTATTTTTTTTATTGTTGTTTTGTCTCACTAATGTTTTTTTATTTTCTTTCACTCTCAGTAATGCTTTGCATATTAGTGGCTTTATCACCTTGCTTGGGGTGAAAATGATTAAAAAAAGACCCAGATCTGAGTGGTAAATCAAAAGCAATTGAACATCCATCTTTTCCAGTAAATCTATATATAAAATTCTGTGACTTGCATAAGTCTGTGCCCCTGTCTGTCCTGTCTATGTATGGCTATTTTAGAAGGTGTAATACTTTCTAAAATAGTCATACATAGACTGATCAAAACCAAATTTTGGGGAGAAGAGCAAACAGGTAAATGGGTACAAAGTGCAGTTAGTTTTACTAGGGTGTGTAGCTTAGTACAATAAATTTTCATTCATTTTTAGTATTTGACATGCAAAATACTCCCACTATTTTAAAAATAATTTAATGATTAAAATAACAAATACTTGTAATACAAATGCAATATTGTTTTTTGCATATCTTTTCTTTAAGGTTTTATATTTACAAGAATCCAGTTTCCAGTTCACAAGAACTATAAACAAATCACAAAGACAAATGTTTCAAAAAGTTGGAATTTGGCTCCAGAAAGAAATATTTACACATGACCAGTTGTATGTTGTGCTCAAGAGTAAGAAATCCTAAGAATTTATTCTTCATTGTTAAAAAGGAAAAAAAGAAATTTTCTTAAAAATATTGTTTACCATGAAGTCCTATAAAATTAAATTAAATCAATTATTAAACCCCAATGTTGGGTTTTTATCGAAATATTTTTTCCAAACAAATCAGCTTATTCAAATTTCATCGATTGATTTGCAAAATTGAATGAAATGTAGAGTTGGTAAATCTTGATAAAAAATGTTAGTGATAACTTCAACAATACTAAATACTGTGAGGATTTGCAAAAAATTCTAGTATAGGAAAAGTCACATTGGTCAGCTAATTCTGCCAACATTTGAAATTTTTTTCTAAATTTGAGATAAAATTGATATATTGTCAAATTTTATTCTAATTCCCCATGAATTCTGCAGCAATGGGTAATAGTTAAGAAACTAGTATTGTTGAATTCTGAATATTATTTACTGAATCAATACAATTTGATTTATACTAATTTTACTGGGAAAACATTGGTTTCTGTCATAAAATATGAAATATTATATACAATGCAACTGAAAAATTTAAAAAACCATTTTTTCATAGCACAATGAAACTGGCGCACACACACAAACACATCTAACTTAGTTTTGGTACAAGGCTACAGTTATGGGGTACTCAGTGAAGATCAAACTCCACGATATAATTATTATTTATTAAGGTGGTTCAAAAGTATTTTTATATATATATATATATATATATATATATATATATATATAATTGTTTATTTAAAAATATGATTCCAACACGCTACATAAGAGTTCTCATGTTTCAAAACAAAGCCGAAAACTTCAATATAATTATTTGAATCAAATTGAATTAAAGTAAGCTCTGTTCCATCTTCAAGTGAAAATTTTTTTTTGGAATAGCTTATTTCTGAAATTTACGTGTTTTAATAGCATATTCATTATTGAAATCAAAATTTCCATGGTAACGGCTAGCTCGATTGTTTAAATAGAAAGGGATGTAGGGTGTTAATAATTTGTATCAGTATAGAGTTACATTCATAGATGTCAAGTCAGGGTAAGGTTGGGGTGTCTAAATTTAAAACAGAAGATGATTTCGTCTAGTCTGGTTTACGTGTCTATGGAGATTTATTTATTTTTTTATTTTATTTTTTATAAATATAGGGAAATTGTATGACAAAATAGAAAAAGTTTACTTGTGACGTGTTTCATCCTTCTGAGGGACAAGACACGTCACAAGTAAATTTTTTTCGCTTTGTTATACAATTTCCCCAATACTGTTCTTGATATATAAAATATATATATCATTATCTCATATATATATATATATATATATATATATATAATTTATTTGAAAATTATAATATAAACATGTTATAAAATCACTACAAAAATAGCCATTTTGTTTCAACAATCTTGGTGTCTTATCAAGTGATGGTGTTGAATGTAGAATAAAGAGATTTAAAAGGTTCAAATCAACCAAACACCCCTCAATAGGGAAAAAGCTGTTACATAATCTATAATGACCAATCAAAATACAAGTAAATGAAAATTCAAAAAACTTGACAATGAACCTTGTCAATAATCATATTAATGCCTTAATGTTAGGCTTAAACTAAAATAGAAATCATTTCAACTGATTATTCTGATTAATATTAAATTTTCCTATAAAATTGAAAATTAAAAATTACCAGTTTTAAATTTTAAATTTAATTTGTATTAAGTTTAAAATATTATAAAATTATTTCTAAGAAGAAACCAAGGAAAAAAATAAATATATTTTATTATTTGTTTTGTTTTAATTGAAAAGCCCAAATCTCAGACTCAACATTAATCTAATGGGGATGTAAAACATTGTCACAACTTAGATACATTTGAAGTGATGATATAGGAAAGGGAGGATGAAATATTCCAAATAACAATACATACACAATCAGATTATAATATACAAACACATAGATATGTTTAGATATATAAACACGCAAAAGCATGAACAAAACAGGAAATAGACATCAACGACCAAAAAAAAAATAATATCAGACAACATATACGTACAATGAAAGGCATATATAAGCAAGCATACATGCATACATTAATAAAGACATAGACATATACACACCCACAATAATTCAGATTTGAAAGTGTTAGTGTTCCATCTTCAAGTGAAATTCGCTTGAAGATGGAACAGAGCCTACTTTAACTCAAGTTAATTCAAATATTATTTTGAAGTTTTCGGCTCTTGTTTTGAAACATGAGACCTCTTATGTAGCGTGTTGGAATCATATTTTTAAATAAATAATTATATATATATATATATATATATATATATATATATATATGATGTACACCAGATCTTATTTCATGTACATATCTCAAGACTCTTTTATATACTCCATTATAGTATTATCGCCATCATCAAAGTGTATTAGGGATTTTCACAGAACTTTATTAAAAAAAGAAAAATAATTTAAAAGACTTTCTACAACTTCATTTCAAATAACTTATTTTTTATGATTTGATTTCTGTTGGCGACTCATTTCCTTCTGCATTCCAACCAAATATTTCTTGGGACAGGTGTGCCCAACCAGTGACCTAAGGTCATAAATGCGATCATGACATTTTCCCCATTTGTTGAAATAAAAATAAAACAGCCTCAAAACATATGCATTTTATATAGATAAATCCTTACGTAAAGTGTGAGCTGTGCTTATGATAACAGTATTTTTGTATTTTGTTAAAACATAGGCTTTAATGTGTCTATCAAAACATTTTTCTATCAAACTCAGAGCCTCACCGACAACTGGAATTGTTGATGTCTTCATGTACCACATTTTTGAGATTTCTGCTTCAAGGTCCTTGTATAATAAATAATAATAATGATAATAATATCCAGTTATATGAAATGTTTCCATGATTATACAAACATTTAATCCAAGGCCTTATTTCATGCACCCAGCTAATGACGGTAGGGTTCAAACTATTTTATGAATATTAATCTTATGTATTAGGGGACATCATAATATTATTTTGCATACAGATCTAAAGATTATATCTGACTCCATTATATTTTAAACTAGCTTAAAAGCCACACTGTGGACTTTTTAGCCAAGTCCTGTGAAGGGCAAATTGGGACTCATGCCCGAATTGTAATGGGAACTCTAGTCTATCTTAGAAAACAGCAATGATAATCTTGAAGAAATAACTTTGAATTCTTCAATTTACTCCATGGAACTTCAAAACCACACTTCAACTCAGATTTGGGCTATAAGTCCAATTCCAGCTGAAAATCTGATTTGGACTGAAATTCCATTTCAGGCTGAAAACTGAGTTCTTCAAATCACAAACTCTGCAGAATTTCAAAACCTCACATCATAAAACCTCTCACTTTAACTCTGATTCCTTGGCATTTTGAAGAAATAAAATTGATTTCCTCAATTCACAAAGTTTTGGAGATATTTTAAACTGAATTTAAAAGAAAAAATTCACAAAATTTTTGTTTTACTTTAAACTCAATATACATTAAAAATTCACTAATTTTTCTCAGTTATTTTAAAATTTGAATTTTTAACTTTTCCCTCATCCGGACACAAATTACAATGCTGGAAGTTCAAGCACCAAATTAAGGGCAGATTTTCAATCCTGGAATCATAATATGTCTATGTGGAGCAAGTGTGGAGCAAATTAGGGGGGGGGGTTCTGACACACAGATGGATAGACAGAATTTGCTATTTATTTATTTAGAAGATATTATTATTGTTATTACATATCAAAAGTATTTGTATTTTAAGCTCTAAAGTTTATTTCATGTACACATATAAAGACTATCTCAGATTCCTGTTACAGTGTAACCCGTATATAAGAGAAACCTGAATATAAGAGAGACTTTCTCTGGTCCCAAATTAGAGCCATACTTACCTAAACAAAATAGACCAAACCCGGATATAAGATAAACCCGGATATAAGAGACGTCTTCCCCGGTCCTGACAACTCTCTTATATCCGGGTTACACTGTATATTTTTACTATTACTATTATATTACTAATAATACATTCCAGATGTTATAACAATGCATACAATTACTGAGGCATTGGAAATTTTGAGGAATTATTTTTAATTCAGCCTTAAAGACACTGGCACTTCCCAGAAAATTTTCAAAGTTGAAGAAACTGAAACAATATCAGGACCGATCAGAATTGGATGAAGGATTTTAAGGACGATAATTTTGTTTTGTAATAAACACTAAAATTAGTTCAGTTGCTGACTTTCATTCTGAGAGACTTTGTAAATGCTTTCAGTTGAATGTGTCAGAAATTGGAAGAGGTGCAGAGAATTCATTAGTTGTTGTTGATGAAACTTGAAAATTCAAGATAGAGCAGATCTCACCATTCTGATGAGCTTGTATGATTCAAATTTCTGCATGTAGAGCATTATGTAAGTTTCAAAAATCATTGAGAAGCTCTCAAGTCTTTTAAAGCAGGTCTTTATTCAAATAGGTCTGTTAGAAATGAAAATTAAAAGGAAACACTTTAAATCTATGAAGACTGATTTGAAAAATAACAGAATTAATAATACAAATATTATTTCTCTAAGTTTATTGTTGATAAAACTCATAAAATAATTATCAATCTGTTTAGTTTTGGTTTACGATTTCACTAAAATTACCCACACCAATGTAAAATGTATATAATAAAATTTTACAAAATAGAAGAAAATTTTATTTCAATCTAAATGCAAATATTGTGTAAGTTTTGGAATTCAAATCTGTGTAAGATGAAAGTTCATCAGAAATACAGAAGACTAAGTATAAAAAGAAAGAGAATTTGTTTTGCT
>OZ010595.1:91637064-91681554 GCA_963932145.1 Acanthosepion lycidas
TTGTGTGTGTGTATGTGTGCATGTTATGGATCTTGATTTGTTGATTTTAATTACATCTGTTGGGAAAAAAGTTTTTCAACTTAATGTCATGTTAGGTTTTCTGCTAAATCCAAATGATGTTTACTGCCAGAAAAGATAATTCCACTTTCATACATATTGCAAGAATGGTCTTGACTCAATTTCAGTCTCAATACAAATCCTTTTCTTTTCTGTCTTTCTTTCCACTGAAGAATCATCATATATATATATATATATATATATATATATATATATATATATATATATATATATATATATATTCCTGTCCCTTAAATTGAAAAAAAAACTACTTCTTGTCAATGAATGATTTTGGGTTCTTGTTGTCATGAGCACAGAAAATGGCATCGGAAAAATTAGTTAAAATTTCATCTTTTTTAAAAATCAGTTCACCCCAAGCAAGGTGATAATGCCACTAAGACACAATGGGTTACTAGAAGTGAAGGAGAATGAGAAGACTTTTGAAGGATTTGGAAATCCAATCCTAAAAAGGATACAAGGGATAAACCCCTCTGCCTGTTCAAAAGACTGGGGAGGAAAATGAACCAGGGAATAAATGAATTATCAAAAGTTAAGACTGTTTAATAATTAATATCTTAAGGGAAAGCATGCATCCAATTTTTGATATCAGTCTATCCAACATATCTTCACAAGATGTCTTGTTACTGGCATGTCACATTGATTGAAGGAGAAGAGAAGTAGAAATGAGCATTTGGATTTAGGCAAATTACTTTTTATTAAAATTATTTCACTTCTCTTTTACCGTGACCTAAGCCAGCAATTATTTAGAAGCAAAATTATTGGTCCTGACCTTGCATCTCAGCTTCACTCACTTTTCCACTGCCATAATGTGGTCTCTCTTTGCCTTTTATAGAAATACTTTTATGGTAATTGTTCAATTGGTCTCTTTGATATGGTACCTAGTCTTTATGAATTTAAGTGGTTTATCAGCCTGGCATTGAGATATAAGTATTTTGCAGTTGAGCTGGCTAGATGTAACCATAAATTCTAAGCTAACAATTTCTTTTCCTGCACTTCTCACTTGCAGCTCTATGCTTTTCAGCTAATTTTAATCTCCAAAAATTTAAATGCAATCTCAATCGCTATCTACTATCTGATTACTCTTTTCTCTTCCTGTACATTATTAATGTCTCTGTACCTAATTATTCCACACCTCTTGTATCTTAGTGGCTTTACTGCTTTCTTTGGGGTGAAATCAGTTAAGAAAAACTCTAAAAGGCTACCATTTTTCAGCATCCTGTTGTTTTTTTTTTATTTTGCCAGACTCAAATAGGTCATGGAATAAAATCAAGTGTATTTGCTTTTTTTTCTGTACATATTGAGGTCAACAGTACAAGTGAGTTAACTATGAGTGGTGACACCAGATGGCAGTGTCTTTGTCATGACAAAATTGGCTTTAAGAATGCTGCAAAAAGAGACCCAAGAAAAATTAAAAAGGTCAGGAGTAAGAAAATATTTGAAGAAGTTGTGATTGTAAAAACAGAGAAAAGATGCAGAATATTAAGAAGGCTTTCTAAACTATTTTAGGTTGAATTATAAATGATTTCCATTTTTGCTTTTCTTTTTTCCTGAAAATATTACAATTGGTCTCTGAACAGAAATTACTTAATGACTCAACTTAATATTACCTGTAAGTAAACAGCATAAAGAGAAAACATTTATGTTTGTTGAAGAAGTACATGAAAACTGATTTTCTCATTATTGTTAACAATGAATGGAGAGCTACATTGGGTTGACCTGATGGCTGGGCTAAGATTAGGTCCTTCACGGAAATAGTCAATCATTGCAACTTAGAGAACAACAAGAGTTGAATTGAATAATGTTTGGGCAACTATTAAGGCCTTTGTTAATCTTCACAAGTTGCTCCTCAAGGCAACTCCTCAACCAGAAAAGGAGTGGCCTACTCAGAAGTGGCTGAGCGGCCATTTTAAATAAGGCACACATGTGAAGAATGAAGGAGCCTGAATAAAACATTCTCTTTCCATAACGTGTCTGAGTTCCTTTAATTTGAATCTACATTGGTAGCTGAGTATAATTACAATTTATGGACCTAAGAGTGATTTCAGTTCCTTCCTGTTGCCAAACTTGCAAGTTCTCAGCCTTGACTGCTGTTGAGATAAAGGTTTTGTAATCTCTTGGCTATTTATAGTTAGCTAGGGTTCAAAAGAGGCTATAGCAAAGAAAACGGTGACTTACCTCATCACACCAAGCAACAGCGCATCGCATGTATTCTATGACAGAAAATGTGTCGAAAAAGAAAATTACTTACCAAACAAAAGGGAACGTATTCTGCATGACATGCTGAAGATGGAATATTTGAATTAAAAAACAAGTCCATTGCAGGAGTTGCTATAAAAGTATTTTGATATGAAAAATACTAAACATCCTCTCCCAGCTGTCAATGAAAGGAAAAAATGCTCAGCTGATAAAACAGTTGGCATTCTTGAATTGGGGAGCAAAATTTAGGTATTTTGGCTACCACGGTTTTTGGAGAAGGAGTTATTTTTCTGACTGGTTGCGTGCATTGTGATTTGTGAGATAGTACCTGTGAATCGAGTTTTCGGCATTTCTTTCTGTCCCCGATGTTCGAGTCTGAACTTAGTGATTTATTCTCTGTGACGTGGAAATAATCTGCAACAAAAATTTCCTTTGTAATCCCAGATCGCTTACAGAGGCTTAAGAAATTATGGAGTAGAGAGTATTTTCATTGATTAATAAATTAAATCTGAACATGTAATCAATTCTGACCTGGCATCTCAAAATCAGTTATTCTTTACTGCAGTGACATGGCTAAATATTTTCATGACAGTTGCCCTAATGAAGTCACCTTCTTGGTATCTTGACCACATAAATTTAATGTAGTACTAGATTGGCTACTATGACTCATTGTGTTAATGTTAAATTAGATAAATGTAGCTGTAAGTTCTATTTTAATAGTTTCTTTTCTTGTACTTCTCGCATATGGAACTCTCTTATGATTTCATTCCTCCCAAAATTTAAATATAACGTAATTCATCATCATCTGTCTTATTGAAACCTGTTCTTTTATTGTCCTTTCTGCTGGCAAATGTCTTCTCATTCTGTTCCACTCCCAGTAACCCATTCCTCTTAGTGGCATCATCACCTTGCTTGAAATGATTAAAAAAAAAAAAAGACTAACCAAAACACCAGCTTACCATGACTCTTGCACATTATAGAAACAGACAAGAGAATTTTATCAAATTTAAATTAGAGAAAATCTTTCTTAAGGCAAGAGAAGGAAACTATGGAAGATGCTAAGTGATGTGAATTTTCTTTTGTACATATTCTTAAGTGAAAGTAAATTAATGCTATTATACTTTTTTAAAGGACATGTATTAATCATTTTCTATGCATTTAAACAGATATATAGTTCTATATAAATATGTTGGCTTGAGAATGGAGCATTTCTTTTTCGGAGAAATTTGAAAATATCTAGGGTGTATATCTATGTTTGGGCTAGTGTCAGTTAAAACACTTTTGAGAACTTGTCTTTAAGTTCTCTCTTAATAAAGACATCATTTTTTAAGTGAATATCATTGGAGAAATTATTTCTGCATATAACAAATACATTTGATAAATTATTATGTACAAAACCTTTTTTATGTTCATAATTACTTTTTTTGTTAATTTCTGGAGATCAAAGAAGGGGTTTGTAAAGTAAATGATCCTGACCAGGCCACTTTCTTACTAATCTGATGTGGCCTGCCTTGTTTTTTTCTACAAATATGACAACTTTTCTGATGAGCTTTTATCCCTGGGGCCTTGTCTACATGAATTTAAGTGAGTTACTAGATTGGCACTTAGGTCTCACTGTTCTACTGTTGAACAAGCTAGATGCAACCACAATTTCTATTCTAAAAGTTTATTTTCTCACCTGTGAAACTCCCTTCTGATTTCTTCCTTCCCTGATAACTACAATCTTCAAAAATTTAAATGCAATGTTAATTGACATTTTTTGTTTTCTTGAACCCCGTTCCTATTTTGTCCTTTCCTCAATCCTCCCTGCTAGAGTTTTCTCACTCTCTTTCACTCTCTGTGACCCCTTGCATCCCAATGGCATTATCATCTTGCTCGGGATGAAATGATTAAAAATCAATATTGTAAGGACCAGTTATATATTCACAGGGTGTATGAGGGAGAGCTGAAAAGTTCTTGGTCTCAATTATTTCCAAAAATCTGACAAAACATAAAAATTTTTTTTGCATTTCTTCTTGGTTATGTGAAAAACTTTTCAGCACTTCCTTATATATGTACATATATATATATATATATATATATATATATATATATGTGTGTGTGTGTGTGTGTGTGTGTGCAGGTATGTAGAAAAATAGGAAAGAACACATTAGGTAAATAATCCAGAGTTTTTTAGTATTATTTTTTATAATTATTTTTTTTTGTATAATTATTTTTTATTTTTTTATTTTATTTTATAATTATTATTTTTAAAATATGATTCCTTCACGAACGAATCATATTTTAAAAAAAATAATTATAATATTATATATATATATACAAATATATATATATATATATATATATATATATAAAATGATGTTTATAGACATATGTATTCATATATAGGTATGCATATATGATTGAAATCAATGACCTTTTGCCGTATTTCATATCTTTTGTTTGCAGACAACAAGGTAGTTGGAACCCAGATTCATTTACTGAGACACAATGGTTTACCAGGAGAGCAGAGACGATAGGAAATCTTTCAGTTCGTTTCTATTTTCATTGTTAACTTCACATTGATTTTTTCCCCCCTCAATTCTCTTGAATTCAATAAAAAAATATCTTTGAAGAAGAAATTGTGCTCAGGTCTGAAAATGTTTTGCAAGGAAAACAAGAGAATCTTTGAACGTCCCCACTCCCCAAACACTGGCTCGGTTGACGAAAGATTTGTCGACTTTAAGGCACCTTAGCATAAGGAACAAAACAGTTAGCACACTCTCTGGTGCATTTTACTTTCTAAGATTACACAGATAAGATTTTCAAAGAATGTCTGCATTTGCGGTATGACCCTAAAGTTTCTGAAATTTGACCACAAAATAATATTACCTACATGAATATCTACTTACCCATCACCTCCCTTGAAGTAGTTCTGTTAGATGCGTGTGTGTATATATATATATATATATATATATGGTAATAATCTGGTAACAGGTACTGCTCATAGATGGTAGTTGCAAATGTCCATACTATATTTTATTCATGTAAGCTTTTCAAATTTCTAAACATATTCAACAGCATCTCATATATATATATATATATATATATATATATATGCATTTTATTTTACTTTCAACCGGATATATAGATTGTTTTATGTATGAGTTATAGGAATTTGTTATTTTATTATATTGGATATACTACAACGTTTAATAAGAAGACTCACATTACATCTCTCTCTGACAATTCCTCAATTATGTCTCATTTAATTACACATGGAGACCTACCAAAATCCATAAAATACTCATAGCTAATAGAGATATAATATCATCCACAAGTACAAAAAGGCTAAAAATAATGGAAGCATTATTAATAGAAAAAAAAGCCAACACCCAATCATATGAACACGGCCACAATGTGCTGACCATGTTTGAAAAATAAAACATTCCTAGAACTCTAGATGCATACATAAAACAATGCATATATTCAGTTAAAAGTAAAATAAAATTTATCCTTGATAACGGTTAAAAGTATAGCCAAACATGCTTGGAAAACCTTTGGGGAATTTTTATATCATTTATGTCTTGAAAAGAAATAAATAATACAAACACATGAGAAATTCTATAAAAAAACTCAACCACTGCATCTTTTTTTCAATGAAATTTGTGTATACACGCTTAGGTGAGCATGTATCTTTTGATATATGACTGATGAGGTAGATTTTTTCTGTAGTAGGTTGCCATTTCCTTCTGCGGTAGACCAGTTGCCATCTAAAGCTATAGAACCCAGTCTTTCCTGCTATTTACCAATAGCTGGGATGGGGGGAAGAAAAGGATTAATACCTTTTCCAATGGTATTAGCATGTAAATGAATGTAATGGATTTGACTGGAATTTGAACTCTGCTCTCTGATTCTTCAATATGAGCCGTTATCCATTGAATGTCGAAACTGTTAAATGATAATTCCCTCCCCATTTTTTGTTTCCCTGATAGCTATAATCTCCAACTATTCAAATGTAATGTCAATCAACATCTCCAGATGCCTTGATCTATCCCCTATCCTTGTTTTCATCCTTTCCTGTATCACTCCTCTTTGCTCTCACTCCAACTCTCTGTAACCCCTTGTGTGCTGGTGGCTTCCCGCCTTGCTTGGGTTGGAATGCTTAGAAAAAAAAAAACACAAAAGTAAAATACCTGATGAAGCTTTAATAAAAGTGAAACACATTTGATCAGTAAACATTTCTTTTTTGTTCTTTAACATATACACACACACACACAGACACACACATATATATATATTATTAATTAAAGAATATCAAACACTTAAAATTCTACAGGTAATAATTTTTATTTCATGAGAGCTCTAAAAAACATCAGCTCTCAATCTTCAAGACCTACAAAAAAATCACAAATGAAATGGAAAAAATATTCCAGGTGAAAAACAAGAGACATTGCTATTTTCTTTAGAGAGTGAGAGGAAAAGGCAGAGAGTGCTGACTTATTTTGACATACTGACCTCAGTATATCATTTAAGGATGGTACAAGGGCTTAAAGTGTGAATCTGAAACAATCCCGTCTGATTCTGCCAATGGGCCAAATTTTCAATTTTGAAATATTTCATTCAACAAATTATTTGTTAATAATATTAAAAGAGAAAATTTTCAAAGATTTTGAAATTAGTGAAAATGTTTTCATAAGCATTCTATATAATTGAACAAGAAATTTAAATTAAAATACCTAAGAAATTACAATTAAATTATTATTAATTATAATTATCCTCCTGGAAATTCCATATTGTATCATTACTATATTATATATATATGTGTGTGTGTGTGTGTGTGTGTGTGTTTAGAAAATACTATGTTGTTTTTTCTGTTGGCTTCATACATACTCACATACACAGAAAAGCTAACAGTAAAAGAAACACCATAATGTTCAACCCACTACATAACAAAAATGTAAAAAATGTAGGAAAGTATTCATTAAACTTTATACCCAAGCACTTACCTCCATCAAGCACTCTTCAGAATATATTCAACAAAAACACAGCTTCACTGAGAACATGACATAATAAAAAGAAAAAGAGAGGAAAACAACCAACAAACCACCTGCACAAATTAAACCCACCTGTAACAGCAGAACAAAGAATGATTGTCCCTTAAACGGCAATTGCTTGCATAGAAATGTACTATACCAAGACATTGTAAAATCAGCAGATAATGAAGGAAAAATATACATAGGAGTAACCGAAGGACCCTGGAAGGAAAGAAAATATGACCAAAAAACAACTTTTACAAATAGTAAAACCATGAATAACACAGTTCTTTCTGAGATCAAAGACCAAAATCAAATTACACAAAAAAATATCCTGGAAAATAAGGAAAACATCAACCTACAACAATAAATCCAAAATCTGTAAACTCTGCCTGGTGGAGAAATTAGCTGGAATTACTTTCTCAGACAAACAAGATTACTAAATAAATGATCAGAAACCATTTCAAAATGCAGATGCAAAAACAAATTTTTATTGTTACTTAAAAATTGAAAACTAAAAAACAAGAATAAACAAAAATAAATACATAAAAAATGAAATAAAATAAATAATAAAAAATAAGTAAAATAATAAGTAAAATCTGGGTGTTGACTTTAATATTCACTTTTATATTTGCATACACTATCCCTGATATTGGGCATTTTAAACAATAAATATAGCATACCTTAAAACTATATTTTATATATATATATATATATATATATATATATATATATATAAATATATATCTGTATGTGTGTGTGTGCGTGTGCGCATGTGTGAAGATTACCTGTTTACTGTTTTTTTGCTCTGTACTGAAGTACATTGTTTAAGAATCTTAAAAAAAATATTTTGGTTCAATTCAGGAAACTTTTCTTTATCTTAATCTAAATGGAATGTTTGGGAGAAAACAATCTTTGTTTTAGTTGGTGAGATCTTAAAATAAATCATCATGATGGGCTGTTACTGCTCAATGTTAAAGCAATTGTGATACACTGACATGTGTTTTTTTGGCAGGGCCTATGAAGGGGACTGGTAATTTTGCTTTATGGTATTGTAGCCCCTTCACTACTCTGTTCACATGATCAAGGGCAGATGTTATATATCTTTATGACCTTTTCTTTATTGCATTGCTGCATACCCTTCAATTTAATATAGCAAGTTCGTTTAGATTTCTAACTGACCTAATGTCTTTAGTTGTTTTAGTATTATAGACTTAGTCTGAATACTTTGTGAACATTTTTATACCTTTTATATTTTTTGGCAACTCTGAATTTATTTTTTTGAGATTTTTAGTACTTTGCAGTGCCAGTTAATATTGCTATAACCTGGTGACTTCTTACCGAGGACAAGGAGGAGTCTTTGTGATCAGAAGGCCTGGATGGGTTTTGTATTAAGTTACAGTCCTCTTTTTTTTGTCTGCCAATTGGATGCTACTTGGGCTTTCCTATCCATTCTTACTTCTGGTACTCTTGTCCTTTATTACTTCCAGCTACCAAGGACCCTTATCCTTATCCACTGCTCCATCATGGATTTCATCAATGAACTTAACCACCAACTACACAATTCCAGCACCCGCTACTTTTGGCATCTCTATCTCAACCTAACTCACCTGGTTGATCAGCATTAATGGACTTGCTTACAACAGCCCTGAAATTCCGGCTACAGTATGTCCCTGCTTCCAGTTTTCTTGTGAACCGAACTCACCTGGTTTAGGAAAAGAGGTTTATAACTGAATATTAATGTTATGAATTTATTATCAAATTCTATACATTTGAGGGCTTGCTGAAAAATGACCCACTTTCAAAAATCAATATTCGGCTCAAATTTTCTATATTGCTCAAAATTTGTTATTTACCGAAAGAGAAAATATCAAGAGATACTGACTGAAAATGATGTTTTTCAGTTTTATATTTCCAAATTGGTTTTGAAAGCTGTCATATTTTGGGTGGGATGGATTGAATAACAACATGCAAAATTTTGTTCATCATCACAAAACACCCTCCTCACCACATGTTACCAATTGTGAACTGTCACGATAACTCATTCCAGAGTTCATGGTCTTTGGTTTTAGAATCCAAGATCAAATTCTGTTGATTTGATTATGTTGTCATGCCACTTTATTCACTGGATCCACCTCCTCCTTTTTCAATGCATATTTTTCATAACCTTTTTTCTTTCATTTGATGTGTTTCCTTATAACTTTATTAAGGAGACAATTATAGTTGGTCTAATTGTGTCAAAGTGGGTTTGTATCCCTTATGCAATCTGTTACGCAACTGTTGGCTATGAATTCCATGATGTGATTCTGGAATGTTTCTACCTTCTTAAGAAATGTCATAGACCAATTTATAAAATGCAGGCCATAAGTAGGGTAGGGAGAATATGTGTATTGTAGATTTTAACTTTGATTTTGTAGGAAATACAAAAGAATATTAAGTGGGATTTGTTCTTTTCAAATGCTGCCCAGTCAATATCTATTCTATATTGAACAGGAACTGAACCTACATTTGAAGATGAAAGTTTGTTGCCATGATCGACAAATTCAGTTATTTTATTATTTCCAATCATTAAATAAAATGTGGAATCAAGTGGGACAACATAAAAAAGAAAGTCATTGTATTTTAAGTGCCATTCACATTTGAACTGATGTGATGTAGGAAAGGAGACCTTGTTTTTCTTATTGTGCGAACACATGTTAAATATTCTATTTTCTCTAGCTTAAATTTAGTCATTTTCTCTGCAATTATAAAATATTTGATAATTAAGCAAAGATATTATTCCTTATTTTGTCCAGATAACTTTTGCAGTTACAGAATTTTGTAATTCCTGATTTTATAATTTCTACACCAGTTACAACACTCATAAAATCATGAAAGGGATTGTTGATGGTCAGAAGTTTATGTAAGCATTACAAACAGAATAGGGTGATAGACCCAAGCAAATGTTTTAGGCAGCATTATGAATTACCTAACTTAAAATTGTGATTCTAGACTGAATGTAAAATTGAAATCAAAGAGTATCTAATGTAAATACTTTCTGTATAATGATTATTAGAGATTTAAAATATAAAAATTTTAGAGAGAAAATGATTTAGCTCTTCAAAAATAACTTAGTAAAATAAAAATTTAAATTAACATTGTTTAGAAAAAATAAAATGAACGTTTTATCCAAGTTAATTATTTTATTTCTATATGTAAAATGTGTTTCAAGTGAAAAATACTGAAAAGTTGTCACTTTTGTGAGGAGAATAAAATGCAAATGGAATTTGCCTCTGCAATATTCTGGTATAATGTACAACATATTAATAAATGAGATTCAGAAACCAAAATCTTGTTATAAGTGAAAATTATCATAATTATATATATATATATATATATATATATATATATATATATATATATGTGTGTGTGGGGGGGTATATATATATATATATATATATATAATTAATGACATTTTATATATATATATATATATATATAATGTCATTAATTTTATATATAGTTTGAATTAATTACATGTCTTCCACAAATGACCTTCTCTAGGATTCTATTTCAGACTACATTTTGCCATGATCTAAATGTTCTTCTTTCTGAGGTTAATTTTGAATTTAGCATAGCTTTGACACCTGATTGGTTAATCACGGTCAACTCACAAGCCTCATTTTTAATTCTGATCTTGTTTTCATGTCTTCTATTCTCTTTTGGAAAAAGAGAGGGTATTTTGCTTTTGGAATTAAAAATAATCACTTACTCACCAGTCATTTATCATTGCCTAGAGAGGCACAGCTTATAATAATAATAATAATAATAATATATATATATATATATATATGCATACAGACAAGACTGGAAAAAAGGTCACTGTTGAAGTCAAGAAACACTGAAAGAGTGAATGAATGATTTTCTTATGGCTTAGCCTTTTGTAGGTTATTTAAAGACAGAAAATATTTGTATATTGTAAGAAATTTTTGTAGATAATGATTTATATGGGCATGTGGCCAAGTGGCTAGAATGTTTGTTTTCTGACCATGAGATGTAGGTTTGAATTTCACCATGGTCGATTTGTTAGGAAGGTGACTTCTGGATGTTATTGGTCTGGAGGGGGTGGTCCGAGTGGGTGGCACCTTTGGAAGGTGCCTGAAAACCATACCGTGGGTTGACCTAACCCTTGTAAATGAAATCGGGTAGATAAAACACTTGGAAGCGATCGATGGCTGTACTAGAACAAAGTCACAAGTCATCGTGACCGAGGGTTTGAGCATGCTGGCCTCATTCAGATTGTTGATCACGCTAGATAACATGCTTTCCAAGAAACTGTCACTAAGGTCTGCTCAGCATAATTGCAGTATAAACCACAGATAGCCTCTGTGGGTATTGAACAAACACAAAATGCACTTGAGTAAGTGTCTGCAATAGGGATTAGCTTGCCACCATAGTAGAGGGGAATCAGCCATTAATTAATGATTTATGCATACATGTCCTACTAATTAATCCATAGATGGGTGTAAAGAGGCAAATTCATGACTTTCCCAAGAGTATTTGTGCATAAGTGAATATAATGAATGTGACTGGAATTGGAACTCGTCTCTTCAATTTGCCATTTTGAACCATTAATCATTACACCTGCCCTCCCCCCCCCCAACACATATAATTTATTATAATAATGGTAATTATATGAGAACAGGTTTTTCAAGGAAACATCCAAAGAGAATGAACAATTAATTTTGAAATGTCTTGAATTTTACTATCAAACATATTCTACAATGAAATAAATTGATTTTGGTCAAATTTTGGATAAGAAGTCAAAGTTGACAGGTAAACAAATGAACTTCAGGTAAATGTTATGCACTTTTAACAGTGCATGGCTATTCTCAGTTGATTTTCTCATTGGTATGTTGAAATGAATATTTTTCAAGTCCATGACAATATTGGAGAAGACTCTCTAATTTATGATTTACTAAAAAAATATGAAACATTCTGTGGCAATTACAGTTTAGGGAGCAATTAAAGATGATGAAAAAAAGCAGAATCATTTTGTGCTGTGGAAATTGAAATATCCGAGACATGTAAAAAAAAAAAAAATAAAAAAAAAACTGTACATTTTTCCACAGAATGGTTTCAGCTCTTATACTTCAAAGTGGATCATAAATTATTTAAAAGAAAACAAGAGACATTTTGAAAATCGGCCAAGTCAGTCTCCTGACTCAGATATTACAGAAAATTGTTGGAATGAACTAAAAACGAAAGTGAATGATAGATCTCCAGAGATTATTGATCAGTTTTGGAAACTCATAAAGATTGAATTGGAAAAGAATAATCATTCCTTTATTTTCAATTTAGATTCCAAAAAGATATTTTGCCAGTTTTTAACTAATAATGGAGTGTTTAAAGTAAAAAGTAATTTTTATAATTGTACTTAAATTATAATTGATGAATAAAGTAATAAAACAGCTGAAAAAAAAAGTAATTTTTATAATTATGCATGTTATTGTTTTGAAATCTTTTTTTTTTCTAAAATATTTTGTTTTAAGTGCTTAAAATGTTTGCTTATTAAAATGATTGTAGTTGTTCTGAAAATCTCTGTTCCTTATATATATATATATATATATATATATATATATATATATATATATATATATATATATATATAAAGAAAGACACGTGGCCTGACGATTGCATATAGCATGAAACAGACTGTCGCCTCTAAGTGTTGACTTCTATGTTCACTTTTATATTTATATATATATATATATATATATATATATATATACACACACACACACACACACACACACATTTGTATAGATTTTTTTCTCCAAATATAGAGAAAAAACCTTTCAGATTATGTTCTTTGATTTATTATTTATATCTGTTTCAATCTTGGATTAAACCTGGCATCAAAATTTGAAGTTAGATAATCTTAAAGCCACTTGGTATTCTGTGCAAAAAACATATATCCTGATAGAGTTTTTATAATATGAATTAAATGCATTGAAAATGATAAAGGACAAGATTTTCAGTAATCAAAAATTAAGTCATTATTTACACTATTTATATTTGGACTATTATTATATTTAAATATTGTTGTTAGAATGTTTCGACCATTGTACCCTCTGGTCTTCATCAGGCATATATCAATCTGGGTAACCTAAAGGGATGTCTGAAGTGAACACACTTTTTAATCTACTGGAGTAAGCTGTTCTTGTTTCACTGCCCACGTCTAGGGATATTGTCAAGTTCTTATTTCGAGTCAGTTATTGCTCACCCAGTTTCGCCAAGTCTAAGTATACACTACCCCGCCCAGGGATTGAACTCACATACCCTATGTGATCAAATTCAATGGAAATGGATGAGCAATAACTGAGCAATACTGAAAATAATGAGAACAGTCAACCCCCATAGATTAAATAAAGGGTTCAGTTCAGAATTCCTGTTAGGATATTCAAATTGATATATACCTGAGGAAGGTCGGCGAGCACAGCGGCC
Source organism: Acanthosepion lycidas (assembly GCA_963932145.1). NCBI lineage: Eukaryota > Metazoa > Mollusca > Cephalopoda > Sepiida > Sepiidae > Acanthosepion > Acanthosepion lycidas. The sequence continues at coordinate 91,650,840 of OZ010595.1, forward strand.
AAAATGGTGTGATAACAACAAAGACGAGGAAAATAGTTTGAATATAAATAGTATAAATAATGATAACTCCTCATCCGTGAAATTCAAATAGAAACAATGAAGTCTTCTATGCCTAATAATTCAGGTGCCTATCCTCACCTTGATTGCTTTATTCATATTGATACTGAGTTTCTTATCTATCAGTCATTTTATTAGTTTTCATTGTCTAGTTTGGTAAAAGTTCTTGTTTGTCATTGCTTTGTAAACGACCAAAACTGCATTCAATCAAAATTTATGATAAAATGATATAAAAGATTCCTATATGTCTATATTTTGGTTATAAAACCAGAAGAAGAGGATTTAAACATCTGAGAATTAATTGTTCTTCTCTTTGCCATATTGCTTTTACAATTGTTCTTTTCTTGGCCATATTGCTTTTAAAATTGTTTTTCTCTTGGCCATATTGCTTTTACAATTGTTTTTCTCTTGGCCATATTGCTTTTACAATTGTTTTTTTCTTGGCAATAACACTTTTACAATTGTTCTTTTCTTGGCCATATTGCTTTTAAAATTGTTTTTCTCTTGGCCATATTGCTTTTACAATTGTTCTTTTCTTGGCCATATTGATTTTATAATTGTTTTCTCTTGACCATATTGCTTTTACAATTGTTTTTCTCTTGGCAATAACTCTTTTACAATTGGCCATATTGCATTCTCAATTTTTATTCTCAGGCATCTTGCTTACTCAGATGTTCTTGGATTGTCTATATTGTTTTCTTAATGAAAATGGAAAAAAAACCCAAAATGTTTTCTAATCCTTTTGGAAGAATTGCAATTCTAATAAACCTTAATATTTAAGTGTCACATCATCTGTTAAAATAATTCCCACATATTTAAATCTCTTTTCTAGATTGATTCATTTTTTCTTATCATGCAATTCCATAAAGCTAATCCATTATATATTAATATCAACTCAGAACTTCCTTCATTGTAGTAAAAGTCGTAGCATAAAACATGAGGAATAAGTTACTAAAAAGTAATTGTTGATTTAGATATTGTGAGACATTTAAAAGTTGATAAAAACTGAAAAGAGAAAAAAAAAAGGGAGGGAAACTAGACAATAATTTTCTGAAAAGGATACACTAATCAGCTTTTCCAGAAATACTTGACTGATTTAAAAGGTTTTAATCCTTCCTTTGTTATCAATTGTTACATTGCAGAACTGAATATTGAATCCGTTGTCTTTTTGTTTTCTTTATCAATATTGCCATTTCTTTTGATAAGAAACTTTGCTTTCAAAATGGCACAAACAGTTTTCTTTTCTTTCTGTCCTGTCTGCATCTGCTTGATACAGAATACATTCTGAAATAGAGTCAGTCCTTTTTACAATGTCAGCTCAAGTTTAACAGAAAATGGAAGAGAAAGACCGGGTTTTATTTGAAGACATTGGACTTGATCTTTCTTATTTATTGCCGATCGTAAAGACTTTGAATGTATTCACATTTTTCTTTTTTGATTACAGCTGTTTTTGCTTTTATTCATGAAAGATCATCGCAAACAAAACCTTCACACTAGCAAAAATAGGAATTGTATGAAAGAAATTCAGTATATAATAAAACTCTTTGTCTCGATGATGGAGTGTATGCAACCACCGAAGATTTTGAATCAGATAAGTATTTAAATAACAAGTCTTTTCATCCGGTTATGGCCAGGCGTGTTGGCTGTTGGCCAAATTGTAGCCATGCGGACAAAAATCTCAAATAAAACACGGATCAGAATGGAATGGTTATTACACAAGAGGCCACAGAATAATATTCTCTAAAACAATTTTAATCTGTCTGTCTAGAATTTTAATATTTGAGATCAGGTCAGGCTTAGACCTGCTGCTGGTTGACATTTAATCCCATAGAATCTGATGCATGGAGAGTTTGTTGGCATCTAACCCCAGCTCCAACATTAGCTTTTCTGCTAGTGAAGAGGATGGCATGTCACCCCAACAGGACAAAAAAACAAGACCTGTCAAAGGGTAAATGAGATTCTTATAGGAGTAAATGGTATATATATGTAAATAAAAATATTACCAATTTGTGATTGGTAGGGATAATTCCAAGGAAGATATTAATCCAGAGAGAGCTCAATGTAAACTACAGATCATTATAATAATAAATGAAGAAGAAAACCTTAAAGATCTATTTCAGTCATAATTTATTAAATGAATATTTCTATATATTCATCTCTTCAGACCAAAAGTTCTTAATAAAATGGAGACAATTACTCTGGACTGATATATTAGGTAAACAAGTGGAAGGGAAAGCAAGAGAGAAAGAAGAAAGAGGGAGAGGAAGAAATAAAAAATGACAGATTATGAAATTCTTTTTAACACATAAAATAGAGGAAGAGAGAGAGAGAGAGGTTTGGTTTGGTTTGTTGTGTTTTACAGTATATCAAGCTCAATGGGTTATTTAATATCGACAAAGTTTTTATTGCTGATAATATTTTGTTTGTCAAAAATCTATTTCTGGTAATAATTTTTTCCTTCAAAAATGTATTGCTGGTAATATTTTTTTCCTTCAAAAATGTATTGCTGGTAATATTTTTTTCCTTCAAAAATGTATTGCTGGTAATATTTTTTTCCTTCAAAAATGTATTGCTGGTAATATTTTTTTCCTTCAAAAATGTATTGCTGGTAATATTTGTTTTCCTTCAAAAATGTATTGCTGGTAATATTTTTTTTCCTTCAAAAATGTATTGCTGGTAATATTTGTTTTCCTTCAAAAATGTATTGCTGGTAATATTTTTTCAAAAATGTATTGTCGGTAATAGTTTTTTTCTTCAAAAATTTATTGCTGACAATAATTTTTTTTTTTACAAAGTATTCCTGGTATTAAAACAGGTGTTACCACCCCAGGTCAGGGTGGACCTGGGAACACCAGCAATTAAGAGGTGGTTCCACACGCCTCAAAACCTCCTGGTCAGAGGCCTTGCTGCTGGATATAGTTTATCATCTTACCCAGGATGGGAAAGAGAGAGATGGTGTAAAGGAAGGGAATAGAAAGAAAGAAATGAAGGGATAGTAACACTAAAATAGAATGACTAGGTCAAGAATTTTTTCTTTAAAGTGTGGAAATTTGTACATTGAGTGATACAGCAAATTGACCAAGATAGTCTGTTATCTTAGGAAGGACAAATCAGCATAACTTCAAATTAGTTAGTCTAATAAAGAAAACCTTAATAAAATAATAATATCAAACATATAGATTTTTAGGATTTTCTTCTTGATTTATTATCATTATTTTATACATTATATATATATATATATATATATATATATATATATATATATATATATATATATGTGTGTGTGTGTGTGCGTGTATGTATGTAAATTATTTTCAGATAGAGTGTATGTGTAAAGGAACAAAATGAATAAAAAGACAAGAGGAAAAACTTTTTTTAGCCAAGGTGTATCTCCTCTGAGGGACTTTATCAAGGATTTTATCAATTATATATATATATATATATATATATATATATATATATATTTGAATAAAAACAGACCACTTTAAGGTTCCATATAATAAGTTATTTCACCACAACCCCCTTAAAAGGGCTCTGGATCATCAGACTTTACTTCCAAAGGTTGAAATGAAAAATGAAAAGAAATTTAAATGAAAAATGAAAAGAAATTTACACATTTTTGACGGACCGCACCAAGCATATTTTAACGAAGTGAGGAAGTGAGGTGGGAGAGAAGACATGAATGAGTTAGACGTACCATTTCAATTCTTTATCCTTAACCCCACTCTGTTTAGGTTAGACGTCGCTTAAACTTAACGCGTGTTATCTCTAGATATATATGGGTAAGGGGTGAGGGAGAAGACCGACATTAAAGGGAGAAGCTACAACAAACAAACAATAATAATAAATCAATTCCTTGAGGGCAAGTTTCACTCAAATTTTTAGATGCTGTTATTTCGCATTACTTTAAAGGGCATATTTGGGGGTTACAGTTTGATATAAATCTAAATGTCTAAACAATCTATGAAGAATTTAATTTGAAGTTTGTTGGAGTTTTGGGTATTTTCTATGAAATAGTCAATTGGAAAAACTCATCGAAAGTACATTGAAAAAATAATAAGCCATTTTATTTAGTAATCTTTTTTATATTCCTAAACTTTTTTCTTGATTGTTAAGTTGACATCTATTCGTTTGATTTTTGTTCATTAATTCAATAAACTCATGACTGTTTTTAGGTCCCTAATTATCAAAGGTTATTCCAATCTAAATAATTTTATCGTCAATAATGATTATTAAAGTGTAATATATTTCAATTTAAATTAAATTCTCAATTTAAAGTTTACCTCCGTATTATTTATTTAAACTCACTTCCAATTGGAGAATATTGGAGGAGAAAATTGGATAGAGGATTGCTAACAGAAAGTTAGGTCCTTCTTTTACAATATTCTATTTGTCCATACACATGCCTTTTTCTAGTTGATTATTCAGTTGACATCTATTCGCTTGAGTTTTGTTCATACATTAAACTCGTGACTTTTCATGTTTCATTTTTCATTTCAATTTCTTTTCATTTTTTATTTTAACCTTTGGAAGTAAAGTCTGATGATCCAGAGCCCTTTTAAGGGGGTTGTGGTGAAATAACTTATTACATGGAAAGTGGTCTGTTTTTATTCAAACATATCTGAGTTCTCTGGATATCATCCTCCTTGGGTCTACCCATACAGATTACCTAGTTTTGCATAAACTATATATATATATATATATATATATATATATGGTTAGGATGAGGTTTTGATAAAAATACTCAGTGTACTTGGACTACCATCAGTGTTTTAGTTGGTCATCAGGAAGAGCATCTGGCCTTGTAAAACTTTGCTTTAAATCATTATGATAAATTCTTTGTCAGGCAGCGACCCACCTCATTTTGTGCATGATTAATCCTGGCCCTACCTTGACAAAAAAAAAAAAAAACATGGCTATATACATATGTCTGTATGGATGTATGTATGTAGAGGTGACATTGAAACAAAAATGTGCATGAAATTGAAGTTTTTCAGGCAATAATAGACAATTTCCTATTCCTAAGGTAGGAAATGGAGAAGAGATGGAAGGTGGTGGATTGTATGGTTGTCAGCAAGTGACAGGCCAAGTTAGAAAATGAAGAGGCCAAATTCAAAGCAAGTACAGAAATTTAACCATCTGCTATATATTTTAGTAGACAAGAGAAAATATGACACAGAAATTGGAAGCTACATTGGAATAGTGAAAGGTGCCTTCCAAACACTAAAGAAAGTATTAAGAAACAGATTTTGTTAGAAATGAAGAAAAGAGTGTTTTCATATCAATCTACAATGTCATATCAATTCTTTTCTATCAAAGTGAATGCTGAACAATTTCCTTATAGATGAAGAGGAGACTTGAAGAAACAAAGATGTGGTTCTACAGAAGGATGCTGAGAATACCATGGATGGAAAATGTAAGGAAGTTTTAAGTAAAATGATGTCAAAAAGATCAGTTGTACTCAGAAAGTGACAGCTGAAATTTGACATATAACGAGGAAAGAGGGTTTGGAGAATTTGAAACTCACAGGGCACATTGAAAGTAACAGAGGTAGAGGGAAACTGAGTAACTGACTTAATGAGCTTGGTTGGCAGAACAGAAACTTGGTAGGACAATAAGGAGACAAACATTGCTTAGAGGAAATTGTGGAGAGTTATGATCATTCAGGTTTTTAAGGGACATAATGTATAAAAGAAGAAGAAGAAGAAGAATAATTCTCTATCCTTTCCTTTCTTTCATAATAATAATAATAATAATAAATTGTAGGTTTAGTATCGTCCTCTCAATAGCTACAATTACTAATACTAAAACTACACTAGTCTTTTCTACTTTAAGATACTTGAGAAATGTTTAAGCCATTACCATAAACATATCTAAAAAAATATGCTCAGGGTGATTGTTAGTTGCCAAGGCTCTGTGTGCTACCCTCTGAGTCGCTTTCTTGTAGATATAATTGACCCATTGATCGGCAAGTCTCCTTCATATGTCCAAAACTCCTCCCACTTTGTGGAAATAATCAAACATGCTCCTGTCCTGTCCAACCAGATGGTGAGCTTGGACGTGGTGAGTTTGTTCATCAAGGTACCCACAGAAGAAGCACTCTCAGTAGTCAGAGACAGATTGATCTCTGACTCATCCCTAGAAGAACAGACAGTATTCCAATAGATAATCTGATGGAGATGTTGACTTTCTGTACACAAACAGCACACTTCGGAATGGGATCACACATATATCAACAGGATGAGGGCTTAGCAATGGGCTCACCATTATCAGCAATGGCGAATATATACATGGAATACTTTGAAGAAATGGCATTAGAATCTATATCGCTAAAAACAACTATATGGTTATGGTACGTAGATGACACCTTCATACTCTGGCCACACCAGGAATATGTTCAGGTTCTACTGGACCATGTGAACTCACTGAGACCTTTGATGCAGTTCACAATGGAGAAAGAGAGTAACAACACATTTCCATTCCTGGATGTTCTAATATCTTGAACAGAGCATGGGTTCAAGACATCCGTATACCGTAAAATGACATTCACCAGGCAGTATCTCAATTTCAACTCCTACCATCCATACAGCATAAAGAAAGGGATCGTCTGCTGCTTACAACACCAAGCAAAAGTCATAAGTGGCAACACAGAGACATTAGATAAAGAACTGGTCAGTATAAGTAGTATCCTACAGCATAACAACTACTCTGGATACATGGCAGCAGCACCAAAAAACTGGGATAGGCGGGTATAAGAGGATGACACCAATGCTCAAAAAACAGTCTGCCTGCTTTATGTGAAGAGGTTATTAGTGAAAAATAAAAAGGATCTGCGGTCCATATAACATTAGGACAACCTTCAAAAGCTTGACAACACTTTGCAAATACTCTCCCGAGTAAGACCCCCCACAGAGGAGAACATGACTAAAGACTGTGTATAAGCTATCCTGTGCAACTATGGAAAGAAACATAAAGGGGAGACAAGCCGCACCCTTAAGGTGAGGCTTTAAGAACACCAGAAAGCTGTAACACGAGGGGAAGTGGAAAAATCAGGCGTGGTTGACCACATATGGAGAGAGAAGGGAGATCACCACCCTCTGTGGGATCAGGTTGAAATCATAGACAAGGAAAACCATTGGAAAATTTGTAAACTTAAGGAATCAGCACATATGGTAGGCCACAAAAATCTCCTGAGCCGACCAAGTATAGAAATGTATACAATATGGGAACCAGTAATAAGGAGTGCCAGAGAAAAGCGATAATAACAACAAAAATTTCAATATGAGCTCTGGTAAAAACATATATTAATGATAACAGCAAAAATTGCAATATGAGTACTGGTAAAAAAATCATTGCTGAAGACATTAGTTTTATAATACCCAGAAATTCATACCCAGATGTCCTCAAGGACACATGGCACTGTGGAAAAAGGCATTAGTTAGATCCAGTGACAGGACCCAAAGAGTGTGAGTTCAATACCCGGTTAAGGCAGTGCAGAACTTTCAGAGGGGAATTAACAGGAGATAACTGATAACTGACATCCATTAAACATGGCATGTGGAACTAGAACAGTCTATCCCAGTGAGTGAAATAAAGGGTTCAGTTCGACATTCCAACACTTGAAGAAGGCCAGAGTGTACAACAGCCAAAATGTTGTAATAAATATGGCGACAAAGATGAGGACAATAGTCCAAATAATGTAAATAATGACAAAAAATACAATATATATTTATAACATATATTTGTTTTTATTATAAATATATATTATTATATGAGGAAATGCATAGAATATAAATATGCTCAGCCTAATATCAGAAAGAGCATTACAAATAGAAAAGGATACACACTTATGTTTTATAGATTATATATGCAAAAGGGTGTCACAAAGAACTATTTGAACTACTAGGTAAGCTTGATTAATTTTGGAAAGCATTTAGAACAATTCAGAAATGCATATAGACAGAAAATGAATTCAGTAAACACCCAAAAAGGTGTGCTTTCTCATCAGACATATTGAAGCATTACAGTGAGGTGATAATGAGAGAATTAAAAGTCCTAACAGACTTTATTATTGGCTGCCACAATCTTAACAATATAAGATATGCAGATAACATAGTGTTGTTAGCAGACAAATAAAGAAACTACAGCAAATTTTATAGATGGTAGTAAAAGAAAGAGAGAAGAAAGGATTAAAATCAACTGTAAGAAAGTAGAATGTCTGGTTGTCAGCAAAACGAAGAGCCCAACATGTGAACTAGAAATTAAAGATAGCAAAATGAAGCAAGTACAAAAGTTCAAATATCTAAGATGTGTCTTAGGAGATGATGAAAAATGCAACACTGAAATCTGAATGTGTGCTGGAATAGTGAAATATCCCTATCCAAATATTAAGCAACATATTAAAAAAAGAGAATATTTTGTTAGAAACAAAGAGTACTGAGCTGTTATGTAATATCCGTCCTCTTATATGGTGGGGGATCCTGTATAATCATAGATGGAAACAAAACTTGAAGTAACAAAAATGTGGTTCCACAGAAGGATGCTGAGAGTATCATGCACTGAACACATGAGCAATGAAGAAGTTCTAGAGAAAATGGAAATGAAAAAGATGCTTATACTTAGAATCAGAAAGGATATAATGAAAGGAAGAGGGGTAGAGGAAATTAATGAATAAACTAATGAGCTTTTGACAGAACAGTGATTAGAAGAGATAGAAAAAGGACAAACAATGCTAAGAGCTGCAAAGGAGAGAAAAGCCATGATCGTTCATGTCCTGAATGAACATGGTGCATAGAAGAAGGAGATGCGGATATCTCAAAAACCTTTTGTGCTGGGAGAATTCTGAATAAAAATTTGGAATCACCAACACAAGACAAATTTTGTGAATAGTGGATAAACAAAATTTCTTTGTTGTCCACTCTAATTAATAATGCTTTCATAGTGTTGTAAATTCTCTTGTATTAATAATGAAGTTTGAATTTTCATATTTAGATATGGATTGATATGCCACTAAATGCAACCAACCAACCAAACATGCAATAGATTATCTAAAAACTATCTATCTATCTATATATTATTAATAAAAATCTTATAAGTATAAGAAACTATACTTGCCCGGAAAACCTTTGGTGTCTTGATTTGCAAATAAACGAGCCAATACCAAAGGGAAAAAAAGGTACAAAAAAAAGAAAGAACCAAGAACACGTACGTTAAATGAAAATAATTGTCTAGCATGCAAGTCCAAGGCCCAAAGAAAAAAAAACCCATGCGAGTACCCAAAATAACTAAATAAAGTGCTCAATACAATGACTAGAGCAGACCTAGTTAAACCTAGAGAGCCAGACAAACCACCAAGGTTTCACCTAAGCGGATCTTCAGGGAAGGCTTACAATCCACTTAGATGAAACCTTGGTAGGTTTTTCTGGCTCTATAGGTTTATATATATATATATATATATATATATATATATATAATGAATTCCAGTTGAATCCATTACATTCATTTATGTGCTAATACTCTTGGTAAAGATGTGAATCCTCTTCTCCAACCAGCAATGGGTAAATAGCAGGACAGACTGGGTTCTATAGCCTTGGATGGCATCTGGTCTAGGAGAAAGACAACTCTGAATTCAAAACCTGCAGAGGGTTGTTTGGGGACCCTCCGGCATGTAGTGCACCAGGTCTGTATTTGGCCTTTCAAAAAGTGTGGTTGGTTCTGTACAAAGCCTTCACCAATATAATCAAATCATAAGTGCTGGTGTCTGGCTGTCGGTTTATAGGAGCTGATCTACTTGACCCTCATATGTCAAATATGGCAGGAAAATTCACCATGTATATATATATATATATATATATATATATATATATATATATATATATATATATAACTGATAAAGTCCCGCAGAGGACAAAACACATTGGCTAAGAAAAGATTTTCATCTTGTCTTTCTATTCATTTTGTTCCTTTGCAGATACACACCAGCTGAAAATAATTTATATGTATGTATGTATGTATGTATGTATGTATGTATATATAAAGCAGATGTTTACCCTGGAATTATAAAATTATGTATAAAATAATGTAGTTGAAGTCATAAAATTGCTCTTAAAATATTTAGATTTCAGCATTAAATAACCCATAGACGTGTTGATATGCCACTAATCAAAAAGAACCAAACTAATCAAACTTAGTCATGTATATTAACAGTTCTGAGTATGGACAAAATAAATGGTGATTGAAAATTTTATTTAAACCAAAAACATTTTATGTTAATCTACTATGAAATTTTACTAAAATTGTTTGGTTAATATCAATATTTTGTAAATATTTTGACTTGCATAATGTAATCTCCCACTGTGTATTTAGTATATACACAATGTGTAAAAGAAAAAAAAAGAAAGGTTGAAATAAGAGTATTTCAATATGGCTGTAAATTATTCAACTGGAAACATTTTGTGGGTCAGCATCATGGGAAGTACTTAAAATGCAGGACAAAGAAATATATTATTGGCTCTGGTCATAAAAGCTGTTCATACTTTGTGGCTGTAAATAAAATTGACCTTTCTCTTTGCCTGCAATTCAAATGTATGAGGGTCATAAAATGTGTTCCTGGAGCCAAATATTAACAAGAATAGATGAGAGAGTCCAGTTCACTGGAGAGTAATTGAAGCTCAAATTATGATTTATGTAGAAAAAGACATTGTTCACTTATGAGCCATCAGCTTCTTGAGACAAATTCAGAACAGGAGGAATATTGAATATTGAACACATAACAAGAAATGCTGAAGTGAACAAGTGATGTGAGCGAAGTTCTGAAAGGAAGTGCTATCATTGATTAGGAGTTAATTATATGAATATTCTCATCATGATTTGAACACAAAATTTAGGTCAATGTGTTTTTGGTTTTCCTTTCTTGTTTTTGAATTCAACTCCAGTTCACTGGAGATTAATTGAAGCTCAAATTATAATTTATGCTGAAAAAGACATTATTCACTTGTGAACCATCAGCTTCTTGAGACAAATTCAGGAGGAATATTGAATAGGGAACACATAAGAAATGCTTAAGTGAACAAGTGATTTGAGTAAAGTTCTAAGAGGAAGTTATATAAATATCCTCATCATGTTTTGAACACAACATTTAAGTCAATGTGTTTTTGGCTTTCCTTTTTTGTTGAATTCAAGTCTTCATCCTTTTCTCATACAAGCGATTATGGTTGTCCTTTTCTTCTTTTTATTAGAATGAGAAAATATAATCAGGAAGCTGAGTTCAAGTTCTGATCTAGTCTACTCTAGGAGGGGGGAAGTGTTTTGCAGTCATTCACTAACTGATGAAACAGAAACCATTCCACACACCTTACCCAAGAAGTCATGATAATTCACAGAGAATAAAAAATATGACTTGTGAAGAATCAGGAGAGCCTGTGTCTAGAGAGGAAATGACATTTTAAAAAAAAAAGACCTTTTCTTTGTTCCTCTGTGTGCAGAAGAAATCTCTCTACCTTCAAAAAGGTTGAGCGTATGTACCTGCTTATGCCATTGGCTCCATGATGCAAAGAAAAACTGGGGTATATTCATTCCATTGGTTATATCAGAAAATGGTTGATGAAATAACCCAAATGTGCTGCCTACAGGTTTGATAGAATAGCTTGGATGTGCTGAACTATGGACTAGCAAACTTAGATTTGAATATATATAAAGTCATTGGAGCAAGTGGTGGGATGGAAAGTGTGGATGTTTGGTGCGCAAAATTTGTGAGCATTTTATATTTGCTACACTTTGATGTTTGTCTTATTTTTTGTTGCCTGATATTTGGGATAAATCCTGAAATATTCAGATTGATATCCTCATCATTATTATTATTTTGAATATTATATTTTGATTACTTTATCAAACCTCATGAAGTACTGAACAGAATAACTTAAGCCATTCATAAATTCTGATCTCACTCTAACTAACTTCTGATTTTAGATCAAAATTCAGCTACCTGTGTGACATTGATCCTTCTTGAATAACTCATACCATTTTATGAGTGACTGCAAAAGACTGGGTTAATGTTTTTATAATCTGAAAATGTTTACCTTGTATTGCTTTCTTTCTTAAAAACTTATTTTCTATCAGTGTTAAAAAATGTCACTTTTATTAATTAATAAACATATTCCTTTATTCTTATCTAATCTAGAAATGGTATTTTCAGCTTTCATATTGATTTGGGTATCAGTAATTAATGCTGGTAGCTTAGAATCAACTGATCATTTTTCATGAAATTTCACCTGTGAATTTGCAGATATTTAATTGGACTTGAAATTTTTTTAATCAAATTACAAAAATGAGATAAAATTTAAAATAAACATAATTTATTATTCTAATTTTTTTGATGAAACATCATCAGTTATCAATTTTTAACTTGTTTTTATTTGATATAATTTCTCTTGCTTTTATGGCAAGTAGAAAATATCTAAAGTTATCTGAATTTCTTCGATGTCTTTATTCATTGTTGACTAATTTGTTTTTTCATCATTTAAGTTGTTATATTACATAATAAATGTAACTGGTTTAAGTTGTGTAAATCTCTCAGATGATGCTTTGTAAATTGTCTTTAATTTTTGACTCAGACTATAACCCCTATTATGTATTATACAACAAATTTAACAGAATTTACTTGAGGACTTCCAACAGCAGCAACAACTAAAATAGATATCCCATATAACTTGAAGAAAAAATGATAACATAATCAGGATGTTGCCGTTCCACACTACTACGAGCAAAAGTTTAAGATAGAAACTCCTATCAACAGATAGGAAAGAGCAATAACAGCTACTGGACTTGAGAAGTTTCCTGAAAAATTATTTAATAGAAGTATTTTATAAATTTCCAGCATTTTCTGCTTGAACAATGAATTCTCAATGTTTCCTTATGAGGAAATGGCAATTATTGCCATTAACTTAGCATTATTCATCTTATTTTTGTTAACCTTTATCACATTTGTAGTATTAGATATAATAGTATTCAAATTTCTTGTATGAGACATTGTAGATTATAAATTTATTTTACTAATATTTTTGCATCTTATTTTCTGTTGCTTTTTATAACAACTCCCAGATCATTATTCTGTGATAGTTGATCCAAGTTTGACTTTAATCCACACTTCACATTAACACTGTTGAAATGAAGATAAAAGAAATATGACTTAAAAATGAATAATAATTGAGCAGTGCTTCTTTTCACCCAAAATACAAAGAATCTTAATCTCAGGTAATCTTTTAAAATTTTTATTTATATACTTCTTGCCATGTATATAAATGCAGATCCTAGAAAAAAGGAAAAATAACTGAACATCAAATGTCATTTTCAGGAGATATTTAGTAACATTCTTGTCAGCCGCAAGAAATAAACAAAAGAATTATTCCACCCATTCACATGCATAATTTTGTGAGTTTAATCAGAAGTTATCTGAACAATGTAATTAGTGTAAATATATACATGTATTGAGTATATCAAATATGTGAATTTTTCACTACAGGTTGCCAATCACTAATTCAACATTAACTGGAACCAGGGTGCCAAGTGAGTGATTTTGCTGGATTAATGATGGTTACATTACAATATACTTAACCCAACAACTAACCACTTCATCCTACCTTATAAAAATACCTTATAAATCAGCGGATGTTGGTTAATAGAAAAAAAAACAAAAATCAATTATCTGTCATGGACAGTGTATAATGTTTGTGCTTCAAGCCATAAGAAGCATTTCCTGTATTCATTGAAGGCAGGATTTAACATTAGCAAATTATAATAAAAAAGCACAAAAGACAATTAAAAATGCCTTACCAGTATTTGAAAGTGCTCAAAAACAGCTGATGATGCAGTAACTAGTATCAGCAAATTGTAATGGCAGGTCTGTGCAATGACCCAGGAAATCCGAAATTGCTCTTGTGGAAATTAGCACCAGATTACAGATTTGGGGATTGGTGGTGGCCAATCTGTACAAACAAAAATTACTGACAATATAATTTTTAAATTATGGAAGGTTTTAATGGTACTGACAAAAAAAGCACTGAATTCTAAATTGGAACTGTTTATGCTAAAGTCCATCACAGGTGTTATTATGAAAATCACATAATGCTCAATTTGATTTGAACAATTTTTGTCAAATTTTAAGGAATTAATTTAGACATTGAAAAAATGTTGGAGTTAAATACTTTATTAAATTTATTGGATTTATTTTAAAACCTGTAGTCTGAATTTATTATGCAGATCAAACTAATATTAGTTTATGGCTTCTGAAATCTTTTTTTCCAATAATATATGTTGAAATATCTGTGAGGAAATTATCCAGCATTCACTACCATATAGAATGATTGATATTACATAGTAATTCTGCACTTTTCTCTTTGTTTCTAACAAAATTTTCCTGTCTCTTCATACTTTGTTTAGCATTTGTAAGGCATCTTTTGCTATTCAAATGCACCTTTGGATTTCACTGTCAAATTTTCGAACCTCTGTTAAAACACTCCCAAGATATATAAATTTCTACATTATTAAAAATGAGGCTATTGTATCTATTTTCATTGATGACAGGTTAAAAAAATGTTTGCTGAAAGCTTTCCCTTTATCTTTGTTCTTTTTTAGCAGCTGTTGTCTCTTATATTGCATTTGTCATTAAAGTTGTCACTGAATAATTAATTTGTAATGAAGACATGTCACAAATGGATAAAGATGTTGATATGACTTAATTAAGCTATGCTCAGCCAGCAGCAATGAAGGGGAGGTGACATCATGTCTAGAGATTTGGATTAAATAATTGTCTCAGTACAAGTGGTACATATATGGATTATTTATTGATTTTAGCTACTGACTTGCACATGTTCATCAATGGTGCTAATGGTAATATATTAGGTTGGTGCAAAAATAATGATGGATTTTGACGTTAAAAAATACGTCAAAAACCGTCATTATTTTTGCACCAACCTAATATATATATATATATATATATATATATATATATATATATATATATATATATTTCAAATGTCCTGAAGATTGTGTTTAAACATGAAACAGTGTTTTGACCTTTACTTACACTCTATCCCTGATATTGAGCCCTTTAACCCATGAATGTAGCAAACTTTAAGACTATATATATATATATATATATATATATATATATATATAATAATAATAATAATAATAATAATAATAATAATGGACTCTCCCATTAGTTTCGACATATGAGGATCTGACAACTTGATTCAGTTATGAAATTTTGTGTGATAATCTTAAGTGGCACTTAAGACCATCTAGTGATTTACAAAGGTGGCAGCATACGGAGCAAGGGTAAGGATTGTGGGATGAGATCACTGTTAGATTGGCTGACCTTTTAGATCTTGCTCTCACTTCTTCTGTAAAATGATTCAGACAAGCTGATTGAAAACTGCTGAATCCACTAAAACACACACACATATATATATATATATATATATATATATACGAATAAAGATAAAAGGAAAACTTATCTTTCTTTTGTCTTTATTCATATTGTCATTTTACAGATATATTCCATGTTGAATTTTCATATATATACATATATAATAATATATATTTTTATATATCAAGAACAATACTGAGTGAAAATGTATGACAAAGTGGAAAAAATTAAAGAATGAAATGCATCAGACAAAAACTTTTTCCACTTATATATATATATATAAAACATATATATGTTTTATTCTACACTGTTGCAATCATGTTTTGATGCACATACAACATATCTCATCAGGCCATTGTAAATAACAATCACCTGATGAGATATGTTGTATGTTCATCGAAACATGATTGCAACTGTGTAGCAGTTTTGACATATTTTTGATCTAATATCCTAAAATAAACAATATTGCTCTACTTTGTATTGAGCCCTGTTTTAAATTAAATGTTACGAATGTTGGAATTGTACTTTGTATCTTAGCCATGGGCGTCCTACATTCCTGTAGCCCTGATCTAACTATCTGTACATTAGGATCTTGGGTATCCTGTCACTAGACATTCTCAAGACATGACCAGTCAACCACAACTGAGACTGTATGAGGAAAGTCTTGATTCCTCCAATATTACACCTATTAAACAGGTCTATATTGGATGTCTTGTCTTGAAAGATAACTCCACAGATGGCACACAGACAACTCTTATGCTCTTATGGAAAACATCCAGCTGTATGGAGGCCATGACTGAGCTGTACAAAAGGATGGTAAGGACAACAGCTCTGTAAACACAAATTTTCATATCCAGTCAGATACCCTGCACATCCTACAAGTGATGGCAAAGTTTGCCAAAATCACTGGTAACCTTAGCAATCTGATGCATGATTTCATCATCTAAAGATTCACTGTAGTTGACTTTGCTACAAAGATAGGTGAAAGACTTTACGTAGTTCAGGGCTTTGTCTTCTACTTTCAATGGTCTCTCTGGAAATTTGTAGACTGGTGGTTTTTGTTTCTCACCACAGAATTGCTTTGGAGTAGGACAAGGTTGGTGCACTATTTCAGTTTTCATTATGCTAAGTGTAAGACCAAAGGCTTTACATGCAGCAGAGAAATGATTTATTAGATGTTGGGCCTCCTTAAAAGATGTCACAACAAGAGCAGCATCATCAGCAAACAACAAATGACAATAATTTGTGTAAAAAGGTGGATCTTAGCTTTGAAGCACTGATGACTGAAGAGTCCACCAGTCAAAACTGAAACTTGACACCACTCTCCGTGTCTGCGAATGCATATTTCAGCATCACTGAGTAGAAAAAGGCAAAAAGGACTAGGGCCATGACACAACCTTGCTTGGTGCCATTTATGACATCAAAGGATTCTGACATCATACCATCAGATACGATATTAGCTTTCATTCCTTCATGAAAGGAGATGATCATATTTAGCATGTTTTCTGGGATGCTGAGTTTCCTCAAGTCTTGCTAAAGAGCCTCTTAATTCACTGTGTCAAAAACCTTTGCCAAGTCCACAAACATCATGTACAACTCATGGTTTTTCTTGTGAACCTTCTCTGCAACTTGATGAAGAGAAAATATCATGTCAATGGTGCAATGACCCGACAGAAAATCACACTATGATTCAGGATAGATGTCGTCAACAAGGTGTATAATTATTCTGTTTAGAATCAGTCAAGCAAGGATTTCGCCTGCAAAGGAAAAGAATGATATCCCCTGATGATTATCATAGACACTCTTGATACCCTTGTTTTTGTAGAGATGTTTGATTAGAGGTGTCTTTATAATCCTGTGGGACACAGCCTGTCTTCCATATCTCCATGAAAAGGAGCTGCAACTTTTCTACCAACTTTTGGCCACCATGTTTATATGCTTCAGATGGAATAAAATCCTTAGGGGTAGGTGATTTTCCAGATGAGATATGCTTGATGGAATCGCTTATGTCTTGATAGGTAGGTTCAAAAGACAACTCTAGAATTTCTAGATTTTGCACAATTAATGAGATGGCTTCCTCATCAGTATCCAGAGTCATGTTTAACACAGTTTTGAAGTACTCTTTCCAGTGATCCAAAATGTCTGACATATCCATCAAGAGAGTTTCACCATCTGCTGTGAAGATTGGAGTAACACCAGTTTTCTGAGGACTGAAAACACTCTTGAGGCCAGCATAGAAAGCCTTTACATCCTTTCTATTTGAAGCTTCTTGGAATTCAGTAGCCTTTTCAGACCACCAACACCCTTTCATGGCTCTGAGAGCTCATTGAACCTGATTTTTGCACTTCTTGAAAGTGATCTTCTTAGTGGATAAGTTCTTGTCCTCAATCTGTGCTTTATGTGAAGAGTGTATTTAATCTATAAGCTGCTGCACCTTTGTATTATTGTTGTCAAACCAGTCTTGGTGTTTTCAATGTGGTACTCCAAAAAACTCCAAAGATGCAGAATGTGTTGCATCCTGCAGAGCCTTCTAAGATGATTCAATATCTTTGTTAATGTTTACAGAATCAAGTTTGTCAGAGAGCTCAATTTTTGTTTCATTTGATTTAAGAGGCAGTATGTTAATGCACTGTAGAATTTATAATCCTTTGATTTTGCAGATACAGTGTAGACTTACTCTGAAGTAGATGGTGATCTGATAGATAGCAAGTTGTCAGGAATGAATGCGTGATCTTAAAATCTTTTATGTCCCTTCTTTTGGTGATGACATAGTCGATCAGATAGTGGTCTTTCAACCGAGGGTCCATCCACATGGTCTTATGACAGCTGGATTGCTGGTAGAAGGTATTAGTAATACTAAAGCCAAAATCCTTGCAGATAGAGAGAAGACACAATCCATTTGAATTCATATGACCAATACCAAAGCAACCTAAAATGCCCTTCCAAGAATGATAATCATTGCCAACACGAGCACTGAAATCACCTGTAAGGACTAATTTATCCTTATGTTGGACTTTGGAGATGACATCCTGAAGGAAATCATAAAAATCATGTTTTTCTTGCACTGAACTACCTAAGGTTAGAGCATAGCAGCTAACCATCTTCACTGGGTTTGCACTCCAGATTGAGGGTTAATTTTATTAAACGATCTGAAACACCTTTAGGTAAGGAAGGCAGTGAGCTAGCAAGGTCTGATTTGATGGTGAAGCCAACACCAGACTGGCATAGCTCTTTCTCACTCATGCCAGCCCATAAAAACCCATATCCACCTTTTTCTTCTCTAAGTTGAGAATTGCCAGCCAGATGTGTTTCACTAATTGCTGCTATGTCGATGTCATACTTCAACTTGAGAGACACAAGAGCTGTTTTATGCTCTGGTGCAGAATCATTGTCTTGGAGAGTGCAAACATTCCAGGATCCAAAATGAAAATTCTTCTTATATTTCTTTTTTGCTGTTTCTGCCAAGTCTCTGTGTGAGCAAGCAATGTTCAGGGCTCCTTTTATTGCTCCCTCTCCATAACAGGGAAAGCAGTGCAGATCCCAAATAGGGCTGATTTGTCAGCAATGGAGGACATGGACAACACAATTGCTCATGAGTTTGTGAAAGAACAGCCACCACCTATCTGTCTGCCACTGTGTAGAGCTCCAGCTACAGCCTTCCAGTAATATCCTTTACCTGACCCTGTCACCTTCACTCTCTCGGCAGTGGACCTTGCAAGTGAACTGTGTGGATAAGAATGAATGAATCAGAGTAAACCACTTGAATATCCAGACAAGTGATTTGATTAAAGTGGTGAGGGCTTTGTGCAGAACCATCCACACTTTTCAGAACTATTGATACACTCGGTTGGTGCAAATACCACAGACAAAGCAGACAATATACCTCAGGCTTTTCATTTAAGAGTTTTCCATCTCATAGACCAGTCATGTTCTATAACACTAAAGAGCCTGGTTAACCCTGGTAGGAACTATTTGCCCATAGATGGGAACCTAACAGGTACAACCACCCTGTGTCAAGGTGGAACTGTGAACAACAACAATTAAAAGGTGGTTCCACGCTCCTCAACTCTCCTGATCAGAAGACTTGCTGCCAGATGTAGTTTATCATCATACACAGGATATATATATATAAGTGGACACTGAGATCAATACCAACTGGTGATAGTTTATTTCATGACTGAAGGCAATCTTCAGGCCATATGTGTTGTGTTTTGGCTTGACTATATATGCTGCTTAATAGTGCATTATGGTTAGCAAGGTCTATTGTATTATCTTAATGGCTATTGGGCAGGTGGTAATGGTTATGTTTAAAATTATTCTACAGGCAATTGAGTAGCAAATAATTGTACATCTGGATGTGGTTATTTGTAGCTAAAGTTTGTGTTATTTGTTAACATTTTTACTCATTATTTTTTATTGATTATTATTATTACATTTATTTGTGTTTATGTTTGCATTTGTAGTTGGTTAATTTGTTTATTCATTTATATATATATATATATATATATATATGTATGTATAGTAATAGAGAATGGAATCAATTATCAAAGTTATATTTTGAGAAACTTTTGCAATGATATGTCAAAAATTTGTGCTGCAGTAATCAAGGCTAAAGAAGGATATTTTGATGAGAGCAAAATTTAATCTGAAAATGCTTTTTTTCTTTTTGTTGTAATAAAATTTCTCTTATTTAAAGTACAAAACCACACTACTTTTGGGCCAATTTTAAAAATTACCATGGGTGGCCTCATACTTTTGAACTGTAGTGTACACATTATTATTGTTATTATTAAAATATAAATAAAAAAATAAATGATTAAAGCAATTTAATAATTCTAGAATAGTACCCATCAAAAATGAGGTAGGAGTTTTATTCAGAAAATATTCAGGTAATTAATATCAATAAGGAAATAACTACAGAGCCAAACACACACACACTTATCCAAACATCCCTTCAATTTTTTTAGGCAGTAATATTCACATTTGGGATTGCCATCAGCTGCCTTCTCATATTTTCCTCAATGTTGTTGATAGTATTTCAATGGCAATTTTAGGCTTTAGAAAAACCAGAAGTTGAAAGGTGCTAAATTTGGACTGTGGTTAGGTTCATGGAGCATGGGTGATGGGATGTTTTTCACAAATCAAATGTAAACTCACTCAATAGCATCTCAAGTTATAGAAAAGAGCTGAATAAGTTCCAGAAATAAATTTTATGCATACATACATACATATATATATTTGGTTGGATTGATATAAGTTTGTGACCCTGGGTTTCATGCTTTTGTGGTTTGACGATCGCAAAAGCGTGAAATCCAGGGTCACAAACTCACATCACTCTAACCAAATATGTTAGCTCTATCTCTGATATTGAGTACTTTCTAATAAGTACCACGCATATATAAATAATAATATATGTATTGCACATACACACACATATATATATATATATATATATATATGCGTCTTATCTTCATGTATAGTTAGCTTGACAGCAGACAAAGAAATGTGTTGGACAGTTGTAGTTCAGGTATAAAGACAAGCTAAAGTGTAACCTCTCAGCTGTCAATGTGCCTCATATTAATTTTGAGCAAGTTGCCCTGGATAGAAATAACTGGAGATATTTGTGCCAGAGTGGTATCAGAAATTTTGAAATCAGTCGTATGGACAGGCTAAGTGATGTAAGACAATGGTGAAAAGTGTCAGCAAATGTTCCTGTAGTTATGTCCCAAGAACCTTGTTGTTGCATAATACGTGGATTTGTATGCAAATTATTAGCAGGACTGAAGTGTCACATACGTGCAAACATAAAATCTGAATGTAGTTGTTGGATCCTCATGCATTGAAATGGATGGGAGAATTCATCATCATATATATATATATATATATATATATATATATATATATATATATATATATATATAAAAGCTGATAATAAATGGATGATATTAGGTTGGTGCAAAAATAATGATGTAATAATGTCATTTTTTGACGTATTTTTTAACGTCAAAAAACAACATTGTTACGTCATTATTTTTGCACCAACCTAATAATATTTTTATGCTTTTTATTCATCTGACATGTGGAAGCAACAATAAATATTTTTGAAAATCACAATTTTTTTTAGTTTCTCCTGCAACCATCATCACTTGAAACATTGATACTGAATCCTGTTTTTGTGAACTGGGCTAAATTTTAGGTCCAGTGGACATTAATGGTCACACTGTGAGAAGCAGCAATTCTTTGACGGTTGGCATCTGATGAAGATATTTAATGCCTCTTCTCCATTTTGTCACACATAAGTCTGTCTGTCTGTCTGTCACTCCAAGCAGAGGATGCTTTCTATAAGCCTGGGGAAGTGTTTATCCGAAAACACCTTCCACCTTTGTTTTATTAGTGTGCTAATGTGAGTCTATACATGGAGGAATCTATTAGGTAAAATATTAGATATTAATAACAAAAAATAACCTTGAAAATTTCTCTTTTGCCTCCAATCTGTTCTGTGAGTACCAAATTTTCCAAACCCTCATTCCTCATTATATGCTCCAGAAATTTCAACTCTCTTTTTCTGATGTAAATTATAAATGTCCTTTTCACTGTTATTGTCTCTAGAACATTATTGTTGCTCACATATCAGTCCATGTTATTCTCAGCATGTTTCTGTAGAACAACATTTCTATTGCTTCAAATGTTTTCTTCATCTGTATGAAGATTCTACAGTATTCACGGGCATATAGCAGGGCTGATATTATTAGGTTGGTGCAAAAATAATGACGTAATAATATTGTTTTTGACGCTAAAAAATACGTCAAAAAACGACATTATTACGTCATTATTTTGGCACCAACCTAATATATGACAGTTCAGTATTCTTTTGTTTTTTAATGATCTGGAAATGTATTCCCAGGTAGCTGTCTTTGAATAAGCAGAATTCTCCTGGTCACATGTCCAGATATTGTTTTTTACTTCAAGGAGAAAAAATGAAGAAAACATTGAAGATACATAACCTGAGGGCTTCGTTACTTACCATTTTAGTTTCCAGTCTTTTAGTTCCTTGACTATTTTTGCCTACAGAAATACAATTCCTGGGGCTTTTAAAATTTGACTTTTCAAAATTTTTGCTTTCTTTTTCTTTATCTCATATTCTGTCTTTACTTTCATTAAACACAATTTTCAGAAGGCATTTTTGGTTTAGATACTGAAAACAACTTCAATACTACAGTTCCAAGAAGTTATTAGGTAAACCAAGATAGAATTCTTTCCAAATTCTGATATTTGACCATTTGGGAAGTGAATTGAAACCCAGAGCTTTCAGCACCAACTTGTATATGACTATATATATATATATATATATATAAGTGACAGAAATTTTGGGGGATTTTAATAATCATTTGTAGTAATTAACTGAGTCTAGAAGAATCCTCAACAGAATGCAGAAAGCACTGGATTGCTGTTTCATCCTATTTGGGACTCATCAGCAGTGCACATCCATTACTTAGATACAATACAGCTTGCATTGTATCATAATGGTCCGGGTTCTATTCTTGTAGTGGATGCACACTGATGGTGAGTCCTGAATAGGACAAAACTGCCATCCAGTGATTTCTACATTCTGCTGAAGATTCTTCTAGACTTGATGAATTTATATATATATATATATATATATATATATATATATATATACACAGTGTAACCCGGATATAAGAGAGGTTTTCTCTGGTCCCAAATTATTCCCATATTTACCTAAACAAAATAGACCAAACCCGGATATAAGAGACTTCTTCTCCGGTCCCGACAACTCTCTTATATCCGGGTTACACTGTGTATATATATATATTATACAGTGTTACATTAGAACATGTACATAACCACTACAAAACTGTACATCTTGTTTCAATGTTAAAATTTTTTTTAATGTTTCATCAAGTGGGAAATCATGATTCTACTAAAATATTTTATTCTGAAATGTAGTAAATGAAGCACATCTTCGATTTCTGTTATTGGAAAGTTTCCCATAAAAGGTAAGAAAGAAAGGAAGCTAAGTGATTAGTAACAGTGAGAGAGAGAGAGAAGAGAAATAAGAGGAAAAAGGCCAAAAAAAGGAAAGAAAGCTTTTAAAAAAAAAAAAAAGAAAAAGGGGAGGGAGATGAGATAAACTAAGAATGAACAAATTCAACCAATGGTATTTCATTGAATCATAGATGTTGAATTTTAACTGTAATATAGAAACATTAATCTAACCCCACTAAGACAAAAACTTCCTGTGCTCGGAGACAATTATTCAAAAAATTCAAATTCTATGATTCAACAGAATAACCATTGGTTGAATTTGTCCATTCTTAGTTTATCTCCCCTCCTTCCCCTTCTTTTTCTCTGTTTTTTTTCCCTCTCAACCTTTCTTTCCTCTTCTTCGCCTTTTTCCTCTTATTTCTCTTCTCTCTCTCACTGTTACTAATCACTTCCTTTCTTTCTCTTCATCTAAATTCTTTTTTTTACCTTTTATGGGAAACTTTCCAATAACAGAAGTGGAAGATGTGCTTCATTAACAGCATTTTGGAATAAAATATCTTAGTAGAATATATATATATATATATATATATATATATATATATATATATATATATATATATATCCAAATGTAAAAAACAAAGAGTAAAATTTCAATGTTCAAAACATTAATTTGAAACAGGGCTCAATACAAAAGTAGAGCAATAAATATTTATTTATTATGCACTGTTACATTAAAACATACACATACCCACTACAAAGCTGTACATCTTGTTTCCACATATTTTTTAATGTTTTATCAGGTGGGAAATCATGATTCTACTAAAATATTTTATACTGAAATGTAGTAAATGAAGCACATCTTCCATTTCTGTTATTGGAAAGTTTCCCATAAAAGGTAAAAAAAAAGAATTTAGATGTAGAGAAAGAAAGGAAGCTAAGTGATTAGTAACAGTGAGAGAGAGAAGAGAAATAAGAGGAAAAAGGCGAAGAAGAGGAAAGAAAGGTTGAGAAGAAAAAAAACAAAGAAAAAGAAGGGGAAGGAGGGGAGATAAACTAAGACGGGACAAAGACAACCAATGGTTATTCCGTTGAATCATAGAATTTGAATTTTTTGAATAATTGTCTCCGAGCACAGGAAGGTTTTGTCATAGAAACATTAATCTAACCCCACTATGTTGCAGTTAAAATTGAAAAATCTATGATTCAATGAAATACAATTGATTGAATTTGTTCATTCTTAGTTTATCTCACCTCTCTTCAATTTTTCTTCTTTTTTTTCAACCATTATTTCCTGTTTTTCGTCTTTTTCCTCTTATTTCTCTTCTCTCTCTCACAGTTACTAATCACTTAGCTTACTTTTTTTCTCCACTTGTAAATTCTTTTTTACCTTTTATGGGAAACTTCCCAATAACAGAAGTAGAAGATGTGCTTTGTTAACTGCATTTTGGAATAAAATATTTTAGTAGAATCATAATTTCACACCTGATGAAACATTAAAAAAAAACCCGTTGAAACAAGATATACAGTTTTGTAGTGGTTATGTGCATGTTCTAATGAAACACTGCATAATAAATAAATATTTATTGCTCTGTTTTTGTATTGATCACTGTTTTAATGTTTTAAATGCTGGAATCTTACTCTTCATTCTTTTACATTTGGATATATATATATAAATTTTTATATATATATATATATATATATATATATACTCACACACATATATATATATATATATACATACTCACACACATACATATATATATATATATATATATATATATATACTCACACACATACATATATATATATATATATATATATATATATACTCACACACATACACATATATATATATATACTCATACACATACATACTCACACACATATATATATATATATATATATATATATATATACTCACACACATACATATATATATATATATATACTCATAGACATACATACTCACACACATATATATATATATATATATATATATATATATATATATATATATACTCACACACATACATATATATATATATATATATATATACTCATACACATACATATATATATATATATATATATACTCATACACATACATATATATACTCACACATATATATATATATATATATACACTCACACACATACATATATATATATATACACTCACACACACACATATATATATATATATACACTCACACACATACATATATATATACACTCACACACATACATATATATATATATATATACACTCACACACATACATATATATATATATATACACTCACACACATACATATATATATATATATATATATATTCACTCACACACATACATATATATATATATATACACTCACACACATACATATATATATATATATACACTCACACACATACATATATATATATATATACACTCACACACATACATATATATATATATATATATATATACTCACACACATACATATATATATATATATATATACTCACACACATACATATATATATATATATATATACTCACACACATACATATATATATATATATATATACTCACACACATACATATATATATATATATATATATATATATATACACACTTTCTGTATTTTTTATCATTTCACATCAAGCAAAATAACAAAGTTACTAAGATGCAGTGTGAAATAATATAAGAAAAAAAATAACATTATTAACGAATGAGTACAATAAAAGAACAGAAATTAAGACAGAAGATACAACATTTAAATTTCTTATGATCAAACGTAACTGGGAAACAAATATATATATTTATATATACACACATGTTCTCTCTCTCTCTCTCTCTCTCTCTATATATATATATATATATATATATATATATATATATATATATACAGGCACTCACAAGCCACAGGTAACTAAACTACATTGTATTCACTAAGTCATTTTCCTATAGGAAAATAATTTGAAGGAAGATAAAAAAATAAATTTAACAGAACATCCATAAATGATTTCTAGATATTTTTGTACTTTGTTAATTTTACAACAACCATCTGCAATTTGATGTTTGATAAGTGTTAAGTCACT
The DNA here is from genome assembly GCA_963932145.1 of Acanthosepion lycidas. Taxonomy (NCBI): domain Eukaryota; kingdom Metazoa; phylum Mollusca; class Cephalopoda; order Sepiida; family Sepiidae; genus Acanthosepion; species Acanthosepion lycidas. The sequence continues at coordinate 91,677,420 of OZ010595.1, forward strand.
GACAATGGCTTTTAAGATTAGATGACCACCGTTCTATGAAAGGTCTGGACAATAACCAGTGATTTAGTCAATACAGACAATTACAGAGAATCTATTTCAGTATTTATTGACATCATCTTCAAAGTATAAAAATAACTTAAATGTTAAGGAGGAAAATTTTTTATGAAAACTGGTGTTAAATTTTTAATTGCCACTGACAAGACAAACCTGTAGCTAGTCAATGAAAACCCCAAAAAGTATTTGACAAATGTTTTGTCTCTAACAGGATCAGAGTCATTACCATTGTAAATATTGTTTGCTTAAGTGGAACCCTTTGCTACAGAAATTGAAGATAGACACTATCACTCAAACGAGAAACAAAAAACTAATAACAACATTTTTCTTTTAAAATAAATGCCATATTGCTTCAAGATGGAGAAAGTCATGACACTTCACAGATTTATTTTCTTTAATACCTGTAATTTGCTATGCATTCATGGGAAATACAATAGAGTGGTTTCCTGTTGTGTTCTCCAAAGTTTAGAATTCTGAGTCATCCTTCTCTTAGATTAGTTGCCACCCAAGGGCTAGAAAGCCCAGTCAAATTGCAGAAGAAACATATTCATGCTTTCTCCAAGAACATAAGTGTAAAAGTGAATGCAACAGAATTGACTGGAAGATGAATTCAACTAGAGAGTTCCTCTTTTCCTCAACAATATGCATTACATTACATGCATATCCTTAAATAACACAAATACATCTCAGAACCTTTGTATAACATGAATATATCTGAAAACCTTTGGCAAAATAATATTTTCAATAATGCAAATACATCTCAGAACCTTTGTATAACATGAATATATCTGAAAACCTTTGGCAAAATAATATTTTCAATTGAGAAACTATGCCTTGGTTAAATGCGGTTTAAATCAGTTGGATCACAAGTTTCAAAGCACCGAAATATCTAATTGCCTTTTAAACAAAGAACTTCTTTGCAATCAAAAAATGATGATAGTTATTTAACAACTGACAACTTGAAAGATTTATACAGAAAAATGAGAAGAAAAACCTCATAAAAGCATAGAAAAAAAATGGACATCAATTTTTCTGCATGAGAATCTTACTGAACACTTCCTTGTTTGGCCACCCACTGATCATTCGAATTAGTAGTCATGGCCACTTTATTCGATACTAACAAGGCCAGACTAATTAAGTACTTAGTGAAATCCAGAAAGAATTACCGATTCAGGAAGTCTCCTTAAACAATTTCCGGCATCGAAATGGCGTATCGTCTTATTGGCATGCAGGAAATTCAAATTCTGCATTTATTCTGAACTGATCCGAGACACGTCTACGCATGCAAACTGCCCAATGTGTTTCTACTTATTCCATTATTCAATTCTCAGACATTACTATACTTTGAAAATGAAGTGAAATTACAGGCATCTATAAACCATGGTTTAAGCCAACTATAGGGAAGTCGTTGTCATTGTTAAGGATCTTCTATCCTACATGTTGAGACTTGTTTGTGTTATGTCACTTTGTTGACCAATTAAGTTAAAGGAAAAAAGGTTACCAGTTGTGTCATGTGAGTCATACAACCAATCGGTGATTGGCTTTTTTTTCAGTCACATCGATTATACAATTTGGGGCCTGATTGGAAATATTATCATGATCCAATTAGGTGAATTTGTTTTGTTTTTGTTCTTTTTTTTTTTTTAATAATGTTCAACTAATACAAGGCCCAAGAGCCACTCAAGGTAGAGGCTTACTGTATGGTGTTGTATGTGAATAGCAAGTAAATTTTGGGGCTAGTCAGGAAAAATAATGGCTAGCTCTAAACTTTAAGAGGTCAAGATTTAATCAGTGAATAAGAGTTCAGATGGAGATTTTATAAGTATATAGTGATGAAGTAAACTTTAGAAAGAACTGGAAACCGAATACTAAACAGTAAACAAGGGAGAAACCTTTACTCCTGTTTAAAAGATCGGGGAGAAGTGTGAACTGGACAAAAGACAAAACTATCTACTTGTATTGGTGAATCTATCATTGAATGCAGTAAGTCTTTTTTTCAACTGGGTGTACACAAAAAGTTAAAGAACAATTTTGAAAATATAATCTATTTGGTTTGAGAGTAGATGGATAGATAAGTAAAATTATTTCATTGGCAATAGTAGTACTGTTTCTTTATACAGGAAACATGCACTGAAAATTGATGAAAAATATTTAATGAAATCATACCAGCATTAAAATAAAATCCTGCTAACTTACACGAATTTAAAATCCCACAAGGAACAAATTTTTTTCTATTGTTTTTTTTTATGTAAATTTTTTATTATTTTGTTGAATCAATAGACATTATGGGGAAAGAAATGTTTTTGATTGTGGTTAAACCTTTTGTCAATTTATAGGGGTGAGAAGGCTTGAGAGTGAGGAATCCTTTTGACAAATACTGTATTTTGTCTTTGAAAAACCAAACACAGTGTGTGACAATTACCATGATATTTATGGGGGTCAAATAAGAGGGGAGTGGAAATCATATCATTCTGTCATTTTTTTCTGGTAATTTTCATAAAATATATTTGCTTTTTTTAAAATCATTCTATTTATTTGTCCATCATCTATTGATCTATCTCAGTCTAAACATATATGTCTATCTATCCATCTTGGTCTGTTCATATCTATCGACCGCAATATTCTCATATCTATCTATCTCAGTCTGCGCATATCTATCTCAGCCTGATCATATTGATGGGGAAAATCCCTACATTATATTTTATCTCAAGAAAGGATTTCTTCAGATTGATAATGTTCTGATCTTTTTTTTTAAGCATTACGCCCCGAGCAAGTCGGGAAGCCACTAGGATGCAGGGGGTATATAAATCATATATATATATAGATATATATATATATATATATATATATATTGATATATATATATATATATATACACATATATATATATAAATATACATACTTAGATGTTGCTACATGCCTTCCTTCTTGCCTATCTCAAGCTGCGAATATATATATATATATATATACATATATATATATATATATATATATATGTATGCGTGTGAGTGTATATATATATATATATATATAGATATATATATATAAATTCATATATATATATCCAAATGTAAAAGAATGAAGAGTAAGATTCCATATATATACATATATATATATATATATATATATATGTATACATATATATACATATACATGCATATATATGTATACATATATACATATACATACATATACATACATATATATGCATACATATATATGTATACATATGCATACATATATATGTATACAAATGCATACATATATATGTATACATATGCATACATATATATGTATACATATACATACATATATATGTATACATATACATACATATATATGTATACATATACATACATATATATGTATACATATACATTTACATACATATATATGTATACATATATATACATACATATATATGTATACATATATATACATACATATATATGTATACATATACATACATACATATATATGTATACATATACATACATACATATATATGTATACATATACATACATACATATATATGTATACATATATATACATACATATATATGTATAGATATACATACATACATATATATGTATACATATACATACATACATATATATGTATAGATATACATACATACATATATATGTATACATATACATACATACATATATATGTATAGATATACATACATACATATATATGTATACATATACATACATACATATATATGTATACATATATATACATACATATGTATACATATACATACATACATATATATGTATACATATACATACATACATATATATGTATACATATACATACATATATATGTATACATATATATACATACGTATATATGTATACATATATATACATATACTTACATATATATGTATACATACATATACATACGTATATATGTATACATATATATACATATACATACATATATATGTATACATACATATACATACATATATATGTATACATACATATACATACGTATATATGTATACATACATATACATACGTATATATGTATACATACATACATATACATACGTATATATGGTATA
>OZ010595.1:91689254-91789254 GCA_963932145.1 Acanthosepion lycidas
CGTTGGTTAATGCTAATGCTATGCTCACTACACTTGTGGATCTGTGGGGGCTTTTAAAACATTCTATTTGGAAATTGCAAAAATAATACAATAAAAATTAAGTAGACATTGTCATTTGAATTTAATAAAAATTGTTTGGATGGATACTTGCTGTCTAAATATATTGCATCTATATATATATATATATATATATATATATATATATATATATATTTCTATATATATATATATATATTTCTATATATATATATATATATATATTTCTATATATATATATATATATATATATTTCTATATATATATATATATATATATATATATATATATATATATATATGTATATATATAACAATTTCAGATAAAGTATATCTGTAAAAGGATAATATGAATAAAGATAAAAGGAAAACTTAGCTTTTGCATTTCCTTTGATTGTCATCCATAAGTTTGTTTTTTATAATCATTTCACCGCAAGTAAGTTAAGAGTGCCACTAATACATGGGGGTGGGATTACAGGGAGAGCCACTAGTATGGAGGGGGTTACAGAGAGTGAAATTGAGAGAAAAGCCTGTGTATAAAGGTAAGAATAAAAGATGGATAGAGTTTAAGTCAACAGAAGATGGCAGTTGATGTTGCATTTAAATTTTTGAAGAGTGTAATTATCAGAGAAGCAAGTAGGAGAAATGGAATTCCACTGTTTGGAAGTGCATGAAAAGAAAGTGTTGGAGTAGAAGTGGCAGTTAGATTTAACCATTTCAACAGTAAAAGGGTGGGACCTAGATGCCAATCTAGTAGCAAACTTAAATTCATGTAGTCAGGGCACTAGGATAAAAAGCTCATCAGAGCAGTTACCATAAAAATATTTGTCGTAAAGACAGAAGGAAGTCACATCGGGTGTGTATGAAAGTGACTGAAGTTGAGATGCCAAGGATTGGTTACATTGCAGATCCTTCTTTAGATTTTGTCAAGAATCTCAAAATGAACAACAGGGGCACCAGACCAGATATGGCAATAGTATTCAATGCATGGACAAATGGTAGATTTGTAAATGTGCAAGATGGACTTTGACGAGAAAAAAACTTTCTAGCATGACACAGTGACCCATTCTTTCCCAGCAGTAGATGCAGCTATTGATTCAATGTAGTTGTTCCACTTCAAATCAGTTGAAAATGTGAGGCCAAGGAGACATAATGAGAAGCTCTCCAAGTGTCATGCATAAATGAGCCACAGTTTATTATTTCTTGCCCCAGTTAATGACTGAATGGAGGTAATTTTTAAGAGCAGCAGCCAGGTTAATTTTGTCAGCTCTGATGAATTTGCTATTGAGACAGGTGTAAATAGTAGTGTGATCTGTATAAATGCCTACTTGGGAAATGATAACCTCAGGAAGATTATTGATGAAGATCAGAAACAGTGTAGGACCCAGGATAGAGCCTTGGGGGCACCTGCATTTGTGTGAAGGGATCTGTAAGCAGGCCCATTCTGGATGACCTTCATTTCATGATTTAATAGGAATGATTTGGTTAAATCAAACAATCGGCCTGTAATAGCATAGCCCTAGAGCTTACGTAGAAGACCAGCATGCCAAATCCTGTCAAATACCTTTGAGATATTTAGAGCCACAGTATGAGCTTTGCCATTATTATCAAGAGCTTGATATACCTATTTGGGATGGGCATACACGCATCAGTGGTAGACTGGGCAAAATGGAATTCTTATTGTTTGTAAGAGAGTAGGTCATGAGAGGTAAGACACTTAATCACTTCAGTATTGATTAAAACCTCAAATACTTTGCTTAAAAGTGATAGGAAGCTAATAGGGTACTGATAGCCGTAATTCTTTTGACTATCTCTGTAGGATTTTTAGATGTCTGAAGCTTTAGGGAATGGGACAGCAGATGAAATTCTTTTCCATGGCTGGTCCTTTGGCTTGTTTCTTAATATTTGGTGGTAGAGAAGCCAATATGTGGTAAAATTTCTGTTTCGTTTGATTTATGTATATGATGTTAAATTGGGTTTCCATTATGGAAAACCACACTAGCACATTGGATTTGATGAATTCAGGTGGTTTGATTGATATTGCATGTATGGAACTGGTTTGACCAGAAGATACCTGTTCTACTTCACTGTCAGACATTGTTTGGAGAAGAATTATTTTCCACCCTCCAACCTCTTGCTAACAGATGGGGGGATATGGCAAAATCTCTCACTGCTCTATCGCTACTATCATGGGAACGGCTTCAATGAACTGCATCTCCTGGTTCCACCAGATCTGACCTTCATAGCTAGGACCTGTCATGCCACTTACACAGTAGCAAACCACCCACATTCTTTTCATATTCCACTGGTGAGAAATAAGTTCCACTCAAACAGCTTCTTTCCATGAACCACTGCTCTATGAAACAGATTCCCAAGAGGATGCTTCCCTGATCACTACAATCTTAACTTGTTCAAGTCTAGAGTCAACTGTTATCTTCCCCTACCTTCCATATAAACTACCCTTTAATGTAACTCTCCACCTTTATTGACCCCTGAGGCTTTGTAAAAGGTGAAGTTTACTGAAAAAAAAATGTCAGATTAATAAATAAAAATCTATTAATTTTTAAGAAAATCAGCAGATAATGAAAATATAAATAGGAGTAACTGAAGGACCCTGGAAACAAAGAAACTAAATACACAAAACATCCTTTACAAATAGGAAATACCTGAACAGCAGAAAGCTTTCTAAACATATATGGGAAATTCAAAACAAAAACTAAATCACACCAAAAATATCATGGAAAAATAAGGAAAACAGCATCAACCTACAGCAAATAATCCAAAAAACTATAACCTCTGTCTGGAGAAAAAAGAGCTTCGTCTTTCTAGACCAACACAAGCTACTAAATAAATAATCAGAACTCATTCCTAAATGCAGACAAATTATACTACAATACTTAAAAAACTGAAAAATTAAAAGCTAACAAAAATAATTTAATAAATATAAATAAGTAAAAAAAAATCAATCCAAATGAATAAATATGTAAATAAATTAAGTAAATAATAAACAAATTAACAAACTATGAATGCACACATAAACACAAGTAAATGTAATAATAACAATTGACAACAAATAATAAAATAATCAATAATAAATAATGAGACAAAAGTTAATAAACAACATTATAAAATTACTAAATAACATTTATCCAAAAAAATATGATTATTCTTGAATACAAGCAAATGCCCATCAGAGGCACATAAACATCTTTACAAATGCCTATAAATGTATCATAAACCAATGTCAGTATACACTACACATAGACACAGAAAAAAGGTGCATCATATGCATATTAATCATAGGAACATCCACCACACAAATATGAATAGACGTATTGTGCACATGTGCAAAAATGAGCGAAAGCAATTTCTAACTATATCAATACATACCAATCTGCTTACATGCATTGTATGTCACATCATCAGGTAGTTTGAGTTTTTCCTGATTTCGAGGAAACTAATAAAGAGATTCCTGGGAATTTTTGCAGGATATTTCCTATCATATAAATTATAACAGATTACATATCAACTCATATATCATATTTAGGAGAATGATCCACTGATGTTGCATTTCTGAAGGCGGTAACAAAAAGAAAAAGTCATGTATCAACTGCAGCAGACGGTGTACGTATATAACATGATTATTTACATATGGACTGGCACTTCTGCTTATATTGAGAATATACATAGATGGAGAAAGAAGACCATTCATGGACAGATAAGGAAGATCATTTATAGAGAGATAAAGAGGAAGACCTTTCACAGACATATAAGGAAGACCCTTCATGCACAGATGGATAAGCATAACCATTCACACACAGAAAATGAAGACGATTCATGGATGGATAAGGAAGACCATTCATGCACAGATAAGGAAGACCATTCACTGACAGATAAGGAAGACCCTTCATACACAGATGGATAAGCAAGACCATTCACATATGGAAAAGCAAGATCATTCAAAGATGGATAACGAGAACCATTCACGGATGAATAAAGAAAACCCTTCATGGATGGATAAGGAAAAACATTCATGCATGGATGAGGAGGCCCATTCACGTACAGATGAGGAAGACCATTCACTGATGAATAAGGAAGACCCTTCATGGATGGATAAGGAAGAACATTCATGCATAAATTAGGAGGACCATTCATGGAGGGATAAGGAAGAACCTTCACGGACGGATAAGGAAGACTCTTCATGGATGGATAAGGAAGACCCTTCATGGATGGATAAGGAAGACCATTCATGATGGATAAGAAGACTCTTCATAGATGGATAAGGAGGACCATTCCCCCATGAATAAGGAAGACCCTTCATGGACGGATAAGCACACATGTAATATCATGCATTTCTGCATCAATTCCAACAGAGTGTTTTGTGAATATATAAATTTGTAAAATCTTTGTACACTGTCAAATTACATTGCATTTCACAAAAATAGACACATTTACATATTTATTATACTTTTTCGAAAAATGCAGGAACATGCAAGATGCAAACTCTGAACTGGAGATATGAAAATGAAGCAAATAGAAAAATTTAAACATCTAGCAAGTGTTATAAGAGAGGACAGAAAATCCAACACCAAAAATGCCTTCCAAAAACTGAACAAAGTATTAAGAAACAGGAAAAATTCATTAGAAATAAAGAAAAGAGGACTAGATTTTTATGCAATATCAGTCATCGTATATGGCAGTGAATGCTGGTCAATCTCTTGTAGTAGCAGAAATGTGGTTCTACAGAATGCTGCTGAAAATGCTATAGACTGAACATATAAGGAAACAACAGTGGAAAGAGAAACAAAAAGGACAGTTATAAATTGTAGTAGATGACAAGTCACTCTTATTGTGTAGCAACTCTTTGATAATTTTCACATTCTTAGCCAGATTACTGAGACCCTAAGAAACACTTTATTGGAATTACAAATTATAATTACAGATTGTGTGCAAAGTTTATGAAACAGTTGTTTTGAAGAAAAAACTGAAAACATTGTCACTGTGATGAGCAAAATATTATAAAGACAATATTAGATGTGAAGTATGTAATGAAACTAATTTTAAAAGTTCTTCATTCACTGATTTTGATGCCGAGCATTTTTTTATAACACACTCCTAGAAGTTATTGTTATGTCTAACTTTGGCTACTTACCATATCATTAGAGTTCTTCCTAACTGACTCCAATCAATTTCTACTGACCCACTTTGAGTTTTTTATTTAAGGCATCTTACCTAGTTCATTTGTGTTACCGGGGGTATCATATTTACATCACAACATCTCTTTTGAAATTTTTTTTTCACTAGTAAATATTTTATTTCTTACTATTTACCCACTTTTCTTTCTGGTGAGTTTACCACGTACTGAACTACCTTTTGTTCTAAGTCAACCTCTAGTTTTTCTCTCTGTTCCTTTTACTGGTAATCATACTTGTATGTTCAATGAATTTTGGGGGTGTTGGTATATTAAAAGTATCATGCAATACTTGCATAGGTTCTTTCCTTTCTTGTGGGTCGTTCTTCAGTAAACCTTTTCTCTAACTGATTCCAATGCTTTTTGTGTTCCCATTTTTTACCTTTTACCATATATATCATTTTTCCAATTCGTGACCTTATTACGCCATCTTCCTACATTTCTTTTCCATTTTTGTTTACACTTTTTGCCAATTTGGAAAAATTTTTGGTTCTTTTTGTTTTTATTCTTTTTTGACCTGGTAACAACTTGTCGGACACCAATTTAATTTTTCTTGTGAACATCAATTCTGCTGGTGACATGCCTATCGGTGTATTGGGATTTGGCATTATCCATTATGCCCTCAAGAATTTTTCTAGTGCTTCTTCACAAATTTTTTCATTACTTGCTTTTTTCAAAGCTTTCTTAAAAGTACCCAAAAACCGTTCATCTTGTCCATTTGACCTTGTATGATATGCAATCAAGAACATTTTACAAAAGTCTTTAAATTCGTAAGCACTGAATTGGGTACAGTTATCCAAGACTATGACAGCATTACAAAGTTTATTTTGTTCATAAGTTGCTATCTACCAATGACAAACTTTAAAATACTCTACTATGTCTCAATCAGGTTGAGGTCAAAAGTGAACAAGCTGGTCAGTTTTTCAAATGAGTGTATTTGAAACCATTTCCTGCTGATATTCAATAGTACTTTTAAGTGACTGTTATGCTGAATAGTTATTCATAAAAATTGTTTCTGGAAATCTTCTTGAACAATGGCACTATATGTGCCTTCAATAAATTGATGTAAATCTGAACTGATGTAAGACCATTTGGAACTCAACTTCAAAGTATAGAGCAAGAGGCTCAGACAGAGAAAAAGTTACAGAATGAAGTCAAACTATATTTTTAGATAAAGATGACAAGACAAAGAAAATTGTTATCTATAAAACTGACCATCCCATGAAAAGGCACACAGCGGGCCTTGGAGAACAGACTGCGCACCCCCTCACCTACCCCTCATCTCAACTTAGCCCCCTTATAGCAGTAGGTTACAACTCAAGAATAAAATCAGGTTTTCTGCAAGAAATTGTTTGTTTTTTACTTGTGGGTCAGGCCAAAAAGTAATTTTTAAGTGACAAGCATTTGACTGGAAGAAGCTGCACCTTTGCAGTGAACCTGTTGTCTGGTATGAGCTGCAACACATTAAACCAAATCTGCCTTGTTGACATCTCAACCTGGACAGTTGGTTTCTGCCAATACATAACTCTACTCTGCTATTCTGATTGAGGGGAACATAGCACTTGTCAGTAAAAAGAATGGTTGAGAAATGAATTTTCATAATTTTCTTTACAAATGTCTTTTAAGGATAGTCAATCAGTCTCCCATGTTTTGCCACTTGATTTAGGACCTGACATCTTGTGTGTTTTAACATATCTTTCCTGCCACAGTATCTAAAATTATCTTGATTTTCTTTTATAACTTCTCTCCAGATTTGGGACACAGGGTAGTGAGAAAAAAAATTTGTTCCTAGAGTTGCATCAGATTTTTCAAGTTAGCTCCTTCAGATGTTGGATGTACCAGCCAATCATATTTCTAGGATTGTTTTACCCTTTAAAAACCCAAAAGCTGTTAAATATTTTATTTATCAAATCAGTTTTAATTTCATTTTAAAGCACAATATACTGTTCATCTAAGTATATACTGAAAAGTTAACCAACATTGGCAAATTAATATCTTTTCAGTTCCCCACCCCAGAGTGACATGGCGTCCTTCCATCTTTTCTATAAATATTTTCATGACAATTGTTCTTATGTTTTCTCCTCCTTGGTACTTCAGCTATATGAATTTAACCATAATACTAAGATAGCAAATAAATCTCATCATTTTAATGTTTAGACAGATGTAAACGTAAAGGTCTATTCTAATATTAGGTTGGTGCAAAAATAATATCGTTTTTTGACGTTAAAAAATACGTCAAAAAACGATATTATTTTTACACCAACCTAATTGTTTCTTTTCTCACACTTCTAACCTGTAGAACTCTCTTTTGGTTTCTTGCTTCCCTGTGACTTATAATCTTAAAAAAAACTGCATTGGATTTGTTAAGGACCTACAATGAGTTTTTACAGAATTATTTTATCTTTTGCAAGCCTTAAAACTGTTAAATATTTTATCTGTCAAATCAAAGTTTTACTTTCATTTTAAAGCTTTGAACTCACAACGTGGCTATAAAAATCTGAGACATTAAAATTCTGCATTTTATATTGCAATGGTTGTTATTTGTTTACATTTGTGCAGAAGGAATTGGTTTTAATCCAAACTACACAGATAAATGTTTCCATCATTCAGCAAATAAGCCTTTAGATTGCAATAAGTATTTATTTTATATATCAATAAAACATAAAGCGGCTAATAATAGGAGACTTTGCCTGCATGTGTATATATGTATATACACACACACATATATTAGGTTGGTGCAAAAATAATTTCGTTTTCTCACCTAGTAACATATGTTAGAAAACGAAATAATTTTTGCACCAACCTAATATATATCAAAGATAGGTCAATAAGTAGATATATATCTTATTCTAAATCAATTTCAATTTGTATTATAATTATAAATATATATGAATCTCACACACATCCCTCTCTCTCTCTCTCTATATATATATATATATGTAACAATCTATGTAAAATAAAGCAGTCTTAGGAATTATTGCACTTGGGACAACTTCATTAAAGAAAAAAAACTGAAATATTTTCTGGTGCATTCAACACTACAACATTTTTATTTAAAGATTTCCATAAGACAGATTTTCCTTGCATTTTTCTGATTTGTCCAAAAGATAAATAGGCAAAATTGTATAAAAGATGTTTGTAGGGAAAAAAGAAACAAAATGTCTGCCGAAAAGAAAATTGAAGAAATTGAGGAGAAAGAAGTATTTCAGTAGGATAAAGAAAATTCTCTTCAAATCAAACAATGTCTAAATAAATTTAAGTTGATTGAATGCATAAAATTGATTCATTGCGAGAGAAGACATAGACAAAAACACATACATACATTTTTGCATTTTTATATATTTGTGTGTGTATATATGCAGGCATGTTTATGTATATAAATATATATGCACACATCTGTGTATATATGCATATCCATATCTGAAAATATATAAAATACATAAATTCTTATGTCAGAAATGAATATTCAGACACACACACACACATATTATATATATATATATATATATATATATATATATATATATTAGTTATATATGTATGAAGAGAAGTGCATCCAAATACATTAATTTTTTTCTCCTTGGTAATAATTATATATAGGAATATGTAAATATGTGTGTGTGTGTGTGTGTGTGTGTGTGTAGGGACACTGAGGCCATCACCCAGCGTCAACAGTCTGTTTCACATTTGAACGCAATCTTCAGACCATATTTTATATTTACATAGACTCTATCCCTGATATTTAGCTTTGGCTTTGACTTTCCCAATATGTCTTCAGTATTTTAGATTGCATTTACCAGACTCTGTCAGAAAACTTCCCAGATATTTAAATATCCACTAATTTAATTTTCGTATATATAAAAATTGTATCTTACTTATGATCCATGGCAACCACAAAACTAAGACAATATTTACTGATTGATTAATGGCAATAGAATATTAGCAATTGACTAATTGAAATAGAATGTTAGCAATTGACTAATTGAAATAGAATGTTAGCAATTGACTAATTGAAATAGAATATTAGCAATTGACTAATGGCAACAGAATGTTAGCAACTGCAAAAAACTTGAACAAAGATCATTGAACAATCGAAAATGAAATGGTTTTAAAAATGTGACAAACAAGAAATTTCAGAAAACTTCAGAAAGTTTATGATCAAGAAAAGTCGATTGAACAGCAAGAACATATTTCAAGAATCTGGTCTTGTGAATATAAATAGAGAAAAATCTGAAGTATATTAATAATACTGTCTAAAACATGAAAGCAGAGCAAAGTGTAACCTGTAAATAAATGTCACAAAATTGGATGAAAAAGTACATGAAGACTGATTTATCAACAATAATTAATAGAGATGAATATTAAGCTAAGGGCTGGGTAATTTGTGGAAATAAATGATAACATAATTTAAAAGATAACAAGAGGAGGTGGAGGAATGTTTTCAGTGAGGATTGTAGGCAGTAAAATTAAAAGTTCCTCGTAAACTTATGATTGTGTCAAAATAAATAATGGACAAGATTATTTTTGATTGATTCATTACATAACCAAAAATCCTTCTGTGAAAAATTATAATCGAGTAAGATAATGGTCATTCACATTCTTTAATCTATTGCCCTCTTGCCAAAAAAGCTTTCAATGACTCCAAACTAATAGAATACTCCTCAGCTTCTCTAGATATTAATCCAATGGAAAACATGTTGTATATTAATAAAAGATAATCCAAGTAAAGAAGAATGATGGAAGCAATAAAAACTGTTGCAAGTAATTATAAATCCAAAAGAAAACTTGTGGGTCCAACATTAAAGGAAATGTATATAAGAATGGAAAGCAATGTTTAAGCAAAGACAATCTCTGGGAAGTAATGTTAAAGATGAAACAGTAGAAAAATTAGTAAAATCACTGGAAAGACAGATGAAGGTTATTAAAGAGCTTATATTAAAATGTAAAATAAGAAATTTATTCAGGTTTATGGGATACTGGTTTATTTTTGCTTACGATCCCAGTTTTCAAAATGGTATAGGTAGAAAACTATAATACAGGATATTTTATTTTAAATTTTATAAATAATACTGGATTTAATAGTGGACATTCCTGGGTTTATCAAATATTTTGCTTCTGTGGTCAATATCATTTGTATGTGTCTATAAATATTTTATAATAAAATCTCGCTCACTCAAACCAATAAAATTATTTTTAATATTACAAATATGGATAGATAAGTTAAACCTTGCCCAGTATACTGTTCATCTAAGTTTATACTGAAAATTTTTACCAACATTGATTAATTAATACTTTTACAGTTTCTTACCAGTGTGATGTGGTTTCCTTGTCTTTTCTATAAATATTTTCATGAGAATTGTTCTTATGTGTTATTTTCCTTGGTACCTAACTATAAATTTAAGCATTTTTACAGCATTTGTATTTATAAAAAATGGCTTTCTTCACTATATTCAGTGTTGTGCTTTTAAAAAGTTGTATATGTATATGTTGTTATTATTATTATTATTGTGTATGTGCATGCATGCACATAAGCAAAATTAGGCTGTATAGAATATACTGACATAATCCCACCTATAAGGATGTAAGATACAGCAAAATTAGGCTGTATAGAATATAATGACATAATCCCACCTATAAGGATGTAAGTAAGAACAGATTGAAATTGATATAAGCAGGCCTGAAGTAGATAGATAGGAAAAGGTAGAGACAGAAAAATATGAACAGTTGGAGAGATAAACAAGTAGATATGTGTGTTGGCAGATATTTTTAAAAGTTTGCTTAATATAGTATATTTGCAACTGTCTTAAACTGCGCCTGTGATAATTCTATAAAAGAAATCACATATAGGTAATTTTCTAGTAAATGTCCAATTAAATTGACAGTCCAATTTTATTCATAGACAACATGGATGATCAAATTTCCACTTTTGAATCCACACGCAGATTTTTGGTATTCATATAAAGATCTATACTTCATCATATGACCATCACAAGATGCAAAGTTATTCTCCCATCAACTATTTTATGCAGATCTGTGAAAGTGGATCAAGAACCCTGACATTGATTTATTTATGAATTGTCATGTCTTTTGTGAGATTGCAGCTCCAACACCACTAATAAACAAAAAATGAATATTAAATTCTTACATTGGTAACTCACCCACCACATTCTCTTGTAGGTTAACTTGATATTTTTCTTTTATCATTTAACCCCAAGCAAGGTGATAAAGCCACTAACACACAATAAGTTACTGAAAGTGTATAATACTAACAAAACAAGCCTGAGGAGAATAAAAAGAACAATATTCAAGGAGACACAACATTGCGATTGATGTTGCATTTCAATTTCTTAAGATTATAGTTGACAGGAAAGCAAGAAGCTGGAAGAGAGTTCCACAAGTATATATTTTTTTGTTTTGTTTTATAGCATATCAACCTCAATGGGCTATTTAATGCTGACAGGATTTTCATTGCAGGTAATATTTTTTTTTATTCAAAAATGTATAGCTGGTAATGTTTTATCCTTCAAAAATGTATTTCTGGTATTAAAACCTATTTTTACACTTTCATAGTGTTTTGACCCCATTTCGGGCAGGGGGTAACTATTTACCCATAGCTGGGACCCTAACAGGTGCTACCATCCTGGGTCAGGGTGGACATTGGGAACACCAGCAATTAAGAGGTGGTTCCACGCTCCTCAAAACCCCCTGATCAGAGGCGTTGCTGCTGGATGTAGTTGATTGTCTTACCCAGGATGGGCAAGAAGTATAAAAGAAGAAACTATTGGAAAAGAACAGGTGTTTACACTTTTGACCTAACTGCCAATCTTGTCTTCTTTTATGTGCTGTGTAACCTAGGGAAAGTTACTGAATAGAATAATCACATGAAGGTTGGTAATGAATGATAATACTTTGGACAAGAACAACACATATAAAATTTGTGAGCAGCATGTAGAATTAATAGTCAATTGCTAGGAGTGAACTAAGTGAATTCCACAATGAATCTCCAAATGCAGACCAACATACAGTATTTACTACTGTATTTAGGTGAATGGGAACATATCCATTATCATCCATAGGCATGCTACAACAAGGATATAGGCGATCATGGCCAACCACATCTTCCTGCCCCTTGTAGCTCTTAATAAGTTTTGTCTTTTTGTTATCTCTCAAAACCCAGCTCTACCATCCATTTACTCAAGTGCTTCAAGTATGTCTTGCACTACTTTCCTCTGTCCTTCAATCTGTCCTGTGAGTATCAGGTTTTCCAAGCCATCCTTCCTCGTTAGGTGACCCAGAAATAGTAGCTGATTCTCCCTGATGCTTAAATTCATGAAGTTGCAGTACTATTAGGTTGGTGCAAAAATAATAATAATGTTGTTTTTTGACGTTAACAAATATGTCAAAAAACGACATTATTACGTCATTATTTTTGCACCAACCTAATAAAAAGTGAAGATCATTGAAACAATTACCATGAAAATGTTTTTTTAGAAAAGTCACAGTGCAGCAGTGAGAGAATATCTGAAAGCAAGATGTCTGCTTGGGATTTTGATAATATTGCAGATTCTTCTTTGGACATTGTCAAGAATCTCCAGATATTTAGCAGAAGCATCAGATCAGATTTAGCAACAATATTCAAAGCATACATGAATGGTAGATGTCTAAATGTGCAACTAATTTTTTTCCACATAAATTGCATCTTATCAACCACTGCATAACAACTGAAATATGACTATTAACAACAGACAAATATTAGTAGATAATACAAAAATACTAAACAGCACTCACTGCAAGGAAAGACACAAAATACTTGAAGCTATTATCAAACAAAAGAAACAATACACATTAAATAAAACATTTTCATCACAGAAGATTGCATTTTAAAATGTACTTTTGTTCTCTACCCTCTGTAACCCCCTTGCATTCTAGTGGCATACGTGCCTTGCTTGGGGTGAAATGCTTAGAAAAAAAAGAATAAAATAAAAGATTTCATATTTTCATCCTATAAAACAGTCAAGTGATGTGAAAAAATTCTTCATATGATACCATTTCAAATGCATAATGTTGTTGTTGTTCTTCTTCTTCTATGTGCCATGTCCCATTATGATGTTGGCAATCATGGCTCTCCACAATTTCCTGTCTTTGAAAAAGTTTGTCTTTTGTTCTGTCCTCCATTTACTCATGCTTATTAGGTAGATTATGCATTGTTTTCCTCTGTCCATCTTGACTTGAATCTGTCCTGTGTGTATTAAAATTTCCAAAACTATTCTCCTTGTTATTATAGGTTCTAAAAATGTTAAGATGAAAGTAATAAAACCTTTTCTCTATGTTGCTGATAATATCAAAGTTTTTTATCATGAGCAGAGATGGTAGTCAAATAAACACATTAATTTTGGAGTATTTCTCTACAAATTTAACCCACATGTGTGACAACTTATTTGTAAATTGGAAAAATATTAAAAAATTAAATAGGCAGACTTGTCGGATGAATTTAATAAAAATTGATTGAATTCTTGCAGCCTAGATATAAATTTTTTTTTTCAATAAAGAAAATCATGAAATGAGAAATTTATTAAAAATTGGAAAAAAGTTATTAATATATATGGTTAAATTGTAATATATATATATATGTATGTATGTATGTATGTATAAGCAAGATGTTGAAAAGTTTTCAGCTATACCAAATAAAGATTCTTTCACAAATGTAATGTTTGGTCATTTCGTCATACAGAGGAATGTAGGCTGGATGAAGAACTTTTCTGTGACTCTTTGTAGATGTGTCTATGCAGAAATACTAAAGTACAATTTTTAAATAAATAGATTAGAAGAATTAAAAGAGGTGGAGAAAATGACTTTTTGTTTGATAAAACCAACATATGTTGTCTATTCATTTGAAATCATTTAAATGAAGAGCATGTACCCACTTCTTCATTGCTGTTGTTCCTAGGTCCACCCTGACCCATATGGGCAAATAGTTAACCCCCAAACTGGAGTCAAAACAATATGAAAGTGTAGAAGAACATTTTTATAGTGAAGGTGACAGCAATAAATTTTCATAGTAAAAAATATTACCGGCAATATGTTTTTATAAAAAAAAAAAATGCAAAATTATTGCCAGCAATACATTTTTGTAAAATAAATTACTAATGCTCCCAAGAAAATTAAATTTTGGCATTAAATGACCCATAAAGGAGTTGACATGCCATTAAAAAAATAAAACAAAAACAAATCAAAATACCAAAGTGCTCTTCTCTCTCCCACTCTGATTTCCTTAAGTTCTCCTGTGGAGTATTGGGGGTCATAATCTCACCAAACCAGGTGTTGCTCATGTGGTTTCTTCCATAAGTTGGTTTTTACAGGATAATTTTGCCAGACCCACATTCAACAGGCTTTGAATTCAGAACTGTCTTTCTAGACTGGTTCCCTATCTAGGTTACAAAGCCCAGTCTTCCCTACTATTTTACCTTGGGATAAGAGATAGATATACACTTTTTCCAAGGGTATTTGTATGAAAGTGAATGCAACAAACCCACAGCTGAATTTGAACTTGGCACATTGATATCACTTTTCATGCTTATAGCTACTACACTACACTAAAGGTGTATCAAAATCATTTTCATGAGTCTATGTGTAACCTCATGAGTATATATAAGTGGACATCTAGCAGTGACAGTCTGTTCCATGTTTAAGTGCAAGGCCAGAAGATTGCAATTTAAACAAGAGACAGACTGTCATTTCTGGCTGTTGATCCCGATATCCACTTTTATCTATCCCTGATATTGGTAACTTTAAGCTATAAATAGAGCAAGCATATCATAGAACTATATTTTTATTATATATATATATATATGTATAAAAGGAAGAGGTTATAGTAGTTCCAATGAGAGAAAAGTGTGTACATTAAAAAGTATATTATGTGTATATTATTTTTGTGTGTTAGTAATCCGAATGTCTTTCTTAAATTGGCCGTGAAGAGTTCTGAGCAAAGGGTCATAAAACAAAAAGAGTGGTTCGAGAGAAATGATGAATTAGTTATTGGTATCTTATCTTTTAATGTTTTAATGACCCCTGTGTGTTCTTAGATCTATTTTCCATTTTCGTGTGTTTCTGTCATTCGGATTACTAACATACAAAAAAAGAGAATGTCTCACATCGAGAATATTTAACATTGAAAAACATAAAGGAGAAAAAAATTAATTATTTTTGATAATACGTTGAAATCTCCACCCTTTACCTCATGACAGTCACGAGACCAGAAACACGTGTAGGAAAATTATGTAAAATAAAGCATAATATAAAAAAAAAAAAAAACCCACATTACATCCCAAAACGTTTGCAGTATCTCTCTTCTTTTTAATATCTCTATCTATAAAAGGCAGGATGTGTGTGTGTGTAATGACTGCGCGGACGCAATATTCAACGGATTTGCATCAAAATTTACATGCACATGCTCCAACTTAGCAGGAAGGCCAAGACCAACTTTGCATTTCCCAACTCCCATCGATAGTGGAAATAATCGATTTTTCATGCTTCTATGGCAGTTTTCATGTAGTTTGCGGCCATTTTGTATTGGCCAGAGTGCGAGCCAATAGCTGGCTGCCATGAATAGGCAGGAAGATTCTATTGGCTTTCGTGAGAGCCAACAGCTGACTGCCACGAATGTTAACTAGCATGCCAAATCGATAGCTGCATTCGTCACAAGGGGGAAAAATTTAAATCTGCATGGCACTTTATTCCAATTGGCTCATTCGCTTGCTTAAACTCAACGTTGATTCTGATTCTGCAGAACTGGGTTGGATGTGAAAAAGTATTTGTTGTTAACATTCTTTTTTCATTCAGTTTTTCCAGTTATGAGTCCTTTTTTTAAAAGTGATCGTTTTGTGTTCATTTTGTTTAGTTCTTTTTTCGTAACAGATTTAATGTTTAGTGTAGAGCTTAGAAAAAATTCGCAGCATGAGATAGGCAAGAAGTAAGGCATGTAGCAACATCAGCACGGCAAAGGGCACTCGTTTAAAGGCAAGGAAGGGCAAAAATATTTTAAATCAAGTGATAGCGATTGCTGTATGAGTCATACGATTTTTGAATCAAGCATGGGCAACGCCGGGCCATATATAATATCCAACGTCTGACACAAGTTCACTATTCAGGTCATGTGTTCCTTCAATCTGTCTCATGAGTATCAAATTTTCCAAGCCCTCTTTCCTCGTTGTATGCCCAAGAAATTTGAACTGTCTCTTCCTGATGTTAAGTATAAGCATTCTTTTTGTGCCCATTTTCCTTAAAACTTCCTTGTTACTCACTTGTTCAGTCCATGGTATTCTCAGTATCCTTCTTTAGAACTACATTTCTGTTGCTTCATGTCTCTTCTTTATCTGTTAGGAGACTGTACAGCATTCAATGCTATATAGGATGACTAATATTACATAACAGTTCACAATTGTAGCATTAGTGAAATTAAAACAGTTTGATTGGTTCAAACATTTCAGTTGTTGCTTATTTCACATACAGCATGTGATTACATTGGTGATTATATTTGTTAGATTTTCAAAATAGACAAATAAAAAGCATCAGTTTCATTTATACAACACTCCTATTTACTCTTAAGCTGTGATCTAAATGCTACGGTTGTTTCATGAAAATCAAAATTATTATAATCACTAAGCAATTTAATTATACAGTTGTTTATTTGTGAAGTTCACAAAGGACCAAACTGGAAATGAATAATGTTGAAAATTTAAATTTTAAAACTGAATATACAAATTAGTTATCTTTATTAAGCAAGAACCAAGTTAGGCAGGATATAAGACATATGCTGGTAAATACAAATAACATAAATGTCATAATTTTATATAATATTTCCACACAGACACACACACGAACAAAGAGACATTAGATGATATGATATACAATAATAATAATGATATTTCAATAAGTGATGCTTTATTTACATATGAGCCTATAGACTTTTTAATACAAAGATTATTCAAGTAGGAAAACTTGTGGCATACACTTTACAACAAGTGATATATTTGAATCAGAGATAGTTTTTAAGTGTCTATATTAAATAAGCTTTTGTGTAAAGGTCAGCAAAAACAAATAATTAAAGATCTTCAATGCATCCACGTACATTCTTTTCTGTCGACCTTTCCAGTTTTTCAGTTGATTTCCTCCATTTTTATTTATTACTTATATACAAAACAAAATATGGAATAATTTAATAATAAATAACACACACAATCATAAATGATGATACATCAATAAGTCTACAGCTTAATGATCAAAAAAGCATTTACTGTGTACAACAAAGATTTATTATTCAACATGATCACCTTCTTCGTCAAAGCACTTAATTCTGTGCTGAATATTAACTGCCAGACATGTCATGGAGATTAATGCCAAAACAAACAAAATCTTGATGAATAATGAGAAAGCGCTTTCAAGAAAAATAAAAGTTGGTGCCCAGGAACTTAAAGTAATGAGACAATTAAAATATCTTGGTGCAATTATCAGTTAAGGTGGCTCCAGAATTGCAATAATTTCAAGAGCATCACAAACAATGGCCTTCAAAATCTTGGACATTAACAGCAGAATTACAGGGAAGAATCCAAGAAATCAAATACTTAAGGACAGTTTTGGCATCTCTTATATAAACCACATCACAAATAACAGTGCGAGATATTATCAGATAAGGAACTGATCCTTTGAAAGATCTCATAACCACTGTCACAAAGTGGAAATTGAAATCATATGACCATGTTACAAGAGACAGCAATCATATTGTAGGCTTTGGTTTTTTCATTTTTTCTGTATATCTGCAAATTTTGATCATTAACAGAATTATAGCAAAGAACCAAACCCAATGCTACAAAATCATCCTAGGCCTCTCCTACAGAGACCATTTCACAAATGCAAGATACTATCAGACAAGTAGCAAGTCTGTTAGAAAACCTCATATTCACTTTTAAGAAGATGATGTTGAAACAGTATGGACATGTCTTTAGAGCCAATAAACTTCCCACTACCATCCAACAAGGTACCACCTTAGATAAAAGATGAAAAGGCAATGGGAAAAATGCTCTGACAATGTCACTGAGTGAACAGGCAGGTCATTAATGGAGGCTCAGACATTGGCATGCACCTGTGACATATAGTCAGAGCTAATCAGATACTCGGCTGTATCATACCCCCACAACCATTCCCAATCATGGGACTATAATAATAATGTAGATAAAATAATAAATCAAAATTCAGATAATTATATATCAAGTTATGGATTTATTGTTAGTGCCTCATATGAGAGGTGCTGAAAGGTTTTTAGCCAAACTTATTTCCAAAAATCTGACTGCATCACCAGAATGTTTTTGAATCTGGAAAAAGGATTGTCTCCAAGAAATTTTTAATGCAATATTCACTAACAAAGAAAGAATTATTCTTCTAATCAAAAAGTTATTTAGGATTTAAATAACCTAGAAAGAGTTGATAAGCTGTAAGAAAAAAAATTAGTCAACCTTCAATATACTTTCTTACTTGCTTTCATTTACTTCATATTAATAATTATCTTTTGGTTGATAGAGTTTTGGGGATTTGGATATACAGCCCAATATATTTACCCCTCAAGTTTTACAGCATTTCTTATGTCTTAAAAAAGATTCACATGTTTCTAGAAATCACTCTGGCAGGAAGAAAAGGAATTAATTATTTATCATTTTTTTTATATAAAGAAACCATTTCATGTCTTAAATTCTTTTTATTTTTTTTACAATACCTTTGTATTGTTTCACTCAAATCCAGATAATTTCACAAAGAACCTCTTACCTATTGAGCTGTGGTAAAAATCAGTGCCACAACACTTTTGTTTCTTTCTTCAATATTTAGTGGCAATATTTTTTCATTTAAGTATCAGATATAACATCAGATATAAGAGCAATAAAAATGAAAATGTAAAGTAAGAAAGAAAAATTCCAGTCAAATATTAAATTAAATAATTTAATGCAGAGACTATGTAAATGGCATCATTTGGCTTTGAATACAAAGTAAATATACCAAGTGAAAGATATTTTGATCATGTGACTATATTAAACCAATGAATAATTGAATAGACTAATATTCCCATCTTCCATCGATGATGTCTGCTTACTGGATTAATGTGAATGACAGTGAGAGACAAGTGTCTATATTGGAAGCTCAAAGATTGGATTGCAGACAACCATATTCAAACAGAACCCGGGAGATGTCTAAAAATCATAATTCAAAAGCAGGAAAAGAAAAAGTGAAATTAAAAGAGCATCATATTTATACAGGGTTTCTTGCTAACATTTTAGAAATAGAACTATGAACTTGCTTTTTATTGAGATTCTTCTTTTTTGAAAATCTGTGTGAAGTTTTTTTTCTTTTCTTTTCTCAGTCATCACTGCATTCAAACTTTTCAAACAGAGGTTTCTTGATTCTTAATTTTCCAATTAAGTTTACTGATGCTTTGGTCAAAAGATGTCAGATGATTTCAGATTACAATGTGCCATAATTAAGGCTGAAGCTGCATATATTTTATCTCTGGCTCATATTCTTTTCAAGACTTATTCAGAATTCATTTTTTCTGTTGCTTATTTTGTTCTAGGTAGTTTTCCAAAAGATTAGATTCCTCAAGTTTACTCTTGTTGCTATTTCTAGTTTTAATGTGAATGTCCTTCCAATCCTTTTAAGGTAGTGTGGAATTTCAAAATCTTTTTTTTTCAATCATTTCACCCTAAGCAATGTAGTAAAGCCACTATGACACAAGCGGTTACTGAATGTGAAAGAATAAGAAAAACACTATTAAGGAGTATGAATAAAAAAAAAAAGAAGACTCAAGATGACAGAAAATAACAATTGATATTGCATTTATATTTTTGAGGATCAAAGTTGGCTGGAAATTATGACAGTTTCAGAACTGAGAGAGAAGAAAATTTTAGCATAGAACTTCCGGTTACATCTAGCCAATTCTACAGTAAATTGATGAAACCTTGTTGCCAATCTAGAACTGCATTTAAAACTATCTAGGTACCATAGCAGAAACTTCATCACAACAATTATCATGAAAATATTTATAAAAATGACATAGGGGAACTACATTACGGTGGTGGAAAAATATCTGAAGCCAAGATGCCAGGTCAGGACCAATAATGCTGCAGATCCTTCTTTAGATTTTATCAATAATATGGAAATCCACTATTTGAGTAAAGGCTGAGTGACAAAAAAAATAAAAAGTTTGAATAGCAGAAAATGTCAGTAACATCAGAATGCTTAAGCAACTTGTTGTGATGATCATTAAAATCACCAAATGCAAAAATGTTCACAGATAAATGAAGAGGGAGAGAGAGCTATTTCTATACTGTTACAAATATGTTGCAGTCCTGAGAAGAAGGAGAATGATAAAAAAAAAAATATGTTGCAGTCCTGAGAAAAAGGAGAATGATAAAAAAAAAAAAATATGTTGCAGTCCTGAGAAGAAGGAGAATGATAAAAAAAAAAATATGTTGCAGTCCTGAGAAGAAGGAGAATGATAAAATAAAAAAATAAAAAATATGTTGCAGTCCTGAGAAGGAGAATGAGAAAAAAAAAATAAAAATATGTTGCAGTCCTGAGAAGAAGAAGAATGATAAAAAAAAAAAAAATATGTTGCAGTCCTGAGAAGAAGGAGAATGATAAAAATAAAAAAAAAATATGTTGCAGTCCTGAGGAGAAGGAGAATGATAAAAAAAAAAAAAGAAGGCGAATGAAAGTTGAAAGCACATGAATAAATCATCTGGGAGACTCAATGGACAATTCCCTTGCCACTGGAAGATTTTCCTGGATATAAAAACTAAAGCCATGCACATGTGTACAAGAATCTTTTGGGTAAAGAGGAAGATAGCCTGGAAGAGAGAATTTATTGGTCACAACAGAAGAATTTAAATGAGTCTCATAAAGTGTGAAGAAATCTGTGAACTGTTTTAAGAGAAAAGATTACACACTACAGAAATTGGATGGCATGAATATTGGAGAAAGAAAGGTTGGAGGTGGGGGTGATTTTTGTTTACTGGTTTACACATATTTCTTTTAAGTGTATGTCGTTAGAAATCTTGATTATGCCATATCATTTTCTCTTCTAGTTGCATGAGCTGTGTTCATTTTCAAGTGATGTTGGTTTTCTTACTTAGTAAAGCTCTGTAAGTGATATTGTAGCATTAGTCTATGTATGAGATTGACTGGAGGATTGTTTGGTATAATTCAAAGAGCCTTTTTCTGACAAATTGTTAATATTTGACTAAAGTGTTTATTCTGCAATGATATATTGGAAGAGAAAAAAGATAGCTGATGACTTTGCTACATATCTTTTCTTTTTGCAAATGATCCTAAAGTTGAAACACAACACTGCTTGTCTTTCCAGCAGTCACAAATTCACCGTATTCAAAACAAAATTATTTAAAAAATTAATAGATTCAAAAAAAGAACCATTCTTTCAGGACGGAATACACTCTTTATCTAAAATGTCATGTAAAGGCCACAAAGAGCCAAGGAAAATACTTTGACAATAGAATAATGTTGTTACAAACTTGTTTAAATAAAAAAGTTTATCAAACAAAAAAAAAAAAAAAAAAAAAAAGATGAAATCATTTGCATAAATTAAAAAAAAAGGGAGTTAACTGTAGTCAGGATCATTGAGTCAATGCAAACGATCCTTTCCTTAGCTGCATGTGTGCCTCACCAGGGCTATATACAGTTTCGAATTCAGAGTTTTCCTACTCCTAGACCAGTCGCCACTGAAGGCTTAAGAACCCAGTCTGTCCAACTATTTATCCATAGCTAGAGGGGAGAAGAATTGGATTCATACCTTTCCCAAGGGTATTAGTGCATAAGTGAATGTAATGAACTTGGCTGGAATTTGAACTCGGCTCTCAGATTCCTCAATCTGAGCTGCAATCCATTACTTTACCATGCCTGAGGAGGTGTAAATTCAATATACACTGAAAGATTGAATAAAGTTAAAGAAATCCAGAAAAATAACTTGATAAAAGAATAAAATAATTCTTCAAGAAATGCTGGAGACTTTTGCATCAGACCAATATTTCTTTAAAAACCTCAGCCTAATCTCCGTTCACTCTTATGTGAACGATTCAGAAAAAACCAGGGAAGAAATTGGTAAATAGGATTGAAAGAAAAAATTGTATAATTAATGAAAAAAGAAACCCAGATGATCAGAAATGCATACGGCTAATGGACTTATAGCTGCTTATGTTTGTTTGTTTGTTTGGGTTTTATGGCATATCAACCACTGTGGGTTATTTAATGCCAAATCCAGTTTATATGAATTTTAAATGCCTATTTTGTATGGAATAAAAAATGTATAGCTGGCAACATTATTGTTTAAAAAAAAAAACGTATAGCTGGCAACATTATTCCTTTACGAAAAAACATATAGCTGGCAACGTTATTCCTTTACGAAAAAATGTATAGCTGGCAACATTATTCCTTTACAAAAAAACGTATAGCTGGCAACATTATTCCTTTACAAAAAAACGTATAGCTGGCAACATTATTCCTTTACAAAAAAAACGTATAGCTGGCAACATTACTTTTTTTTACAAAAAAACGTATAGCTGGCAACATTACTCTTTTACAAAAAAACGTATAGCTGGCAACATTACTTTTTTACAAAAAAACATAGAGCTGGCAACATTATTGTTTCAAAAACATAGAGCTGGCAACATTATTCTTCTGAAAACATTATCTGAGACCTTGCTGTTGGATGCAGTTTATCACCGTACCCAGGACGTGGATGTAGTTTACCGTCATACTCAGGACGCGGATGTAGTTTACCGTCATACCCAGGACGCGGATGTAGTTTACCATCATACCCAGGACGTGAGTAAAACTTGGAAAACTAGGAGTTCACTATTTTCCCATAGCTGGGACCCTAACAGGTGCTGCGACCCTGGGTCAAGGTGGACCTGGGAACACCAGCAATTAAGAGATGGTTCCACGCTCCTCAAAACCTCCAGATCAGAGGCCTTGATGTTGGATGCAATTTAACGTCATACCCAGGACACCTCATTGGGGGGGTGTCTTACCCCTCTACAGAGGTGCAGTCGGCGTATTCTAAAGCCCCAGCCGACAGGGCGAAGCTGCTTATGTTTTTTTTCACCAAATCTTTAATCAGTGTGACCTCAGCATCATGTTTTCAACTGTGGACCAACTGCTAAATCTACTGCTGATATACCTAAGATAATCTTTTGAAGTTGCAAAGAAGTCCTTCATTGAACTGTTAAGATATACACATACCCTAACCTATTTTAGTGACCAACTTTCAATGTAAAATGTAATTTGCATAAAGGCTTGTCCAAGATCACATTCATGCAATCCACAGTGTAGCCTCTGCTTATCCTATGAATGAATGAGCTATCTGCTTCACCTACAAAATTAAATCCTATATACTTATATATATATTTTTTAACCAATAAAATCCCATCAGAAATTGTTAAACAATCATTACAAGGACAAATACTACCAAAATCCTTGCAGACACAGTTGCAGACCAAAATCCTCATGGACAGTTGCAGATGCAGGAAAGTCTTATTTTCATACCATTGCGAAAATAAGAATAATAACTGCTTTCACCTCTCCCGCAAATTTGAGAAAAAGATTTTTGCGAGCCAGCGTGAAATTATTTTCTAACTAATAAAAACCTTATATTCAAAAAATTCACACCTCTATGTGAAATTAAATTTTGTATCTCCTTACAGTTATAAAAATGTTTTACGGTTAAAAGCCCCATGAATACAAAATTACAAAAGTAATGTCTTCATCACTGTTGCTTCTTATCTTTTATTGGTTCCAACAAATTGAAGAGTCTGAACAATTCATTCACTGAATCAAAATTAGTATTGTCCTTTCGTTCTTTTCTGATATGATAAACAATTTAACTGAAAGATGGCTATTTTATTGGTTATAATAAACAGAAAACGGAGCATCAATTTTATTTGCTACCAAACTAAATGCATTGGCCATGTATTAAGGAATTTACCAGTGAATAAACACATCAATGGGATGCTTTGATGATTGAGAAGTGGTAATAAGAATTTATATGAATAAATGATTTCAGGTAAAAATGTTGGAAACTTTTGCATCAATATCAAAAATTATTTTTTTAAACAGATTTACCTTTAAAAAGTTAATCAAACGAAACAAAATAAAAAAAAATGTTTAATGTTTTTCCTAAAGTAGTTTTATCAAATCACTAGTTTTTGGCAGCAAGTACAGAAGACTTTTTTTTTTTTATAAATTCTGTCTGTTAAGATATATTTAAATATTTGCCAATCTCTTTTCAAGATGAACAACAAAGCTTGACTCTTTCCACAGCACATTTTTTTGTTTAGGAATATAACTCAAGCTTTTATTGATATTAATAAAGAAAGAAAGTGTATGTTTTGTAGAATTTAATCTAATTTAATTTAGCAGACAACTTCTCAACAGTGCAGTCTTAGTATAATCAATTTTATGAACTTAGTGTCTGTAAAAGACGTGAGTATATCTGAAGACAGTCATTGGCTTTTCTCCAAAGAACAGAAACAAAGCAATGCTATTTTCTTATTACAAGTGATAAACTGATTTTATGATGAAAAATTTCTTGTTGTTCCCCACTCGTTGCTTTCTGATTTAGTAGGCTTTATGTCAAGAGGAATTTATTTCAAAATTACATTCTTTCTGCAAAATACCATTCTCTCTTTGCATGAGTAAATATTTGTTTAAAAGGGGAAATTTAATTGGTGTGTGTGTGTGTGTGTGTGTGTGTGTGTGTTTGCATGTGTTTACTAAAGAATGTTTGTTTTAGGATCTTTGTAAAGTTGGTGATAAACTAATTTCTGTTTTAATAATATTTTTTTTTATTTATCTTGTATTTTAGGTGGGTGGGTGACCAAGTAGTCTGTTTTTCTGATTTTGCCTCCATTTGAAATTTTTAACTTCTTGGGCCATCTAAGAAATTTACTCTAAAATTTTGTTTGTGTTGAAGACATCCCTAGTTGTCTCCCTCTTAAATTAGTCTACTATAAAGAGTGATGGTCAAACCAAATATATGTTTGATGGCTGAATTGATTTGACTAATGCTTCATTACAAGCTTAAAGGTTTGTCTATTTTCTTTACATAGTCATTCTTCTACCAAATTTTTTCTAAGTCTATTCTTTGCAGAGATGTGAAGAAATGGATCTAAATCATTTAAATATACTGTCTATGACATTCCAAAGGAATCTACTGAAGACACAAGCATTCATGATTGAGATAAAAATGATCTCAAACAAAAATCAACATTCTTTACCAAACATTCCACAAAGTTGGATTCACAGAAACTATGATATGGATTTGGATCAAGAGGTAGTGATGGTACCAACCTTAAATCCATTATAAAATTCAGAATGTAGAACTGATAAAAAGGCAAAAGAATATATAATTATGTTTTATAGAAACACACACACACGTATAAAGTATTTGTGTAGCAAAGAAAATGCTGATTTACCTCATCAAACCAAACGACAATGTGTCATGTGTATCTTACATCAGAAAAAAAAAAAAGAGCACATGTGAATCTTGTTTAATAAAGAAGAATGTCATGCAAATTTTTGGTCACACCTCAACCAATCGCTGACTTCTCAACCTAGATATAAACAAGAGCTGCTGGTGGATTAGCTGTATGAGTTGTTACATGGCAAAAAGAAGGATTTCATGAGACGTGCAACTGCTGGATTGGATTTTATCCCCTCAAAATTCTACTACAATTTGATAATGTACAAGACCAAGAACTGTTTGAACTGCTAGTGAAACTTTTGATTTACTTGGAAATATAATCCAGAACTTATACTGGAAGAAAAACATCTGAATATGGATAGAAAATATTTTTAGTAAATACACAAACATTGAAACAGGCACAGACAAGAATGTGTCTTCTCACCAGACTTATTCACCCTCGACAGTGAAGTCATCCTGAGAGAATTACAAGTCCTACCAGGATTTATTACTGGTGGCTACAATCTTAATAACATAAGATACGCAGATGACAAAGTTTTCATAGCAGATGTAGAAAGGAAACTACAGGCACTCCTAGAAAAGGTGGTAAAGGAAAGGGAGAAGAAAGGACTAAACATCAACTGTAAGAAAACAGAATATATGGCTGTTGGCAAGAGTAACAGCTCAAGAGGCAAACCACAAATTGGAGACACTGAAATCAAGCTAGTATGGAAATTTAAATGTCTGGGAAGTATTTCAACAGTGGATGAAATATATGAGACTGAAATTCAAAGGTATATTGGCATAATAAAAGAAGCTTTCTAAAACCTAAGCTAAGTATTATGAAAAAGGAAAATCTCAATGGAAACAAAGAAAAGAGGGTGGAAATTATATAATATCGGTCCTTCTATATAGTAGTTAATGCTGAATAATCTCATCATAGATGAAGAAGAGACTAGAGGTAGCAGAAATATGGTTCTACAGAAGGATACAGTAACAACAAAGTTTTATGAAAATGGAGACAAACGGGTTACTTCTAATTAGAATCACAAAGAGACAGTTGAAATTTATAGGACATGTAATGAGGAAAGAGAGCTTGGAGAATTTGACACTCATAGGAGATACTGAATGTAAGAGGAAAGCACTGCATAACCCCTGCCTAACAAGCTTGTATAAATGGATTGCAGAACAGGGATTAGGAGAGATAGCAGTATGACAAGAGCTACAAAGTAGAGGAAATTTTGGAGAGCCATAATTGTTCACATCCTGAAGGGACATAAAGGAATGTTTCTTATGCTTCCTATCAAATCTAAAGAAGGGTTAAAATGGCAAGAAGGTTACTTAAGGTTATAAAAAAAAGGACTGAGTATCTAAATATGTCATCAACTGAGAGAAAGAAGATGAAGAAATATAAAAATACACTATGGAGGA
Organism: Acanthosepion lycidas; assembly: GCA_963932145.1. Classification (NCBI taxonomy): domain Eukaryota; kingdom Metazoa; phylum Mollusca; class Cephalopoda; order Sepiida; family Sepiidae; genus Acanthosepion; species Acanthosepion lycidas. The sequence goes on from OZ010595.1 coordinate 91,716,427, forward strand.
AAATTATATCCTGACTTCAACAATGACAAAATGAAAATGGTTAAATATTTAAAAGAAAATTCAATTAATGATTGTAATATAATGTTTATAATGTACATAGTAGTAGCCAGGAAGTTTGACAAAATATTCTAAACTAAATATGACAAATCTATTGTTATGCGACAAGTAGTCTTGTTTTTTCTCTCTAGTATTTGATACTCTCTACTTACTGAGAGTTCCCTTCAAGGGAGGTAATCTCATAACTCCATTGGTACAACTTCATGGCAATTACTACTAAAATGATAATTATATTAAATGTAATGAATGTTGTATTTATAAAGAAGCAGTTTCTTTACAATAAGTAATATTCAAGAGAATCAAATTAATAAAAAATGCAATCAAGCATGAGAGAAAATTGATTTTTACAGCAATGCAGATTATTTAAAAAACAAAAATAATGAAATCATGAATAGATTTCAATAAATTTCCTTTGTAGAAAAGAATTTTTTTTTCAAATCACAATCAAATATACAAAGTATTGATGCATATGATTGAATTTCTGTTCATTTTTAACACTTGATAGCAAAATTTTTTTAACTAGTGCATAGTACAGTAAATGCTACTGGTTAGAAGTTTTTGTAGCTAGTAGACTATCAAATTTATTTAGAAACTATGAGAGCTTTCCTTCCACCCAAATACAATTAGTTTACAAAGCAGTCAAAATGAGTAACCTCTAATTGAGGAGTTTAGTCAAAAACCTGTATGGTAGGGGTGCCAAGATTTTATTTATGGCATAATGTTAATTATGAGAGGGAGAGAAAATTTATCATATGTCATGGTTAAAATCTTGGCTAATGATAATGTCATTGTTTCTAATATGAATGCCAAGTATAAAAAACGAAAAGGAGTTAATTTTCTAGGAAACTAAACTGTCCAGTCTGCAATCATAAAGCTTCATTTATGCGTTCTTAATTAAAAATAAAACTTAATCCATACTCAATTAGGAAAACTAACAAATGAACTTATGATTTTAGTGAACAGAAGTTTCAAAGCTTTCATTGTGAAATAAGAACAAATAGTGTCCCACTTAGAAAAATGGAATAAAAATAGACAGAATCTGCAAAAGAAAGGACTTGGAGGATATTTTAAAGCACTAAAATGTGCAAGGCTGTGTTTCTTATGTCAAGGAAAAAATGTGCAAAAAGTTGGTGCAGATTGGCCAAGAAGTAAAGAAACCTTCAAAACCAGTTATTGACACCAAAACTATAATTCCATTGATACAGAAAACTAATTGGGAAAACTGCATATTATTTCCAGCAGACACATCACTTCTGAAAGTTAGAAGTCACAACAAGGAGAAACCAAAATTGGTACTGGTATTTTTTTCTATATCATCATTTCTTTTAATGAACAGAATTGTTTTGGATTCAAATCCGATATCAATGGTGAGAAATCCAATGCTAGTCATGAGAAAATGAAACATCAGATACAAGCAAATCTGAAGATTGAAATTTCTTTGTTTTGAAAGATCTGATGCTGATAATCATTTAGTTGGGCTTTTTAAAAATAACTTTTGATTAACTGTTATGAAAATTTTCTCTTATAAAAAATATCAATTAAAAACTCTTTATGCACACAATCGAAAAAGGACTCTTTCTTAATATGAAATTGAAACAGAACAAAATCGTTTATTTACAATTATTTGTAAGGAAGATGGGCCTAGAGGTTGCTGAAAATATTCCTTCCAGTGCCTTAAAAAAAAAGTTAGGGAGAGAAAAATGTACGTAACAAAGTAGGGACTTACAGTAGAAGCAGTAGTTAAAGAAAAGTGTCAGAGAAGTTACCAAAGTGCTTTGATAGTATTTTAAAGGGAGAATGTTAAGCTGTCAATTTGTTGTTGGCCATTTGGAAATTAGAAGACCAACACTTTGGAGAGAAATAGGAAGAGTTGCACAGTTATTGGCATTTATGGAAAACAGAAATCAGTACTGCCTTGTATAATTATAATTGCGAATGAATTGATATTGTATTATTATGGAAAATTTGGTCTGGTTGTTTGTTACAGACAAACATATTCAATACTATCTGTTTTTGTATATTGTCCCCAAGTTCTTTTTATATCATGAATATCTCAGAACCTAGTGACCTCTTTCTTTGCTGCTAACATTACTAAGGTCTGCTGGCTTACAACTCTCCCTGACAAATCACTCACTAATAGAATTGCAATGAATAATCATTAACTGGTTAGTAGGTTTCAATTTAATTGTTTTACTGGATTAGGAAGTTACTTTCTCACATTCCAAATTCCATCCTTTTGATTATTTGGGAATAATCTTTACAGGGAATTCTCTTCGTAAGCTCTCCCACCTCTTTCTCCATATGTAAACATTCTCTTCTCTATATGTAAAGCATCTCTTTTTTTTTTCTCCAGAACACTGCATTGGTTGGAAACACTCTAAAATCTCTACACCTTCTCAATATCTAGAGTCTAGATAGTGGGAAGGAGTTGAAGGTTGTGGGGTTTTGGTGGGAAAATTTTTATATTATCAATTTAAAGGATAAAGTTATTCAAAACAATAAGATATGTATAAGTTTTGGTAAAAAATGAATGACAAGTTTTTCTTTTAAATTTTCTTGTGTTCTTATAATTTTCTTCTTTTCTGGCCATAAATTCTGTAGAAATTGTCTGAATGTTCTGAATGTCTGAGTACTTTTGGCTATACTTTTTTTTTTATCCAAGATGAATTTATTTTTACTTTTAATTGAATATATGGATTGTATTATGTATGTATCTGGAGATAGAGGAATGTTTTATTTATCAAACATAGTCAGCACATTGTGGCTGTGTTCATAGTTAATCTTATTGAGTCTTAGCTTTTTTATCAATAATACTTCCATTATTTTTAATCATTTTGCACATGTGGATGAGGCTATGATATTTGTATTATCAACAAGGATTTTGCAGATGGAGGTTGGTAGTCTCCATGTATATTTAAATGAGACCGAATTGAGCTATGGTCAGAAAGATATATTGTGAGTCTTCTTGCTAAACATGTTGCAGTAAATCCAATATAATTATTTAAAAATTTGGATTGGTCAGAAACACAGGACAGGTGAATTTGTAAATAATACTGGTTCTCTGTAATTTGAATCTTGCAGGTGAATTATTGTTGTTGTTGATGATGATGAGGTTAACAGTTTTAATTATCTACTATAGTCTTTTTCAAGCTTAATCAATCTCCAGGACTTTAAGTGTTGATGGCATTCAAACATTAAACAGACTATGGCCTCTCTCTCTCTCTCTTTCTGTTGAAGATTCTTCTAGATTCAATGAGTTACTATAATGATTTGCCTAAATCCCCAAAATTCTATTACTTTTATATATATATATATATATATATATATATATATATATATATATATATATATATATATATAGGGAGATAGATACAGATATTTAGATTAAGATGCATGTCTACATGTCCATCTTAATGTAGAATTACACAGATATGCATATGATCTGTAACAATTTACAGTCCATTGATATATATATATATATATATATATATATATATATATATACAAGTTTTTCTTTTAAATTTTTTTGTGTTCTTATAACTTTCTCCTTTTTCTTCTTTTCTGGCCATAAATTCTGTAGAAATTGTCTGAATGTCCTGTATATCTGAGCTCTTTCAGCTATACTTTTAGCCATTATCAAGAATGATTTTGAATTTTAACTGAATGCATGGATTGTTTTATGTGTGTATCTAGAGTTATAGGAAGGTTTTTATTTTCCAAACATGAAAGGAAGGCTTTCTAAAGATGTAAACCTTCCCTCTTTTCTCCAGATGTAAACCTTTCTCCAATTATAATCTTCTCTTCTTTCTCCAGGTGTAAACCTTACTCCATTTCTCCAGATGTAAACATTCTCTTCTGTAGATGTAAACCTTTCCTCTTCTCTCCAGATGTAAACTTTCACTTCTTTCTGAAGATGTAAATATTGCCTCCTTTCTCCATTTGTAAACTTTCTCCCCTTTCTCCATTTGTAAACTTTCTCCCCTTTCTCCATTTGTAAACTTTCTCCCCTTTCTCCATTTGTAAACTTTCTCCCCTTTCTCCAGATGTAAACCTTCCCTCCTTCCTCCAGATGTAAACCTTCCCTCCTTCCTCCAGATGTAAACCTTCCCTTTCTCTCAATACAAACAGACAATATGCTTTCTCTATATTTCTTTATCTTACCCATCCCAATCCCAGCCCTGAACATTCACCATATTTGACCTGAACACAAGAGATCATTCCAGAGTACACCAACACAGGAGAGCAGGACAAAAGGGACAACATTTAAAATAGGAAAAACATTTTAACAACCTGCTTCAATTCTTTGATACAAGAATTTTTATAAATCAATTGAGGAACAAACTTAAAAACCATACACACACATGTGTGTGTGTGTGTGTGTGTGTGTGTGTGTGTGTGTATATGAACATTATATATATATATATATATATATATATATATAAAATCTAAAAACCTAAAACACATATTAACCTCATCTAAATTTAACCAACACACAATACAGGGAGTCACAAAATGCAACAAAAAAGATGTGGGGTTTGTGACATCATTATAGCAGGAAACTCCTTCACTTTTGAAAACCCCAAAACAACATTCATAATAAATAAAAACTCAAACTGCAACTTCAAAAATGTGATTTATGTACTTAAATGCATAAAATGCAAGAAATCATATACAGGTATCAGTCAGCAATTGAACAACAGGGTCTCCCTGCACAAAAGCAACATAAAATTACCAGATAACAGAAAACTTTTTGTATCACAACACATCTTCAAAAGTAATCAGGGTAAATTTAATATAATGCCAATATATCAAACAGACAATTATTCTTACCTACAAATACAAGAAAAAACTTCATAAACAAATTTAAACTGGAACTAAATAGATCATAACCCCCCACACACAAATGCACACATGATGACCAAATACAGTGATCAAACCACTCACATACATGCACGCATGCTCACATGGGTATCTGTGGAGCACGAAAATATATATATATGCATGTTCACAAAAGTAAGGAATTACTCATGGGCATGCACACAAAGCCCACACAACAAAGGAAGTACGTGTGTATGCATGTAGGTATATACATATATATGTGTGTATGTGTATATTAGTTCCATGTAACTTGGGAAGTATGTGTGTGTGTGTATGTACTGATTCCTTGTGGTGGGACGGTGTGTGTGTGTGTGTGTGTACAAATATGTTTACTAATTCCTCATAGTGAGAGAGTGTGTATGTATGGAGAGGGAATATACACACATATATATGCATGCTGACAGAAACACACGAAAATGGAAATAAATCTAAGAACACACAGGGGTTATTGAAACATTAAAAGGTAACAATAACTAATTCATCATTTCTCTTGGACAAATCTTAATTGTTTTATGACCCTTCGCTCAGAACTCTTCACTGCCAGTTCAAGAAAGAAATTTGGATTACTAACACATAGAAAGAGAATGTCTCATATTGAGAATATTTAACATCGAAAAACATAAAGGAGAAAAAAATGAATTATTTTTAATAATATGTGGAAATCTCCACACTTTACCTGATGATGGTCGCAAGACCAGAAACACGTGTAGGAAAATTATGGAAAATAAAGCATAATATTTTTTTTAAAAAATCCACATTACAACCAAAAACATTTGCGGTATCTCTCTTCTTTTTGATATACACCCTTTTCTCTCATTGGAACTACTATAACCTCTTCCTTTTATATATATATATATATATATATATATGCACACCAACATTTACATATATGCCAAACTTCTTTCAACTAATAACAGTAAAACAGATTAGAAAAAATTTCATAAATTGATAAAGAAATGTAAACAAAGTTAAATAAATAAATTTTTGAGTGTGTCTATCATTGCATTTATCTTCGGACTACTTCTTTATTTTGGCATTAATTTTAGAAATATCTAAAATTGTTCAAAAAAACTTTCAAATAAAATATGAGTCACATGGTTCTTATATATGAATTTAAGCTAGCCATGAGAACTTGGGTGTAATCTAATAACTAGTAACTCTAATATTAATTGTAACAAGCAAGGCAATAATGCCACTAAGACACAAAGGGGGTTACTATGAGTAAGAGAGGATGAGAAACCTTTAGTGAGGAGAAAGGACAATAAAAGAAGAGGTTTTGGGAAGAGAGAAGATGGTAAATTTGAGTTGGTTATCATACGAATGCTAATCATAAATTTTCATATTATGGATATTCAATCCCTAATATAAAATGAAGTGATCTTTACATGAGTAAATGCTTCTGTGCGACTACATCAATATTACATCTGTCCCAATTATAGTTACCATTTAGTGTATGAAATGTCTACATAACTACTATTATTGGATGGATGAGATATCACTTTATATTACTCACCTAATATTGTCTTGAAATTACTGTTTATGTGTATACTTGAAGGTATACAAGATGGCCTCTTCCACGTATACCTGAGTGAGTGTTCTTATCTGTAATTATGTGTGTGTTTGTGTATATCTATTAACAGGGGTGTGAGTTCAGTTTCCTTCCCCTAGATTGGCTGCCACACAAGATGGCACAACCCAGTTTCCATTTGTATTTGACCTATAGCCGCAGGAAAATGAATTCAAGGAATGAAACAGATTAACAATTTGAACTGTTTATACTATTTACATTGTTTGCACTGTTGTCCACATCTTTATTGTCATATTCACGATGTTTTGGCCATTCTATGCTCTGGCCTTTTTTCAGGTGATATACATTGAAATTTCTAACTAAAACCTTTATTTCATCCACAGGGGTAGATTGTTTTACTAGCACATGACATACCTTTTCTGGATATCTCAGTTTTCAGTTATTTCCTTTTAGTAACTTAATTCTTTAAGTTATTGTTCACTTCTGCTATGGCCAGGTAATGAATTCCATTGTTTATCACCTGAAGAAGGCCGAAGCATACAATAGTTAAAATATGATGAATATGACAATAAAGATGAGTCCGAACAAGGTAAATAGTATAAATAGTTACAATCTCAGATAGATAGATAATAATTTGGACTTGGTAAATTGATTTAATTTTCTGCACTGGTAATTTTACACTCTTAAAAGTTGTAAGTTACAAAAAGTTCCTAGTGTAGTAAAAATGATTTCCTTCGTTCATATGTATACTTGTAAAATCAATGATCATTTTAAGCTTATACCGAATTATGTGTATTTGCTATCAACTATGAGGATTATGAAGTTGACTGTTTTTGAAATGGAAGCTTTCAGTCTTTTTTGGGGGGTGGTGGGGATTGGAATAACTTGGAAACTGATTCTTTGCGTGGTGTTCTTCTGTTCAAGATCTTTAGAGAGAAAATTTGTTGTGGAAACCAAAAACTCTTCAACCATTCACTGTAAATAATCGACATATCTACTCGGGTACTTAAGATTATTGGACTGGAAGAAATATCGTCTGAGGTCCAATTTTATACAAACAAACCAAAAAAAATATGTAAGACTTAAATATATTTTTCTTTTTGATAGAATTTTTTTTAATTATATATTTGTTCAGTATTTTTGGATGTCTGTTATTTTCAGGTTAAAAAAAAATTATCAGCACTAAGGAAAAATTCTAAAAGCATTTTTTTATTTTAAAAATCTTTTTTTACCTTTTTTTTTTTTACTTTCATATCTTTTTTGATTTGTTTTCTTAAAAGACGTTTGGCAATATCTTTATATATTTTTGTCATGATCATGAGTCCGAACCACCTCTACAGAAAATAAGAACATTTTAACTCATTCTAAATTTAAATTTTAGGTTATGAGAATTTGAAATTTATGACTAGTATTTGTTCTGAGAAGTACAGCCATGAAATCTGAGAATAATTTTGACAGATTTATGGAATGCCTGTCGCTGATAGCAATTTGACATGAAACTCAGGAACTGGTAAATCAGATAAGTGCCTTGAATTTAATTGATTTATTGAATATACTTTTATCTATAAATATATATCATGTGACCCAGTAAATTTGTGTTTAATCTAATGCCTTATATGGAGCATGTGAGCAATAAGGAAGTTTTAAGAAAAATAGAAATAAAATAGAAAGATTCTACTTTGAATCATAAAGAGATAGTTGAAATATCTATGACTTTTAATGAAGAAAGAAGGCTCAAAGAATTTGACACTCACAGGAAATATTGAAACAGTGAAGAATCTACTTAACAAGCTTGTGTAAATAGATGACAGAATAGGAGTGGGAGGTATAGTAAAAAAACAAACATTGGTAAAAGCTACAAAAGATAGGAAATTGTGGAGAACCATGATCACCCATGTCTTGAATAGGAGTGGGAGGTATAGTAAAAAAACAAACATTGGTAAAAGCTACAAAAGATAGGAAATTGTGGAGAGCCATGATCACCCATGTCTTGAAAGGCATGAAAGATAAAGCCTTATGATGGCAGTGTAAAACATTAATATAAACAAGGGGCCGTTGGAAAGCTCTTATGCTGATCAAGAAGCCCTTCCAAAAATAATTCTGTTTGGTTGATCATTTGGTCAAATTTTGGCAAGTCGGTCTGGCTGAGAATTTTCCATTTATGGCCAAATAGTCAACTGGATGATTGGATCAAAGGTAGCTGTTTAAATAACCATAAAGGAGAAAAAGACAGAACAATTAAATTTGGGATGATTCTCTATTTAATTTGGCCAATAAGCAGTTTAACTGAGCCATTGTGAACAAATTAAACTTTTAATGATAATTGCTGACTCCTTCATTATTTAACTTCAGTCAAATACTATCTGCTGTGTATCAATTGTAAGTAATCTTTTAAAGTATAGGTAGATTTATAAATGTTAGTGTATATAAAATATAAAAAAATGTATTAATATTAGTGTTTCACACTGCTATCATGAGGCTTTATCTTTCATGCTTTTCGAGATCATGGGTGATCATGGCTCTCCACAATTTCCTATCCTTTGTAGCTTTTACCAATGTTTGTTTTTTTACTATACCTCTCACTTCTATAACAGAATGTAATAAAATTATAACCCAAATTTTAAAACTTTATTTTCTTTGATTCTTCCTTTTTTTATTCTTAAACAATTTAATTCTTCAATAAAATAATATGAACTCTTAATTTAACCTTATGAAATTCTGGCATAACATCTCTTGGATACACATTGATTTTTTTTTTTAAATTTATAGAATCCATCTTGAACATTTATGTATCTACCATTTGTTTATGTAATGAATATTGCCGTCATATTTGATCTAGTTCTCCTGCTTTATATCTTAAGATTCTTGACAAAATTTTAAGAAGGGTTTGTAATATAATTGACCTTGACGTGGCATCTTGACTTCAGCTGCTTTCTCATTGACATGATACGGATTCCCTCTGTTGTTTCCACAAATACTTTCATGGAAACTGTTCCCTTCATGGGAGACCTGAATGCCAATGTAGGCACAGATGGGAATGATGAAACAGTTGGCAAATTTAGACTAGAATCTTGTAATGAATTCAGAGAAAGATGGGTCGAATGATGCACAGTAAATGATTATGTAGTAACCAACACATGGTTTCAAGAACCCACAAGACACATATGGACATGGAGAATTCCAGGGGGAGAGATGAAAAATCAAATTGACTCTGTAACTATCAATAAGAGATTCAGAAAAACACTTTTACATTTGAAAACATACCTAAAAGTCAACTGCAGGAGGAATGACAATCTTTCAGTGATATGTAAACTTAGAGTGTTAACTCAAGAAATTGGAGAGGGTCAAGGCAGACTTTTGATTGAACCAGATGTCAATGAGAAATATATGGACAGTGTTAAAAGTAGATTCAATGGACAAATTGAGAATGGAAACTCAAAGTGAGACATATTAAGAGAAGCTTTTGTAACATCAACAATTGAAATCCTCCTAAAGCACAAGAGACAAAGGAAAAAGAATGGATAACAGATGAAATTCTTGACATGATGAAAATGAGGCAAAAACAATGCCAAGGTATGGAACAGAATATAGGACTCTGCACAAAGAAATTAGGAACAAATGCAGGTGAGCAGAAGAGGAATGACTCAATGAAAAATAAGCAGAAATAGAATGACTCTCTCAGATAAAGCAGATATGCATAAAAAAACAAGAAAACTAGCAGGATAAAAGACATGCTTATCAGCAGGATGCATAAAATCTAAGGACAGGATGCTGGTATTAGAGAAAGAAGAAATACTCCAGAGATGAAACCAATATATTGGAAATATCTTTCACAACAAAAGAAAACAACCAAAATTACAAAGAAATAATGAAGGATAAAAAAATATTGAAATCTGAAGTAGAATCGGCACTGGCTTAATTGAATGGAAAGAAAACAGTAGGAATGGTTGCTGGTAGGGTTTGATAATTTCAGCAGTGACAAGATTAAAGACATAAATGAAATATACAGCAGAGGTGATATACTAGAAGACGTAAGTAGATCTATTTTCATAGCATTGCCTAAGAAGCCAGGTGCATAAAATGTGAACACTATCACACGATCAGCCTAATGTGCTGTAACAAAAGTTATCATCCGAATCTTGACAAATAGATTGTGCAACAGAATCAAATTTGAAATAGGACAAGAACTGTGTAGATTTGTTAAAGACACTGGAACAAGGAATGTGATATTTATGCTCAGAATGTTATCAAAAAGAGCAATACAAATGCAGAAGGATGTGTACCTATGTTTTATAGATTATGCAAAAGTGTTTTATGAAGTATATCACAAAGAACTGATGGAACTTCTAAGCAACCTTGAGATATGTGGGAATGATATTAGAATAATCCAGAACTGATACTGGCAGCAAATTGTCTGCATATGAATAGGAAATGAGTTTAGTAAATATGGAAACATAAAAAGCAGTGTATGACAAAGATGTGTCTTCTCACCAGACCTTTTCAATCTATACAGCAAGACCATTCTGAGAGAATTAGAAATCCTACTGAGATTCATCTTTGGCAGCCACAATCTTAACAAGTTATGATAGATGACACTGTGTTGATGGCAGATACAGAAAGGGAACTACAAGAACTACAGAAGGTATTGAAGGAAAGCAAGAAGAAAGGACTAAGCCTCAACTATAGGAAAATAGAATGCATGATTGTTAGCAAAACAAACAGCCCAAAATGCAAATTACAGATTGGTGTTATGAAAATCAATCAGGTATAACAAGTTAGATATCTGGGAAGTGTATTAACAGAGGAGGATGGAAAGTGTTACATGGAAATGTGAAGGGATAGCAAAAAATGCCTTCCAGAAGGTGAGCAAAATATTAAGAAACAGAAAAATATTGTTAGAAACAAAGAGTATTGAACTACTGTGCAATCTCTTCACAGATGAAGAAGCGATTTGAAACAACAGAAATGTGGTTCTAGAGAAGGATGGTGCTGAGAATAACATGGACAGAATATTTGAGCAAAATGGCAAAGTTCTAGAGACAATGACAACAAAAAGAATACTTATGCTTAACATCAGGAAGAGACTGTTAAATATTCTGGGATATATAATGAGGAAAGAGGGATTGGAAAACTTGATACTCACAGGACAGATTGAAGTAAGAGAGACAGAGGAATGCAATGTGCAACACGCTTGGCAAATTTGAGTGAATGGATGGCAGAGCAGGGTATGGGAGAGATGGCAAAAAACAAATGTTATTGAGAGCTACAAGAAACAGGAAATTGTGGAGAACCATGATTGCCAGTATACTAAAGGGACACAGTACACAGAAAAGTTCAGATGAGCTTTTTCACCTAGAGCCTTGACTGCATGAAGTATGCTACTAGATTGGCAACTAGGTCCCACCATTTTAGTGTTGAACTAGTTAGATGCAACCACCACTTCTATTCTAATAGTTACTTTTCTCGCACGTCTCACTTGTGTAACTACCTTGTGATTTTTGTTCCATTGCCACCTGTAATCTTCAAAAATTTAATCCAATAGCAGTCCACCATCTACTGTCTTTTTGAACCCTATCCCTTTATTGGTCTTTCTTCACTTCTCCTCATTAAAGTTTTTGTCATTCTCTTTCACTCCTTGTAACCCCCTATGTGATTGTGGCATCATTGCCTTACTTGGGGTGACAGAATTAAAATAAAAAGATGAATGGTGCTAAGTTTAACATTTTTCCAACTTTTTATTCAGTGCCTATTGCCTTACTTGGGGTGACAGAATTAAAATAAAAAGATAACTGGGGCTAAGTTTAACATTTTTCCAACTTTTTATTCAGTGCCTATTTCCTTACTTGGGGTGACAGAATTAAAATAAAAAGATAACTGGGGCTAAGTTTAACATTTTTCCAACTTTTTATTCAGTGCCTATTTCCTTACTTGGGGTGACAGAATTAAAATAAAAAGATAAATGTTGCTAAGTTTAACATTTTTCCAACTTTTTATTCAGTGCCTATTGGACTGAAATAAGAAATAATATTCCTTATATTATTTTTTGAAGGACAAAATTTAGATGTTATTCAAGCAAACGCATGGACATAACTCAAATATAAATGCAACAAGCATATGGTGTAAGTAAACACACATTAAGAAAAACAAAATTATAAACAAACACACATTCCAGTGATTAGTGGATATTTCTATGGAGTGGTATAAAAGAGAAATGGACATTAATACTAAGTCCGCATGTGGCTTATAAAAGAACTGAAAAAATCTAGCAGAGACTGACATGATGACCTTAAAACAGGTGAAATAGTGAATAATGTTTTTAAAATGATTGTAATATTTGCTAAATGATTTAAACTCTTTGGTAAGCATCAGTTCGGATCATAGATAACGCTTACTTTTTAGACAGTTCCAAATATGGCAATATATGTGACTGGGAAAATGTTAATATTCAGAGTTCAAAAGTGTCTATACAGCCTTATTGGAGATGAATTATTTTCCACCCTACAACACCTTTTCCGGTATACAACCTCTCCCTCAAGGTATGGGTTAAATAGTAGAACTTGTATCTGTAACAAAAGATTATTAATGCAATGTTCACTTTCAAAAATAAAAGAAATATTATTACAATCCAAAAATAGTTTGTAACTTCAAATAAATCAACAACCTCTTTTCCACAGATGAAACATTTTTACTTTCCACTTCTATATTGCTATTTCCCTGGAAAATGTTATGATGAGTTACAGTCTATAATTTTACTATACAAACCTTCACAGCTAGAATATGCCATGTCATGTACACAGGGTCAACTCATCCTCATACTCTTCATATTCCATTAGTAAGGAGGAAGTTCCCCTCGAACATCTTCTTTCCCAAAACTGTGATTTTGTGGAACAGACTGTCAAAATTACGTTTGTCAAATTATTTCAATCTTAACCTTTTCAAGTCCAGGGTCACCCGTTATCTATTCTACATATCCTCTCTTAACCTCATTCAGTAACTCTCTAGCTTGAGTGGCTCTTGGGCCTTGTATTAGCTGAATAATAGTATCAAAAATGGTTCACATGTATAATGTGCACTCGTACCTTTTAGGCTTAAAAAATTAAATGCGATGTTAATCGTTATCTACTGTCTTCTTTGTTACTCTTCTATTGTTCTCACTTCTTCATAATGTTTTTTGTTTTATAATTCTTTATGGATAAAGGCGTTGGTTAGATCCAGTGACAAACCCAAAGAGTGTGAGTTCAATACCCGGTTAAGGCAGTGGAGAACTTTCAGAGGGAAAATTAGCAGGAGATAACTGATAACTGACATCCATCAAACATGGCACATGGAACTAGAACAGTCTACCCCAAGGAACAAAATAAAGGGTTCAGTTCGAAATTCCAACCACCTGAAGAAGGCCGGAGCATACAACGGCCGAAACGTTGTGACAAATATGGCGACAAAGATGAGGACAATAGTCCGCATAATGTAAATACTGTACATAATACCTCATCTCAGAAATATAGACAGACTCTGAATATCAGTGTTAATGTAATTCCCTTTTGTGAATGATTTCTGGATTGTGCAGTTGTCTTTGATAGGGCCTCTTAATGCCATGATGAAGGGTACTGCTACAACTGTATCTCTGGGTTATTCTCTCCAAGGTATTTATACAAACAACTCCTGCATGTGTATCTGTTTCTCTATCTACTAGTTTTCAAACAACCAATTCAGGCATGAAACCAAGCAAAATTCTACTGAACAAAACCAGCAAACCCGACCTAACAAAAACAAAGTAGCCCCCCCCGTATACCATCTCCTACACCAACATGAAAGGTCTACGTTCCAACTTTCCAGAAGTGGAACACCATATTCTTCAGACCAAACTGGATATCCTGTTACTTTCTGAAACTGGTATCAATGCTTCAAGTATACAAGGGAAGCTTATGGTCACATTCTACTCACGTCTTATAGCTTAACATGACCCCACCTAAATCATCATGGCCATGGACTCAGAACCTAAATCAAGGACGATTTTCTTGCGGCTAGGAGCAAAAAAATGAGGAACCCAATCTCTTGTACATGTGCTTCTGCATGGCACTCATGCATAATATTACATTTGTCTTTGCTCTCTATCACCCACAGGATGAAGGGATGATAATCTTTGACTGAATATCAGAAAAAATTAATAAAATCCTTGCTCAGTTTCCTTCAGTCAGCTATCATATCTGTGATGACTTTAATATCCTCCATACTCCAACAAAACCGATGTTGAAGGCAGTTATTGCAGAGACTTCTTCATCACCTATAAACTAACCGAGATCATTGAAGAACCTACCTGTATCCAGGACATGACGGGACATCAGGCAAACATCCTTGATCTCTTCCAAACCTCTTGCCTTGATATATTCTTAGCAAAAGTTTTATATCCACTAGGGACATCAGACAATTCCCAAATCATTGTCTGGATTAATGCCAAACCTAAGGCAGCCTCCTGATGTACCATCCCAAAGAATGATTTTTTGCTATGCAAAGTCAGACTGGGACATCTTTTGATGCTTCATGGGGGAATATTCCCTCCCAACCTTCTTCAAGCATGCTGCCTCCAAAACTGCTGCCCTTGTCACTGATTGGATCCTTTCTGGAATGGAGAGTTTTATATCCTGCCACCACCAAATTCCAGCAAAACCCAACCAGTCAACCCTGGTTCACCCCTGAATGCACTGCACCCATTACTCACCAAAACCACTATGTCAGTTTCTACTGCAAGGAGTGATGTAGTTTGACCCTCACTACATCCACAAATGCTTGCAATTGCTGCAAAAAAGATCTAAAAAAATGCCAAGTGCAGCTTTGCATGAGAAGTCCAAATCAGGGTTGAAAAGAAACAAATAGGATCTTGTGATTTCTGAAAGATCACCAACCAAATCATGAGCAAAGGTAAAGTGGCCATGCCCACAATTATAAATGGCTCTAAGGTCATATCACCCTTGACAGAAAAGGCAAACCTGTCTGCCTTTATCTTTGCCTCTAACTCAACATTAGATGACAAAGACCATCTCATCCCCAACTTCACATGTCTCACTGAGCGTAACCTCAGTAATATTACCATCACAGCATGAGAAGTCTCCAGACTTATCAAAGGCCTTGACCCTAAGAAACCCATTGGTCCAGACAAAATTCTGGTGGTTGTCTTTAAGAATATCAAACTAGAATTATCCCCAATCCTAGCAAAGTTATTCAACTGCTGCTTGAAGGAGAAATCCTTCCCTAGCCTGTGGAAGATGTTAAGCATATGACTGGACTTTCAAGAACGTGGGCATGTGATCTCACCCCAGCCCAGTACAGACCCATCAGTCTTCTCAGTAAGCTTTTTGAAGTCATAATCAATAAGAAGGTTGTCGAGCACCCAGAAAAGAACAACCTTTTCAGCAACAAGCAGTATAAGTTTAGGTTGGCCAATCCACTGCTGACATCCTAACTACCATCACTTACAGAATCCGTGAGACTGTTCATGATAAGCACACCTCAAGAACAATATCATATCTCAAAAGCCTTTGATAAGATGTAGAACAAAGGTTTACTACACAAGATCTCCATTTATGGAATCACTGCAAGGATTTTTTCAATAATAAAAGACTTCCTAATAGGTAGGTCCCTCAAGGTAGTTATTATTTGCCAGTCCTATCGAGCCCTAGAGGTCAACACAGGTATACCCCAGGGATCACTCCTTTGACAAACCCTCTTTTTGATCTACATAAATGATCTGCCTAAGAATGTACTCAGATCATTTGTTAACATCCTTGTCAATGATACAACTATATATAGGCCCATCTCTAAAACTCTTGCAAGTCAAAGATTGGTGACTGATCTCACTTCTGATCATGCACAAACTGCACAATGTGGTAAAAACTAGCTTTTTACATTTAATATCTTGAAGACCAAGCTAGTTAAAATCCACAATCACTGATCTGACCTTGAATTACCACGAATCAGGATGACCTTGCCTTGAAAGACTGTTGAGTCTCAAACTGACACCCAGCCTCAAGTGGAACTTGTACATATGATCCATTGCTAAGGATGCAGGTTAAATGTTTGGCTTTCTGCCCCACTCCAGTAAGTAACTGACTTCTTCTGCTATTCTCTACCTTTACAAGAGCCAGATCAGGCCAAAAATGGAATTCTGTTGTCATATTTTGGTGGGAGCTGTCCAGACCTCACTCTCCAGCTTTGATAACACTTATCTTCCACTCCTATCAACAAAAATGGCCTCCTAACATAACAGTCTACCTTAAATGGTCCCTGGGCCTTGTAAAAGTTGAAGTATACTGTAAAAAAAAAAAAAAAAAAAATTATGTCACCAACTGTATATAGGCTATGGTGGAAGGTTCTTTGAAAGAATAAGAATATATAATATAAGATGCTAGATTTGAATAGATTCCTAATGATACTTAAGTATATATATATATATTATGCTTTTGAAGATGTACAGTATATATGTCCATCTGAAACCATAACAATCTGATTATAATTTAAACAATATTCATGTATCAAAAAATGTATAAATTCCTTGAATATTACTCACTCACTTTTGATTTATAAGGCTTTGAATTATGGCACTGTGTCTGCCACATCTTTTAACTGACCTTTCAAACACCTGATGAATATTCAGGATCGTTTCCAAATTTAAAAGGTCTGAAAAACCAATAACATCCTTGCTCTTGTATATAAACATGTGCAAAAAAATAAAAAAAGGAAAAAAAAAAGTTTTTTCTCTTGTCTTTTTATTCATATATAATTAGATGTGAATATCAGTGTGTCACACTTTTTTAACTTTACTCTTAGAGGCTGTAGCCAAACATATACCATTTTGGAATCAGGCCAACACTGTGAGAAAATTGAAAACATTTCAGGCTGGATCTGGATCTGCAACCCTGAAATTTTAGTTTCCCAAGTTTTCAGTACTGCAATTGTTTTTGGATTCAGCCATCTTGGCTTCTCCTGATAAAAATGATTATAGGAACACAACTCTCTAACTTTCAATAGCTCATGTTCAAATGAAAAATACTCTTCTCAAATTACAGTGTTTCAAGATAAAATTTTCCATATTTTCAACTTTACTCCTAACATATCATACCATTTTGGAATCAGACCGACTTCTTGAGCAAATTAGAAACATTTCAGGCCACGTCTGAACACGCAATCCCAAAATTTTGGTTCCCAAGTTTTCCTTACTGCAATTGTTTTCGGTGATTTTTTGCAACAAATTTTTTTGTATGATAACAATTTTTATAACTTGGGAATAATCAAAATTAATTGTGAAATCCAGTGAAAGTCACCCATGGAATAAAAAATAATTGTTTGTATGTAAGGACCTACATACATCAAATTCTCCTTAAATTAAGTGGAAGCAGAAGAATTAATGTTGAAGAGATAAGCTTAAATATTAATGGAATACTTAAAAGCAGTGATCAATTTTGAGTTCTTCTGCATTTTATTATTGCCTATCACATACAGCACCAATATGTCTCACAAAAAGAAATCACCGCCAACAGAGTACCAGATTGCAAACAAAGAAAGTCCATGCAAATAAAAACCCAGATCAAACAGTAGACAGGAAAGCTTCCAATGCTGAGAATATGCAAAGACTTAGGGACACTCAACTCCCTGAACAAGCTGAAGGCCCAATCAAGAGTCCTCAACAGGAGCTTACTTAATTGTCGCCTGATAGCAAAACGGAAACCAGTGGCAGGAAATTTAGAGTAATTCACTTTTCGGTAACCTCTCATCAAGAGAGCACATGGATTTGGGCACTCTGAGAATGAAGATAGGTTTTACACACATATCACTTTCTCATGTTTAATATTACCTTTTAATAATAGACTTATCACTTGCAAATAATTTATTCATTCTCCATATCAACTACAACACAAAAACAGAAACATTAACAATCACATTAGAAGAACTTTCATATAATCTACAGAACTTGTACAAATCCTTATGATAAATAAATAAATCCTTATATATTTATGTATAAATGTCTCACTTTGTTATGATGTATATTTTGTTACCCAAAAACAGGAATCAAACAAAGGCCATCATAATATATCCTGAGGCAGGATCAGTGGAACAAGAACAGTTTGCCTCTGTAGATTAAATAAAGTGTTCAGTTTGAAATTCCCTGTAAGTTACTTGGATTGACAAACACCTGATGAATGCTAGCCATTACAACAGCTGAAACATCTTGATAACAATGACAAAGATTGTCTGTATGTAAATAATATAAATAGGAACATGTTTATCGAAGTGAAATGTTACCAGGTTAAAAAAAAAAAAAGAAGATTTTTATATAATGCAAACATTTTTTCTGATTCCTGCATATATGACACAATTTAAAAAAAAAAAATTAAACTGCTTAAAATAAGGTGAACACTGGCAACATCAAAAATTGGGACCAAAAATTCAAACAAATGATTCAACTTATCCCATGTGACAGCCACTTTAAGGTATTAGAAATTCTTAATCAAAAAATATTTAATAAAGTGTAAAAGGTTATAACCCTGTGCCATACTTCAAAGTTTTCTCAAGTTTTTGATAGCTTGAAAAATATTAGTGAACATATTTTCAAAGATATTTTTAAAATAGGAAACCAATCAAAAAATAAGCAACACTTATTCACATTTATGTTCAAGGTCGAATGAAAAAGCAGTTAAGAAGCCAGGTCTGTTGATAAGAGTAAAAGATGAAATGTCCAAACATCTTTGGGAAATGGATCAATTGATTTGGGATCAGAAAATATGGATCTGTTGGTCAGAGGTGGTGAAACTGTTTGCTTAAAGATCATCTTTCTTTCAGTGGAGATAAAAAACAAACAAACAAGGTTTGTGTGGGTCGGCCAATGATTGTGTTGGTGTCATCTTCTGACTGTATGTAAATCTCAATTATTTAGTTTGTGTGTGTATGTGTGTGTATGTGCTAATTCAGCTAAAATATATATATAGCTTATATATATATGTGCCTTCCTATGGGATGTAGACATTTGTACAATAGTCACTTTTATAAATGTCAAATATGTGTTTGTATCGTGAGTGTATAAAAATGGAGATATCGACTCAGACGTGTGTGTGTGTGTGGGTGTGTGTACAAGTAAAGTTAGGTGAGAATTCAGCAGAACGAAAAGTATACAAGACAATCTATAAAAATCTGGTAAAACTTTGCTGATGAACTAACATCAATGGAAATTTCTTTCTAATGATATCATATGTTTGGACAACAATCCTTATTTTAGGTATGTTTCATTAAATATAATGGACGAGGAATATCTGGAGACTTTTTCATTTATTTTTTCTTGTGTCCTTGCAAGTTTTCTTTTTTGAGGATTGGCAGAGTAAATGTCAGCCATTTTCAAAAAGTTAATTTCTCAGGGTTATGAGGATTAATGAGATATTTTTTCTATAGTGTGTTATAGTGTGTTAAAGGAGACTCTTTTTGTACTAGAAACTTTTCTTTTTATTGAAGATTTGCTTAGCTTTCAAGCACAATCAAACATTCAAGCATTCATGTTTGTATGCAATACTATTAAGTTATATATATATATATATATATATGATCAGTTTTTTTTTTCCTCACTCCAGCTTCCCTGAAGATTCGTTTAGGTGAAACCTAGGTAGGTTTGTCTGGCTTCTTAGGATTATCTTAGGTTTTGCTCTAGTTAGTGTATTGAGCACTTTATGTAGTTGTCTTTTTACTCGTTTTGTTTTTTTTTTCTTTGGACTTGGAACTTAAACATTTGACGCTTGTTTTTGCCTTGTTTTAATGTTCTTGGTTTTCTCTTTTTTTATTGCCCATTTTTCCTCGAGTACCGATTTGTTCTATTACAAGTTGAGCTATCCGAGGTTTTTCCAAACGAGTACCACCATATATATATATATATATATATATATATATATATATATATATATATATTTAGGCAGCATTTCTGCATCCAAGCATGAATCATTAAATAATACAGACATATTATGTCTATTCATTTTTATGATAATTCTTTCTAGTTCTCTAATTATCTTCTTGATGTTAAGTTGAAATTCATCAAGGAAGGTGGTGTATTTTTTGTTAACCTAAGTACTTTTGATCTCCTCTGACAAGCCTCTGTTTTTTATTTTCTCCTCACACCAGCTCTCTGTGTAAATCATATCTCCAGCATGAACAATCACTGGTGACGTCTTCACACCTCTTGATGTCCATTTCCATCATCCTCATGACATCTTTGACGCAAAGATGAGGTCTCGCCCTTGTGCCCTCTTGCCAGTGACCTGTTCTCCATATAGAAGGACCTTCACAATCCTCCCATCAGTAAGCTGTTACTTCCCTTCTTTTGTGAGGCGATGCTGGAATCTCCTTTTCAGGGAACAGGACTGAGCAGTGTTTTATGAGAGATCAGCAGTTGCCCATGCAGCACATCTCCTCTCTCTACATCACTGATATTGTCCAAGGGAAAGGTAAAGTATATACATATATATATATATATATATATATATATATATTATATATATATATATATATATATGTGTGTGTGTGTGTGTGTACTCTGTATTGTATATGCCCAAATGATTCAATATAAATATGAACAGAAATGATTGTCTTTTCTCAGGCTTGAGAATCAGCATTCAGAATCAGACATTTTACACTGGATTTGGCACCAATGGAAAATCTGCATCTGTCAGAGCTATGAAGCAAACTTTTTTGTCTGTCTCTCTTCCTCTCTATATAAATTATATTATATTGAGGGTTGGAGTGCTGAAAATATCTCAGCATGAACAAGAAGCTTTTAAAAAATCTGATAAATATTTTAAATTATTTTGTTGTTTCAATTTGCTAGAGTTTTATCATGGAGGCAATTTTGTATTTCCTTATGTATATCTGTGTGTATACACAGATATACATAATTTTACATAATTTTCCTTATGTATATCTGTGTATACACACAGATATACATATATAACAATATACAAATATATATTTGGGTTCGAATCCCCTGAGGATAAGAAAAGGTTGACACCAAGAAAGTGTGATTGGCTGATCTCCTTTTTTTTAAATTTAAAAGCTCTACATGTTAAATTTTTATTTTCTTTATATCTGTATCAAGCACTTTTTAATATAACTGTTTTCTGGTTTAATTCAACTCTGATCAATAACTGTGATTTATATATATTATACAATTAAAATAAAAAAAATGAAAGGTGGTTCACATGTGTTCCTTAAAATATGTAGATTAAGTAGGCTGGTTAATGAAATTTGAAGGAGAAAAAATTAGACAAGCTGATACAAATATTGTCAATAAAATTGATATTTATTACATATTAACCTTTTGACTGAAATGAAGCATGAATAGATAAATTCCAACCTTAAAGTTTATCACTTCACGGTTCATTTCAGTCAAAAGTTGTGCTGGACAATTACCTCAGAGGTCCAAGAAGGCCAAAGTGGCATAGCTTAAACTTGCACATAAGATGAGCAAATTGTGAGTGAGGTGAACCATGCGAGCAGCAGTGCTGGAAAAACATGGCACATGCATCACTGAGCCAGACCAAGAATGGCAGCATGCACAAGATGCTAATTTTCTGGATGGTTAAAATAAATAAAAGAGGTGTGTGCTTGTTGGCATGGCATGTAAGCTTTTGTGCTCAATGCAGTTCAGATTGGTGCATTGCAGTGTGTGCTAAACCAGAGTCCCTGGCAAGTGTCTATGCTACAGAAGAAACTGTTTCCTGCTATAAGCTATTTTGGCATCATTACTATAGTTAAGCAGAGATATGATAGAGTCCTTTGGAAGTGAGGAACCATGCTCTCAGAAGCTCCCAATACCATCATGCAGTCGTTCTTGTATGGGAGGATTGTTGGGCACCTTATGGTATGTGAGTGGCTTTGTGTGGTTTGCAGAATAAAGACTGGGATGATGAGGTGAGGAACACACCCTGCTCCAGCATGTGATGTTCAAGACCATGGATGCAGTGAAGTGGGACAATCCAGTTCATGGGGATTGATATATGGATGGGCAGGTGCTGATTTTGTGGGTCGATGCCATGACAAAGTCCTGAGGTTCTGGGCACAGCCCTTACCAGGTTGGAGATTGTTTGTGTATCAAGGTGCCATACAGTCAGTGTATGTCAAAGTTCATCAGGGGTCAGGTGACTAAAATAGTCAGCACACAGTCCTGTCTGGTGGATGGAATGACCTACCACATGAAGGATCTACACCCACAATGCTGAGTCACCCCATTGGCGGATGACTCTGACAACACAATGTGTTCAGAGAATGGATTGGAGAGTCTGCTGCATGACAATGGAGATGTGGAGTTGGACAGTTTGCCTGAAGAGGAAGTGGGGGAAGAAGCAAAAGCCCTCACCTTTGTGAAGAAGTATCACTTTTGTGATCAAGAGATCAGGTGGAAGTGTGCTGGAGAATTAGAATTAGAAAAGGTCCAGAAAGGTGTAGCTTAAATTTGTGCATAAGATGAGCAAATTCTGAGTGAAGCAAACCGTATGAGCATTTGTGCTGGAATGACATGGCACATGCATCCCTGAACCTGACGGAGGCTAGCAGCATGTCAAGATGCTAATTTTCAGGCAAAACGAATAAAAGAGGTGAGTGTTTGTTCAGATGGTAATAAATTTTTGCATTGTGGTGTATGCTAAACCAGAGTCCCTAGCAAGTGTTGCTACAAAAGTTTAATATGTAATATCAATTTTATTGACAATATTGGTATCATCTTGTTGGATTTTAATACTTAAAATTTCAATAACTGGCCTATTTTATATATATATATATATATATATATATATATATATATATATATATATACACACACACACACAGCTGTCATTATACCTCATAACACCCACCAGCGCTTAGCCTTGGAGCAGGTAGAATAGAGATCAACATGTTTT
Organism: Acanthosepion lycidas; assembly: GCA_963932145.1. Lineage (NCBI taxonomy): Eukaryota > Metazoa > Mollusca > Cephalopoda > Sepiida > Sepiidae > Acanthosepion > Acanthosepion lycidas. Next base: position 91,739,815 of record OZ010595.1, read on the forward strand.
AATGAACTCAGCAGTTTTCAATCAGCTTTTCTGAATCATCTTCAAGAAGTGAGAGCAAGATCTAAAAGGTCAGACAATTTAACAGTGATCTCATCCCACAATGCTTCTTCTGTCTTTGTATGCATCCCCCTTTGTAAATCACTAGTGGGTCTTAAGTGCCACTTAAGATTATTACACAAAATTAACCGAAGCAATTAAGTTGTCATATCCTCATACATCGAAACCAACAGGAGAGTCTGTTATTACACACACATACATACACACACATTACATTTACTATGTAAAATGCTTTAATATATTATATGTGTAAGAACATAAAAAAGAACAGAAATATATACCAATATCAATACTCACTAAAACATACAATATATATACATGCAAATACATCAACTGACACATTTGTTTTTAAAACTACCCAATTAATTATAAAACACAAAAAAATGAAGGTAATTAAATAATTTGTTTACATTTCATTGATTATTCATGATGTTTTGAAGATGATGTAAATAGACATTGAAATATTTACAATTCTGTTTTTTAACTTATGTGGTATGTATTATTGCCACATATTAGTATTTTGTATTTCAATAAGTCAAGCTCGGACACACACTCCTTTCTCAGTCGAATAAAGCTTCAGGTAAGTTATACCTGTGTTTGTCTTTTCCCTACACTGTAGTTTGTCTAAAACTGCTTTTGCCAAAAACATTTTCAAAAATTAGGAAAAATATTAATTTCATTATTCTCAAAATTAAATTTTGTTTACTTAAAACAGATGAAATATAAAAAATGCCATTTAATCTTACAGCTTTGACTTGAATGTAAAGAAAACCAGAGTAAGTTGAGAAACATTGACATCCATTTAATTGTTAGCATCATGTATATAACCCTATTAAACATTACAAAGATCACAAGTGGCTCTTAGCAGCTCAAGGAATGAAATTATCTCTGATATTTTTACTTTATTAAAGTTCTATAGAAAGATCTGGTTTAATTTGACCAAAGTAACATTCATTCTGCACTGAAAGGTTGAGCTAGGAGTTGTTGAAAACTGCTAAAAAAAGACCCACCCTGTCACTCACCGTTAAATGTTAAGAAAAAAATATAAAAGATACAAATGAGAGGAAATTAGAGACGGTTCTGCTTATCAACAGGTGCTTTTGACATTCAAAGAAAATAAAATATTTCTTTTAGATGACCTTTGACATTACAGGGAGAGGATTTGTACTGGCTAGATATAAAGTACAATACAATGGCATGAAATATTAAACGGGAATGGGGAGATTGTGTGTGTGTGTGTGTGTGTGTATATATATATATATATATATATATATATATATATATATATATTGGTATTTTATGCATGTAATCTTAAACAGTATCAATTTATCTACTAATAGAGATCACTGAAGTATGTTTGTATATGTGCCTGTAGGTATCTCTTTTATATTTGTAGGTTTATAAAGATATTAAAAAATGTTCTGCTAATGAATTATATGCCAAAGAATACATATGACAAGAGAACAAAAATGTCCACAGACAAGCATATGTATTCATATATGTGTGTGTGTGTGTGTGAGTGTATATATATATATATATATATATACACAAGCATTTATACTCATAACTGCTTTCATGTTTGTGATCATAGACAATGCTTGGTATTGTGTGCAGGGACCCACACTCTCTGATATATTGTCATAATTGTCATTGAGTTTCAATTGTGTATTTTAACCCTAACTCTCATGATGATACTTTTAATAAGCGATGCATTTGCTTGGAGGTTTTTCTTACATTGTTTGTAAAATAATGTCCTATTCCAGAATCAATTTTTATTTCAGTGTTTAAATCAGTCAAAACAGGAACAATGAACATCTATATATTTCCACTGTCATGTTATAAGTTTATTTATGCCTTTACAACAAAACACTTAAAATTTGAACCCCAAGAAAATCTTAAATAAAGTTTCTGCATATTCTTTGCACTGGAATATCTTCTGGCTTAGGAAATTTTTAACATGACTACAAAAGTGGCAGCCATTGGGTGATAGAGGCACATATGGTGGGGGGGGTGGCAAAGTCATTTTGTAGTATCCAAGTCAATGTACTGCAATGTCACCTAGGAAATATGCAGCTGAGCATTGTCATGATGTAGAATTGAATCTTGTTGATTAACCAGTACCTGACACATTCTGCCCAACAGCTGTTGGTATTAAACTTTACCAGTTCACAGCTGTTGGTATTAAACTTTACCAGTTCACTGGTTAGATTTCAGAAGGCAGTAATGGATGACACCAAAGGTGGACCAACCTACAGTCACCATAATCTTCTGTTGGTACAATTTTGGATTTGAAAAGTGTTTGTGTCCTTCACCAGAAAATATTTTTAACAATCAACTCCTGAGTTTTGAGGTCCACAAGCACTTTCTTACATGATTCCAGGTTTTTATGATCTTTTTAATGAAATGTCATGCTGCATGATTTAGGTCCAAGTTCATCAGACATGTTCAGCCTGATGGTTTTGGGATTCATTTTAAGCTCAGCAACTATTTTATTGTCGAGTAATTTGCAATTCTAGTCTTGAAATTGTTAATGAAATCACAATTAAGAAGCAACTCAAGCATAAAACTGTCGAGTCAAACACAACACAGAGGAGAACAAAAAGTGTGTATTCAATCTCTTGCAGTTGCAGCAAAGAAGGTGAAACCAGTTGCCCTTAGAAAGATGTTGAAAAACCATAATTAGAGGTTAGAAAATAAAACCAGGTAAAGCCTATCATGTAATGAGAGAAAAGGGTAGTCACCAATTCTTGTAGAATTAATTAAAAATACTAGACAAAGAAAACACTAGAGAATCTGACATTTGGAGGAATCTGCATAGAGGTTAGGCTATAAGATCCTTCGTGGTATAACTTAGCAAAGAAATAAATGCAATATAGAAGCCATTAGTAAATAAAGTGGAATGACAGCAAAACTTCAACAACAGCAGTAAGAAAATAAAAGTTGTATTAGAAAGGATCAACTAGATGATATCTATATATATATATATATATATATATATATATATATATATTATATATATATATATATGGGAAAAGAAAGTTTGTATGACGATCACAAAAGCGTGAAACCCAGGGTCACAAACTCACATCAATCCACCCATATATATATATATATACTTTAAAAATCAGGAGGTCAGTTGACTCTGCTACCTTGGTTTCAAATATATGGTATCCTCAGGCTATTTTTATCAAATGACTTCTTAACGCTTTATTTTTAAAAAAACTAATGAACACTATATCATTTTTACAAAAATAAATAAACAAATGCACGGTGCATATATATATATATATATATATATATATATATATATATATATATATATATGCCAACACATCCAGTTCTGCAATTGCAGAACATCTTTTAAAAATTAAGAATATACCACATCGTTCTGCATGCATAAGTTTCTGTCTTATGCAGATTGCATTCTATCTACCATCTAACAATCTCTGGAATTATTCTTATTAACTCAAAACAACCTTCTTTGTGTAAACAGAAAGATTGGTTGTGTAAACTTAATCTGATCTGTTTATGAAAAATATATTCATCTATATTATTGAGGTGTATTTTCTTTTGTCCTGTTCATTTTTAATCTGTATGCACAGAAATTTTATTTATTTTACCTCAGTGAGTGAAGAGTGATAACCAGTTAAGCTCATTGCTTTTTTTCTTCTCCTTTTTTGTTTCTCTTTGCATGCCATTATATCTGTTTTTATTGCTGTAATAAAATAACTGTATTGACAATTTTATCAAGTGTGACATTAATGCATTAACTTATATGGCAACAAATGCATTGAGAATTCACACTGTTAAACTAATTTTGCATTAAAACATACATGTGCATCACAAATATATATATTTTCAAACAAGTTTGATTAAAAAGAATTGATATGTTTTGTTGGTTTAATTTTCTTATATTTTTCAATTTTCAGGTAAGGTGTTGAGTATTGTAATCAAAGTTGTATGTAAGATTTTTACCTGTCATAACTCAGTGCACTGTGTGCACACATCAACTAGCATATAATAAACAACTAAAATATAACTACCAACATGACACAAATACTAGTTGATAACACCAAAATACTCTACTGCACCAAATGCAAAGAAAGAATCAACACCCTTGAAGCTATGATTATAAAAACTAAACAGACCATATTATATAAGATATCATTTACCATAGAAGATGGTATCTTAAAGTGCATATTATATAATTAATGTGTGCATATATTATACTAGTATTAAAAAATAAATTAAAATTAAAATAAATAGATAAAATAATTAAATTGCGTTCTTTTTGTGAGGCCCAGTTTCAACAGCTGTTACACATATTATCACACTAGACAATTTTAAACTCCCAGCTTCCCAAAGAATACCAGGATGTAGACAAATGAATTCTAACAACCACACAGAAACTACATTGGTTCTTGATAATTACTGTGAGAGTCGAAAGTACTTGAACAAAAATAACTGCAGTTTATCAACATCTCAATATCTTATTTGAAGGTTGGAAAAATATAATAAAAAATTAAACAGACATTGTCAGTTTTTTAATCAAACTTGTTTAGGCGAATACTTACTGCCTATATATATATATATATATATATATATATATATATATATATATACTTTCAATTTTAACATTTACATGTTATAAGATCACGACAAAAGTTCCAATTTTGTTTCAACACTGCTGGTGTCTTATCAAATGTTGAAACAAAATTGTAACTTTTATAATGATTTTATAACATGCATATGTTATGAATTTGAATAAACATTATTAGTTCTACTTGGTATTGAGTGGTCTTTTAAGAATAGTGTTTTTGATTATTGGAATTTTATTCTATGTGTACCAACCCAATTCTTGGTTATATATTTAGGAAATGGATTAAATCCGACATATTGTTATTTTTAATTCATTTTGTTTAAACATAATTTTGATGGATACTCATATTTGAGTAGAATCTCTGTTTTTTAATGAAACAGTATTTTTTATTCAACAAGTCAATAGATGTAGTTGGATAAAAAACAGTGTTTAATTAAAAAGCAGAGCTTCTACTCAATACTGAACTCATATTTTAAACAATTGAACAATTGATCAAAATATATTTACTCTTTGATTGTGTCTCTATTATAAATTCAATGGTATTAGAAGACATTGTATATGCATATGTGAGTCATACTGAATTGTTATTATTTTGACATCTTTGCCCTTAAATGAAGAGATGTTGAGAGGTTCTCAGCCCACCCACGGTTCCAAATTTGCATAAATGACAAAACAACAGAAGATTTTGGAATCCATTCTCCTTTTAGGTTGAGAAATTTTCTTTGTTTCTTTAGCGGCATATCAACTCTTTATGGGTCATTTAATGCTGAAATTTTATTTTCTTGGCAGCATTCGTAATTTAATTTGCAAAAATGTACTGCTGGTAATTTTTGTTTTTTAAAAATGCCTTGCTGGAAATATTTATTTTCCTTATTATTGCTGGTATTTTTAATATAAATTTTTTTATACTGTCATCGTGTTTTGACCATAGCTGTGACCCTAACAAGTGCTACCACCCTGGGGCAGTGTGAACTTGAGAACAACAGTAATTAAGAAGTGGTTTCCATGCTCCTTGAAACCTCCTGATCAGAGGCCTTGCTGTTTGATGTAGTTTATTGTTATACTTAGGATAGTGAGAAATTTTCAACAACATTCTCATAAAACATTCATCAATGAACTATGACAACTTGGTTAGACATTTACACCTATTTGTGTGTGCGTGTGTGTGCATGCCAAAACACTGTACACATTGTCTGCTTTGGTGGGCCAAAATGATTTTTAAAGCAGGAAGGTTTTTAATTTCACTCCAATTATTACTGAACTTGACTATTATAAGCTTCATACCCATATATCTATTTCTCTATTTCTCTCTCTCTCTATATTTTATATATATATATATATATATATATATATATATATATATATATATATATATATATAAACTGTAGATTTCCTTAAACAAATCACTAATCTCATGACTCTAGTTAAAGAAAGATTTTAAAAAGATTAAATTTTTAATAACATTAATTTTAGGATTTTTTTCAATTGGTTTTCAGTGAATTCATTTTATGCATTTTTCTCAAGGTCCAATTGACAGTATTCTTGTCCCTAGAGCAAATTTTCCAAACCCCCTCCTACTTGCTCAATAGCATTTCTTTCCATCAGTGCAAAAGTAATACTTCTCTTAGGCTGCATTGCACCCCAATTTCCAGTTGAAACTCATAGAGAAAGAACAGTCTAGTTTCCTCCATTGGCATTCTAAGATCTTCTGAAAAGTGAGGAACAACGGTTGAATGTCCAAAGCTTGTATACAAAATCATACAAAAGATGCAGTTCTGCTTAAAACCAACTTGTTTGTCACAAGAGAAGCATAAAGTTTCTAATAAAAAGACACTTTGAAAAAGTTATACAGAAGAGCAGAAGCATCAGATTTACAATACAAAAGAGGGTTTGATGAGACAAAAACTCTATGTGCAGGTAGTGTAATTGATATGGGAACAATGGATGAGCTGAACTGGGTTCAAATTCCAGGTTAGTCTATTGCATTCACTTTTACACAAATGTCCTTGAAAAAGGTGCAGAGCTGCCTGTATTAAACAAACCCATACCCAGTTATGAATTAAATAACAGGGTAGACTGGTCTCCCTATCCTTGTGTGGCAATCAGTCTAAAAGAAGGAAAACTGAATTCCAAATTGTGGAGAAGAGAATGGGAAAATAACTTCACTGTCTTTCCCACAATGTTATTGTTATCCACAGATAATCAAAAGAAGAAAATCTATTCACCTATGTGTTGAGGGGCTATGTCATAAAAAAATGGAATTCTAGTGACAAGGATTTATGAAATTTTAAAAATACTTTTGTGATTTGTGGTGACTGTGGGAATAATGTTTCTTTTGTAAATGTCAAATTAACAAGTCTACCTGTTTCATCTGCATTTCATCACAAGTTAAACTCATAGAAAAAGACTATCAATGTATGTTACTGTAGAAAACTCTTCAAGAAGAAAAAAAACATTTATGATGAACAAGTCATCTGAAAAATTTACAGAGAAATATTTAAATAGCAAGATTTACAAATGATACACAATCGACACACACTTGAATGCCTCTTGAGAGCATCAAATCATCAATCTGATATTGTGTTATGTTGCAATCGAATACAATAATAGAATAAACAGATTTACACAATTACAAATCTTTGTACAATATAATCTACACATGTTGAAAATGTATCTTGATCAGATTAAATTATGAATGCTTATGAACATGACACACTTTGTGGTACAATCTAATATTTATATGCAGGGAAATATATGTTGTACTTATTTATACAAATGTAGATTTCTTTTATATTTATATAAACACAGTCCTTCCCTATGTATTTATATGTACTTGTTAAACATTTTTTTTTTGTCATCGAGAAGATGTGGAGAGAAAAATGTTGGAGAAATTACAAATAAATTTACTGCTGAGTTCTTAGTTAAAGGTTAACTTTTTCTGTTCTTCATAGAATTTGAATTTCAATAATGTCAAAGGTGATGAAAAGTTGAGGAAGGAAGGTTCTGATCAGAATGTGTCATCTGTCCTTATGGGTCACTGGGTCAGTACGGGTGGATTGTTATTCATGAGAGCATTTAGGTCAGTTTTTATTAACCTTGCTCATATCTCACTGTCACCTTTTGTCTAAAATGGACAAAAAAAAAAACCAACTGATTATATATATATATATATATATATATATATACATATACATATATATATATATATATGTATATATGTAAAGAACAGAAAGCCTTGTTCATTACACATTCCTGATTCTGAGTTAAAACAGTGGGTTATCACTAAGTGCCCTACAGCTGGATATGGGCCACACTGGCTGGCACTCTCTGAAGAGGTTAGCCAAAGTCATTCTACATAAGATTTTTGTACAGTGTTTCCCTTGCTTTCATTTTTTTTAATAATGTTCATTTAATACAAAGCACAAGAGCCACTCAGACTAGAGGGTTATTGAACATGGTTTGTGATATGAATGTAAGATAAAGAATTGAAGTATAGTGGATGCATTACTTCAATTTGAAGAGATTAAAATGCAGTATTCTGGGAAGTATCCACATCGGAATCTCTTTCAAAAAGTAGCAGCTCTTATGAAGAAGTTTTTGGAGTGGAACACCTTTCTTACCAAGGGAATTTGTTGGGAATGGAATTGATTTAACTTCATCGATGTAGCTGGGCAGGTGGCATTAAAGAATAAAGCTTGTCAAAATATTTTCCCTGGAAAATGTAGAGTAGAGTAGAAAAAGGTTTGTGACATTTTGTTTCTGGTGTAGGTTGGAAAATAAATCATCATTTACAAGGCCACATAAATATTTCTGAACTCTGTCAAGGCTGGAAAGGGAGGAATGAGCAGCTTCAGTCCAGCTTCCCTGGGCCTTTTCTATTAGGTTGGTGCCAAAATAATGACATAATAATGTTGTTTTTTGACGTTAAAAAATACGTTAAAAAACGACATTATTACGTCATTATTTTTGCACCAACCTAATAGAAATTATGAGATTTAAACATGAGTTCAATGCTAACAATTTTTTCTCTTGCACTTCTCGCTTGTAGAACTCTCTTCTGGCTACTTGCTCCCCAGTCAACTTTGATCTCCAATTAAATTTAAATACAATTTCAATCGTTATCTGCTGTCTTTTTAATTCCTCTTCTTTTATTGTCCTTAAAAATGTTTTCTTTTTTCTTATATTCTTTCACACTTAGTACCCTCTTTTTAGTGGCTTTGTCACCTTACTTGGGGTGAAATGATTTGAAAATAGCTATATTCCATTTTGGGACTAATCTGACTTGTTAAGTCATGGCATTGTTCTGTGACTGCTTGTGTTTTTATCACTGCTGATTTTGTGAAGTTCAATATTGTGGGAATTTGTATTTTTAAACCATTATCAACATTTTGGAGAAGGAAGGAATTATTTGAAATTAAGGAGAAAAAATATAAACAAGTAATTTGTTCATATTTACCAATAATAATGTATCTATATAATCCAATATAGAAGCAGTTTACAAAACGATTTTGCTTTTAATATCCATATAAATTAAAATATTCAAGCAATTTAAAATTTATATTGATCCAATATTACTCTATGAAAAATTATTAACTTCCATATATAACAATTATTTTAATGTTAAATTTAATATAAAAGTTTAATGTTAAAATACTAATGTTCTTAAGTGTTTTTTTACATTTAATTTTAGTGTTTTCTTACAGAATTTTCACTTTTATCCCATGAAACTATGTAGATTTAAGCTTTAGGCGTGATATCATTAAAAAATATAATTTTAAATTTACTAATTGATGATGTCACTATGATTGCCACTACATTCATTAATAAACACAATTTATGTTTTATAATTAACATTAGTAGAAAAAAACATTAATAAAAAAATTGTATAGTTTGCTATGGGTGGCAGTTCAGAGCGATAATACCATGAGTTAATGTTTCTGGGTGATAACCAATCCTAAAGATGCTACTGCTTTATGGTCATAAAACTGGGAAAATTTTAAATTAAGCTGTCACTTTCCTTTTTTAATGAAAAATATTCTTTAAACTCATAAAATTCAGAATAATAATCACAGTAGCAATTTTATTGGAAAAATATTTTTAAATAATAATTTTAAATAATAAAATTTCAGAAAAACTGTACAGATATTAATACTAAATAAAGCAATCATGGCTGAACACCATTCAGCTGAACATAAGAAGAAATATGCCCAATGCATTGGTGGTGGTGAGCGTTGTTGGACAAGGAAAATTCCACATGGTTGACATCCCAAAAAGCAGCCTTTTAGCTGCAGAAATTGCCAGAAAGGAACTGTTTATCATTGATCTGTTTTAGAGGTTTCACTTTAGAATCAGAGAATTTTTAATCTCTTAGATTAGTTTCCAATCAAGGTTAGATATAGCAATAGGAGTCAGCTGAGGTTTTGTTAAATTGAAAGTGGGATCTGTTGCAAAACTCAATACAAAATATTTACTTTTGACCGATGGTCATTGGTAAGTGAAGTCAACTTCAAAGTACAGTGGCTCAGACTGTGAGAAAGTCATGGAAGGAATATTAATGACTTTTTTAGATGAAGATGACAAGACAAAAAAATTGTTCCCTATACAACTGACCTTCCTGTAAAAAAGTAAAGAGCAAGAAAATAGGTAGGTCTCACAGAAGAAACACAGAAAACGGCTGCTGATCTGTGCATCTGTGCACCCCCCCACACACACTCACGCCTCATCTACACTTTGCTTATATAAAGCAGTAGGTTATAATACAAGAATAAATTATGGTTTACTGCTAGAAATTGTTTTGTTCTTCACTCATGGGTAACGATCTGGCTGAAGGGTAATTTATAAGCTACAGGAGTTTGATTGCAAGAAACTGCACCATGTCAATGTACCTGGTGTCTGATCTGAGATGGAATGCAGCACTAGAGAGTACAGCCTTGCTTGCCATTATTCCTCTCTTCCTAGAGCTGAACTCCGGTGTAAGAATATACAGTGTCCCTCTGAGATAGAACCTTTCATATATGACAAACAAACCATAAATAATATTTTTATTTTACTTGCCCTTCACTATCTCTGCTCATGGAAGCTGATGAGATACTTACAGAGTAGTTTCTACTTTACAGAGCATTTCTAAGGCTGATCATTTTCTGTTGGCATGTATCTGGGTTACCACTTGGCCCAGTAAGCATGAAAATATCTTGGTCTTGCTGATTTATTAATGGTAGGAACTGTAGTCTGGATTGTGTCAAGTGAATATTTACAAATGTTTTGAACCCACATTCTTAGTGTGTTATTAGTACATCTGGAAAGGGAAGCTGATCTGATTTTTTTTTATTGTGAGCTGTAGAAGACTTATATTCAAGGCCAAGCAGTGTTAGCACATTCTTCATTTTGGGGTCAGAGTTTGAAGGTGTAATCTACATGTCTAAGTACCTACAACAATTTCCTTAGACCATTATACGGTATTGCTGCTAATAAGATGACAGCGAGAGAAATTAAAAGTGAAATGGATAATTGGTGGTGGCTGTTATTGTCATTGCTGGAGTATCTATCTCAGCATTTTGGTGTTGACATCAAACAAGTTTTTGCACCATTGCTCTCTCTCTCTCTCTCTCTCTCTCTCAGTGTGTCAGTGTTGACATCAAGTGTTGGTCTGTGTCACAACTGTCTCTCAGCATGTTTGTATTGACATGAAGTTGCTGCTCTGTGCAAGGTCTGTTTGAATTTGGGTATATATAGTTTTTAGTTGGCTTGAAATTAATGTTTAGGATTTTTGAGTGGGAGTTGCTCTGACAGGCTATAATATATTATTAATTTTGTTTTGCTTAAAACAAATGTATGAGAGGAGCCGATGTGCAGAAAATGTGTTTATGCAGTTTGCTTTGGGTTGTCAAATGGTTAAAATCCAGTTTGTGTAGAAAATGTGAGAGGCACAACAACAGACATGCTTGTTGTAACTGGAGATAATAGTAATCTGAACTTTCTTCTTATTGATATATCAAAACACAGTTGGATGTATGTTCTATCCAAATTCTTAGGATAAGGAGATATTGTTATTCATCTTATTTACATGCAGATTATTGTCTTCATCTTTGTTGTTATTATCACAATGACATGGCCAGCAGAATGAGGACAATCTCCCCTCATAGATCAAAATAAAGAGTTCAGTTTGAAATTCCTTGAATTTCAACATTGCCTCTGCTGAGCAGGTGATGTATCAAGAATGTGTCCCACTTAACTCTCCCACATATCATCCTGTTTGGAGAACTCACCAGTGGCAAGAGGTTACCTAGAAGCCCAAAATGACACTTCAAGGATCAGTTCAAATATTGAATGTATATTGTAAAATTCACCTGGGATAAAGTTTGATTCTAATTTATCTTTAACCACTAGTAGGGTTTCTTCTGTGGGAATTTTGGTGAATAGACATAACAGCCAGTTCACCATCCAGTTCATATGAATGATAGCATCTGTTATTGTTGTAACCTAGGAAGGTTACTGAATAGAATAATCACATGAAGGCTGGTAATGAATGATAATACTTAGGACAAGAACAATACATATAACATTTGCTAGCAGTGCATAGAAGTAATCAATTGCTAGAAATGAGTCAAGTGAATTCCACAATGAATCTCCAACTGCAGACCAACATACAGTATTTACTACTGAATTTATGTGAATGAGCACATAACCCATTATCATCTGTAGGTATGCCACAACAGTTACCTCTATTGTGTTCTTTTTTTTTTTAGTATATTGTGCATGCAGCCATCTTCTAATGTCTATTGTGATTTGGAATAATACTAAGTTTCATTTTCAGAGAGCAAATGCTTTTCTTCAAATCTGGTGCCTGTGTCTGTATGTTCCTCCTAAAAGTAACACTCAAGAAAAAGTAAAAACCTTTAATTTAGGAAGACACTTTAATGATTATGTCTGGAAGGAGATGAGACTCATTTAACTTTATGGAATAAAGTCATAATATAAACAAAAGCCAGCACTGGAGAACAAAGAAGGTTGTAATTATCTGTAAATATACTTTACATAAAGTGCTTAATCTATAATATTATTATTTTTTTTTTAATTTGAAAGAAATGCTTATTTCTGGTCACAGTGCCCATCGTACAACTTTACCCCCAGATATATCTCCTTTGTTTTCTATCTGATGTCAGATTTTCCCCAAGTGTTAATATTACTATTGGCTTCTTTCACTTCCCTCAACAATATTATATATATAGATATATATGATTGACTCACCCATTGAGATTCGATGTATGAGGGTCAAGCAGATCAGTTTCCAGGAAACCAACAGCCCGACACTGGCACATGAGATTTGATTATAGTGGTAAAGGCCTCGTGCAGGACCATCCACACTTTTTGGAGGGACGAATACAGACCTGGTGCACCGAATGCCACAAGGTTCCCAAACGACCCTCTGCAGGTTTTGAATTCAGAGTTGTCCTTCTCCTACACCAGTTGCCATCCAAGGCTATAGAACCCAGTCTGTCCTGCTATTTTACCCATAGCTGGAGGGAGAAGAAGAGGATTCATACCTTTCCCAAGGGTATTAGCACGTAAGTGAATGTAATGGATTCGACTGGAATTCAAACTCAGCTCTCTGATTCCTCAATCCAAGCCGATATCCATTACTCCACCATACCTCCTATATAATATATATATAATAATGAAAAATTTCTCAGAGTTAACCTGTAGAAAAAGACAATATTTATAAAGGTAAAAGACAATAGGAAAACTGTACAGTTTTTCTATTGTCTTTTACATACATACATACATACATATATATATATATATATATATATATATATATATTGTCTGTGGTATCCCCTTTGTATTTTATTTGTTGGGCACACCTTTTAGGATCTCTTTTTTGAGCTTTGAAGGGGGAGGAACAATGTGTATACTTTTTTATTTATCTCTTTATGATAATTATATTTTTTCTTGCTCTTCCTTTCTCATCCTTTCTTTTTAATCATTTCACTCCAAGCAAGGTAATAAAGCCACTAAGATACAAGGAGTTATTCAGTCATCATAGAGTAGGAGAAAAATAAAAAAACAATTAAGGAGGGGGAACAAATTTAAATTGATTTTAAGATGCAAATTTACTTAGATAATTTGATCAGCCGAATAAGCATGGATATTAATAGCATATGAGAATCCTTAATCAGGAAAGAACATAATGATCTTGGGAATCTAGATGCATGACCTGAGAGATATTGATGCATACAAAGTTCAACAAGTTCAGCATGTTAATATTGAGAAAATCATTGAATACTCAGATGTAAACAATGATAAATAACAACTATAAGATGAAGGCCGTGCTCTTGGAGAAGAAGATTTAATAATATTCCTGGACATAAGAAACGGAACGTTAAAATGGCCAGTGAGAAAAAAACAACAAAGGTGAGGAAGGCACATACAATAAATAAAACATCTCTTTTAAAAAAAATAAAAATAGATATCTAATTGTTTCAAGATTGAAGAAGTGAAAACATTAAAATGATTATACAATATGTGGCAGAAATCCCCCCACAACTCACATATGCCTCCCAGAAATACCTCCCACATTATGGTAAGAGATTTCGTCCTCTAGCTAATGTCTTACCATTGTGTGGGAGGTATTTCTGCTGTGCCCTGTATATACATACAAACAGAGGCATGCACATATATACAAGAACTGTATTAATACAACCAGCAAACATACCAATCTACATATTCAAACAATCATGTACGTACAAATTAAGTGTGTATGATAATATATCACTCTATGTATCTACATAGGAATAAACATTCTATATTTCCTGTTAAGATTTTAGATTTTTTAGAAACAATAGTTTGAGGTTTTGGAATCTTTTACACTAATTGACCTTTAACAAGGAAGTGGTCAAGGGAGGTAATTAGTCACTTCACACATTCATTGTCCTGATGAGACTTAAGACAAAGTTCTAAGCATGACATTTAAATATCACTCAGTATCCTGTTAAATAATTATTGATATTTACTAAGCTTAGATTAGTGGTTGCACAAGGGCTGGGATATAAATGTAGGGAGGAAGATTGTGTTGTTCCAGTTTTCAAAGTAGAGAAACACAACCTGTCTCGGAAATCAACATTCAAAATCCTGGATGTTTACCTGTACATGAACACTGATCACTATCAGTGCTGATGAGAAATATGCAATTTTCTTCTTATCAAGAAGATCAATAGTTTTGTGTATATATAAAGTTTGAGTTTTTAAATTATTTCACCCCAAGTAAGGCAATAAAGCTACTAAGACACAAGGGTTTACTGAATGTGAAAGAGTAAGAGAAAGACAAACATGATTAAGGAGCAAGAAAATAAAAGAAGTGGAATCAAGAAGATAAAGAAAATTATTAAGGAGAGAAAACAATAAAAGAAGAATTAGGAAGACAGATGATAACGAATGACATTGCATTTAAATTTTTGAAGATCAAAATTGACCAGAATGCAATAAGCCGGAAGAGTTCCACAAGTGAGATGTACAAGAGAAGAAACTTTTAGCATTGGACTTATGGTTACGTCAAGCCACTTAAACTGTAAAATGATGAGACCTACCTGCCAATCTAGTACTGCAATTCATAAAGTCTTGGTACCAAAGAATAATTACCATGAAAATATTTAGAGAAAAGTCACAAGGAAGTGATGTTATGCTGATGGGAAAGTGACTGAAGATGAGATACCAGATCAGGATTAGTAACATTGCAGAAGGACCAGGCTATATGTGGCAGCAATATTCAAAGCATGGACAAATGATAGACATATAAAAACTAACAGAAGTTCTTTGTTAAAGACATTTTGACTATTTTTTTCCTATATTTTGGACCATTTTCCTCTTTTTGGGTGAAAATTTGAATATAAATTGTCTGATTCCTGACTACTTTTATAAGCCATTTTGAAAGAGATTTTGCTAATTATGATTATTATTATTATTATAAATAAAGAATATAAAGACAGAAAATTTATCCACTAGCAAAGTATAACAATGGATATCCTTGTCCCTATCACCCTTAGACCACCCATTGAGGACTATGGAACCACAATGTATGCTATGGGTTCCAGAGAAATTTCAGCTTTACAGGAGGAAGTTGCTTTCCCCCCATGTCTGACCAGTTTTGTACCTGTTTTTGCTGACAGTACTCAGTGTTCCCAAGCAGTCACCGATCTAGGTATTGACCAAGTTCAAAATAGCTTAACTCCAGTTATCAAACAAGAACCAGTGTTTCAGCAGAATTTGACCATAATTATTTCTAATAGAAAATGTATATTTAAGTAGCAGTCCTTCATTAATACATGCTTGATTAAAGACTATAGAGAGGCAAATTTTAGAAAAATATCCTTAACTTCTGTTATTTATTTCTGAATTTCTGTGATGAGAAATTGTTACTGTTTTATTTGACCTATTGTTTCTTAGTCTTGTTAACATCATAGCATTTTGGTCATTGTACACTATGCCTACCTTTAGGTACTCATTGTATTTGTTAACATTTTCTTATTTAGTTACTACATTTGTGCTTGTTGAATTGAGTCTCATGCATTCGGTTCTACAAAATCAAGAAAAGTTAGCTAACAAATGCTAAAAAATTCTGTCTTCGATCAAACATTTATTAAGATAATTATGCTGGATGACAACTTAGATCCAAATGCAACCAGTGTTCTGACAGAAATTTAAACAGTCTTGTACATTTCTTGTTGCAGATTTTTCAGTCAAAGCAATGACCTGTACACAACTGCACAAGTACAGCATTGAAAGCCACCTGCTACCTCTTCATTTAGGTGACATGATTTAAAATGACATTTCAATCTACCTGTCAAATGACACACTTTATTACACAAGGCACATGCAGAATCAAGATGCATGTTGTACTGTATTTGGTATCACTCTACCAGTAATACCATTGGGGACTTACGCAGATAGCCTTTGACAGGCAGACATGGCCACCATTCATCCCCTGTCAGATTGGTTTGATTGCCTTCCTGGAAAGGGTTCCACAACATCCATATATTTTACAGCACATTTTAGGTGGCAATATGTTATGCACTTGATTTCAAAGTGATTAATTCCTGAAACAATCAGATTTCGGGAGAGTTCATCAATAGGCATTGCAAACAGAAATTAATTATTTTTTGCAAAATTTTTTTTTCCTTATTAATGCAAAGAAAGCATTCCAGATCTTAAATATTGAAAAAAATAAAGATTTATTAAATTTCATAAAAGATAATTGGTGTGGGGGTTTCGTTTGTTATGTAAATTAATTGCAAATTATTCTCCATTATGGAAACCAAAACAACATATGATTAAAATGTAAGGCAATAACTATAACTAATAACACATGGCCCAGTTGATGAAAGCATTTTGTAAAGTTATTCCAAAAATGATTTGACACAAGAGTTGTAAGTTCAATACCTGTCCACAGCAGAGGCAAATAAAACTCCACCCCTAGATATATCTCCTCTGATTTTTTTCTGATGTTAGATTTTCCCCAAGTGTTAATATTACTATTGGCTTCTTTCTCTTCCCTCAAGCAATATATATATATATATATATATATATATATATATATATATATATATATATTTCATATATATATTTTTCATATATATATATATATATATATATATATATATATATATATATATTTTTCATATATATATATATATATATATATATATATATATATATATTTTTCATATATATATATATATATATATATTTTTTTTTCATATATATATATATATATATATTTCATATATATATATATATATATATATATATATATATATATATATATTTTTCATATATATATATATATATATATATATATATATATTTTATATATATATATATATATATATATATATTCAGTTGTATGGATATAATTTTGTGGCACTGGGTTTCATGCTTTTGCAATCATCAGACAAACTGGTTTATTTTTAAAATTGGATCTATTTGTGCTTGTTTTACTATTTTTAATGCTGGACGAGGGAATCTACTTTTGTGTTTGTTTGGGGCGGCACCATCATACATATAGACACACATACATACAGGTGTACATTGAATATAGCTTTATCACTGATATTGAGCACTTTCCAATAAGTACTTTGCATATAAAATAATATATATATATATAAATATATATATACATATATTTATGAAGAAATATGGTTTACAGGTAAGCTATATTTATGGGATAAAGTGCTCAATATCATTGATAGAGCATATGTAAATATAAATATAAAAGTGAACATTGAAGTCAACACTTTGGAGGTGACAGACTGTTTCATGCTATATGCAATCATCAGGCATTTAGCATGAAACAGTCTGCCACCTCTGAGTGTTGACTTCAATGTTCACTTATATATATGTATATATTTATTTATTATGTCTTTTGTATTCCCTCTGTATTCTATTTGTTGGCCACACCTTTTTTTTTATTCCTTTATTATCTTTGAGTTCCAAACCAGTTATCATTTTTTTATTTATCTCTTAATGGTAATTATGTCTCTTTTTCTTGCTTTTCATTAGTGTGTAGATTGTTTTTAAGATGTCTGCTTTTTTGCTTCAGTAATAAATAAACTATTAAACTATTCTACCCAAACCAACTGCACAATAACCACAAAATCTAAACAAAAAACCATTGAAAACTCTGGTAATAAATTTATTTTAGTAGGTTTGTTTTTAATACTTGCATCATTAGACTAAAATTACAAAATAGTTTAAATTTATCCAGAAAATTATTTTAAAAATAATTCACAAAATAACAGGAAGTAAAGTCTAAATTATTATGAGGCAGATATTAAAAACTTACCTGCTGAAATAAATTTATTACTGGATTTTCCAATGATGTGTTAAGTTCTTTCCTTATATATATATATATATATATATATATATATATATATATATATATATATATATTTATTATTTATTTTGACAAAAACATATAAATAAAACTTATTCCTTACTACAAAAAACTGAAAAATTCTAACATAATCCCTACCAATGATGCAAAAAAGAAAAAGAAAATCTTCCAAAAAATATTGTTGCCTATAATTTTACTTATCCATTTGCAAAATATTTTTTGGTTATACAATCACTACATTATCTCACAAGTTACCATTTACCTAATAATAGCTCAATCAAATTCTATATCACCAATTAGCACAACAACAAAATATAATAAAAACAACTAATGCTTATCAATAATACAAAAATAGTATATAACACAAATTGTTTACTAAAAATGTTAGAAATCTCAGCTGACTCAACATCAATAAAATTTCATTTGATTTAGGAACAAAATTACTAACTCCATCAGCAAAGTAAAAAAAAAAGAAAAGAAAAAGATACCACAAACTTATGTGTGAAAACAATATTTGAAAATAACTGAAAGAACAGCCCCACTGATGCATGGGATGTAATATAACACTTAGAAAAGTGCACCGTGGTTTTGTTGTTGGTCACTTGTCATGTTGGGCAATCAAAGATAATCTCAGATCAATTTGAGTGCAGCCTTAAAAAATGGATGAGAGTGTAGGAAACCATAAAAACTGTGGAAAAAAAAATGGTTACAATGCTGGAATCAATCAACTTGGAAAATCTAGGATAGAACACCTGAGAGAATTGAACCAGGAAGTCGCTGGATGAAAGCACATTTAAATAATTTATGACAAATGCAGGTTATATTGCAAAAGCTATTCAGGATTGATATCACACAGCTGGCATAAGCTGAAGAGTGGGGTGTAGGTAGAAAATAGTAAGTCTTTGATCCTTGTGAATCAAAAATATTGAGTGAGTTAATTATGTACACACACACATATATATATATATATTTTGAACAATAAAAAATAAAAAAATTAAAATCTTTAGACACACTAGGTTATAGATAAATATTTTTTTATTATTATTTCATTTAGATTCCTCGACTAGTTTCGACCAAAATGGCCATCATCGGGAGGAGAAATATTTCTGCTTGCTGCTAGCAGTAAACTACAGAAATATATATATATATATATATATATATATATATATATGCTTGTGGAACTCCCTTCGGGCTCTATGCTTTTCAATCAATTTTAATATATAAAAAAAATCTGCTATCTACAAGGTATGATGGGTAAATTGTCACCATTTTATACTTTTAATTTTGCGCAAGTACATTGTTTGTTTTTTTATTTTGTCAACTGCACAATAAAGTAGGGTCAGTTGGTCACCATCTGTGAGAAAAAGAGCATCATGATGCAAATTCACTCTGCCAGAAATTTGGAAAAAGCAAAAGAAATCAGTCATGGCTGAAATTGTCTGACAATAATCAAGGGAGTTGCTGTCTGGGGTGTTGCATAGCCAGATGTAAAAGATGATTAACTCCCCAAACAGCAACCCCCTTGATTATTGTGTGTAGGGTAAAGTTGATTGAGAAACTAATAAAATTCCTTGTAATGCCAAAAATGAACTGTTGGCAAGTATTATGGCAGCATTCATCAGCTTAAACAAGGAAACCATTCAGAAGAGTTGCAAGAGATTCTGAAGTCATCTGAAGGCTGTGGTTGAAGCCAATGGTAATTTTATTGAATAAATTTACTCTTTAGTATTTCAAGATATTTTTTGTGTAATTTTGGTAAATATATCTGTTAAAATGAGATGTTAGTGTTATTTTCATTTTGCATAATTTAAAAGACAATTTATCCATTGCGCCCTGTATATACCCCCACCACAAAAAAAACCCCAAGGTATTGGTAAAACCAATGCAAAGACTGCCAGATGAGCAAGAAAACCAACAACTAATAAAAAAAAAAAAACAAGAGAAAAACCAATGGAAGGAAAAGGAAACTAGAATGTTCTGGCCACCTGACTGTCATAGTAGCATGAAACTTGAATAGCAATTTGAACTTATTATATATATATATATATATATATATATATATATATATATATATATATATATAAAGCTCTGAAAATTTCAAAATTAGTTATTCCAAAATTTGCTTGAGGATGAAACAGAACTAGGTACTTTAATTTAATTTCTATAATTGAAATGAAAATTTTTAGCTTCTGATTTTGAAACATGGTAATTCTGATGTAGCAATGGAATCATATTTTTAGAAAATAATTATATATATATATATATATATATATATAAAATGTGATAACATCAAAGAACAAATTGAAACATATATGAATCTTACATGTTTAACCTTTATTAAAGCTTTATCAGAAATTGAGAGAAAAACAAAGAAAAAGACAAATTTTGATATTTTCAATTATGTTTGGGTCAGTTCTCATTGGTCAGACATGTATCATGTGTATTAAAACTATGTAATTCTATGTGTATGTAGGTTTGTGAAGAATTTTGTATATCTAAGTGGGCATCACATGTCTCTTTTCTCTCAGTCTCTGATGGTGCTTTAATAAAAATGAAATATGTTTCCTGTTGGCTCTTTTATCATCCTGTTGTATTCTGATCCATATTTCATCATTTGATCTTTAACTTTTATATATATATATATATATATATATATATATATATATATTTTAAGACATTTTTTATGTTTAGACATTCTTTTTATAGATACAAATATTTAAATAAATATTTGTATCTGTAATGCTCCTCTGTGGCTCAATCAGTAAAAACACATCAAGCTATATGATAGTTCCTTATAGGATACAGATTCGATTCCTGTCGAAGGACGAATATTTTCTATGAAAATTTCTCAGACATTCAGGCCGGTAAATGTTGTTTAATTCTGTTTATTATAAACAGAGCATTTATTTAAATATTTGTATCTATAAAAAGAACGTATAAGCATAAAAATGTTTTAAAATAATTGTCAAACTTTGTCCATTTCATTATATATATATATATATATATATTCTATTTGAAATGTATGCTGCATAAATAAAAGAATGATAGTACAAATTCAATTAAATTTTCAAATATTTTCTCTTTGAGTTTTTGGCATGAGGATTTATAATTATTTACCTGCTGACTATTGTCACCATGTTTGTTGTTGTTATCTCAGTGTTTTGACTGTTATACACTCTTGTCTTCATCAGATGTAACTTGATCTGAGTAACCTTCAGGGAACTTTGACCTGGACACTTTATTTAATCTACAGGGGTAGATTGTTCTCATCTTCAGGGATATCTTGTCTAGCCCTTATTTATTATCGTTCAGTTATTGCTTACTCCATTTCACACTGAATAAGTATCGACAGCTGACTCAACATTACAAGCTGTCAAATGTATCCGTCTCTTCTACTCCAATAGCTTCATGTCTCACACCTCTCGCCTGTGGAAATCCCTTCCCTATTCCAGTTTCCTTGAGAGCTATAATCTCCAGCTATTCAAGTGTAATGTCAATCGACATCTCCAGTTGCCTTGGACTATCCACTACCCTTCTCCTCATACTCTCTTCTATCACTCCTATCTGATCTCGCTCTATATTTTATGTAACCCCTTGCATCCTAGTGGCTTTCCGCCTTGCTTGGGGTGAAATGCTTAAAAAAAAAAAAAAAAAATTATGTCTTTTCTCCCTAAGATTCACTAAGTTGATATTCTATTGAGACCAATGTTCAGTTGCAGGGGCTTAGCATGCCATCTGCTGAACAAATTACAAGTGGATATAGAGAAGACATTAGCAGGGAAGGCCTTGTCATATGTTATAAACTCAGAACACTTTGTGTAATGAATTCAAGATACTCCCATATATAGCAATTGGATGGTAAGTTTAGATGTGGTGAGCCTGTTTTTCCAGAGTCCCTACAGATGAAGCTTTGACAGTGGTTGAAACAGATTGTAATCAGACGTGGAGAATATACTAGCAGTCTAATAGATAATCTGATGGAAATACTGATGTGCTGTGTACAGAACAACATTCTTCCAACTAGAGTCTGACATATACCAACAGTAGGAAGGTTTGGCCATAGGGTCACCATTGTCACCAGTGAGAGCAAACATATATATAGAATACTACAAGGAAACACTTTAATGAATGGCACTACTGATGCCAACAGTATGACTGAGATAATCCCTTCATACTCTGGATGCACCGGAAAGCTGTACAAATACTGCTGAACTATGTAAACTCAATAAGATCTTTAATCCAGTCTACAATGAGAGAAGATAATAATAATTAACTGGCCTTCAAGGGTGTACTAATAACTTACACAAAATGGGTTCAAGACATCCATATACCACACACCAAGCTTCACCGGACAAAACTTCAACTTCAGTTCTCACCATCTATATACTGGAAAGAAAAAGATCATCCAATGCCTACAACACCATGGAAAAATCATAAAATCAGTTGTTGCAGGTAAAAATGGAAAGGGTCAAGGAGGAAGATCAGAAAACTTCTACTTGCATCAAAAGGGTTTATCAGAGAAGATTCAGAAATTCTGTGGTCCATACAACATCAGGACAATATTCAGAAGCAGCATAACAGGGATGGGGGAGAACATGACTAATAACTGTATTTTATTCCTTGCAGTTGTGGCAAAGAATATAAAGGTGAAACAAGCTGACCCCTAAAAGTAAAGCTGGAAGAACATTGAAAATCATAATGAGAGGTGAGATAATGAAGCCAGGATTTGCTGATCATATATGGAGGAGAAAAGGCAGTCATCAAGCCTTGTGGAATGAAGTAAAAATATTAGAAAGGAACACCAGAGAAATATATTCCTGAAATAGTCAGCACATATGCTAAACTGTGAAGACCCTCCCCCCTTAGTAGGCCAGTATAGAAACAAAAACAAATATGATATAGGAGCCATTAATAAAGAGACATGACAGTCAGGATTCAGCAGCAAAAAAGTAAAACCTCAGTTTTTTCAGTCAAATGTGGTAAGTAGCAGCAGCACTCATCAGCAGGCAGGTTAGGTTTAAGGCTCCATGTTCTCCACTCAGAATTGTTGCACAGTGCAATTAAAACATTGGTTTGTGAATTTGGAGATATCATAATTGTAAATTCAATTCCTGGCTGGATAGTGTGTATTTGGACTCAACTGAGCAGTACTAAATAAAAAATCCCTGGACATGGACAGTGAAATGAGAATGATCTACCATAAAGTGTTCAGTTTGAAATTCACTGAAGGTTAGCTGAAACATTGTAATAATAACAGCAAAGATGGGAACAATATCTATATATGTAATGTTGTTTCTTATTTTTTATAACTTTCTAACAATTTATGTAGGAAAAGGGAATATTTTGAAGGTGGCCCAATAAGCATATAATTCTTTCTCAAATTTTAACTGGAATTTAATCTGAATCTTTCAATTTTTTCTTTGATTCATAATAGAGAACTCCATTGACAAAGAAAGTGCTTCTGTTGAAAAGTAAATATTTTTGTGTAAGTTAATGAATTTTGATTATAAAGCTATAGACTTATTGATTTACTCATGAATATTTACAACAAGTAGATAGGTTCACCAATCATCCTGTTCATACTCCTCCCTTCCCAGTCTTTTGAACAGGATTAGACATTTATTCTTTGCTTCCTGTTTAGGATTGAGTTACTGGTTCCTTCTAAAATTATCTCATTCTCTTTTACTTCCAGTAGCCACATGTGTTGTCTTAGTGGCATTATCACCTTACTTGGGGTGAATTGATTAAAAATAGTTTAATTTTGTATTTTTATTTGTAATATGTAAATCTTTATAATTTTGTGATTAAGAAAAAATTGAATTATTACAAAGAATGCCCTTAAAAATTGTCGCTATTTAAAATATAAGAGAACAATTTGTTCATTTTTAACTCCATAAACAGACATGCAATAAAAAAAGAAGTAGACTTGTCATAAAATAAAAAGCAAAAATAACAATATAAATTGTTCATATTTATCTCTGCTATTTGATTGCACAGATTTTGTTCTGTTGTGATTCCATAGTTTTTGATTGCAATAGTTTAACATGTGCACTTGACACAGATTGCAACAACTCAGAACCTTTTCTAGCCTTTGACCAATAATCTGTTCATTGTGAACTGACCAACCGCAGGCCACATGCCAGACCCATCAAAATTCCCTGTCTTGACTGTCTAGTCTTAAGCATGATGGATATTATAACTTGCAGGTTCCTTGACCAGAATAATAGTGTTAAGACTTTGTCTCATGGTGCCACACTGACATTCAATGACCAAATGCCTTGAAGCAATTCTTTGGTCTAATTGGTCTCAAATTCTTTCAGAATTCAAAACCTTGTGTAAGTAATAATCTTTTGGACAAGAGACTCATTTTATCAAAGCTTTCTTCATCCATCTTTCTTCTTTATATTTTCTTTTTCCTTATCTGTTTTTATTTTCACTTACACATTTCTTTCTTCTTTTTACCTTCCCAACCTTTTTTCATTTTCCTCTTATTTTTCTTTCTTTTCCTTTTACCTCAATTTGTTCCTTTTCTTTTTTCCTCTGACTTTTCTTTTCCTCTTTTCCCACCTTTTTTTTTTCCTCCATTGCCTTTACCCTCTTCTTCCCCCACTTTTCTTTTTCTCCTTCATTTTCCTTTGTTTTTCTTTTATTTTCTCTCTCATTTTCATTTTTCTTTGTTTTACTTCTTTACCTGTTCTTTTTTTTTTTTTAACTTATTCATTTTTCATTCAGCCATTTTATTATTCCTTATACTTTTTTCCCCTCTTTCATTTTTTCTTCTTTTTATTATTTCCTTTTCCTATTTTCTTTTTCTATTCTTTCATTTTCTAATTGTTTTTTTTCTTTCATCAAGTCTTTTTCTTTGTATTTTTCCCTTTGCCTATATTTGCTCTTTTTTAAATTTTTAATTCACTTTTCATTTTTTCCTTCACATTTCTTCTTTCTTTTTCAGCATCTTAGTTCCCATTTTTCTCAATTAACCAGAGTTTTTCTTTCAATTTTTCATTCCTTCCTTTCTGAAATTCTGCTGGTCAGTACTGAATACCCTAACCCTGCCTCACGGGCAGTCAGCTGTGATCATCTACATCCAGCTTAAATGACCCCAGATACTTTAGAGACAAAAGGTATTAAGGGTCAGACATCTGTCCCCAACTGACCAGCATCAAATTTAACTAGACTGATTGCAGAACAAAAGGACAAAAGCCACCTCGATGACTAGAGGCTATCTTGACCAGTGACAAGATGAATGGGCACTGACAAAAAGGCTTTGAAAAGAGGCCAAAATGATTTGTCCAAATTAAGGTAATGTTAACCATTGAAGTATAGACAGGGATTTAATGAAAAAAGGGGTAACATTATCATCTATTAAAGACTGCGCTGATGAGAACGAGTTGGAAGGGGGCAACCACCTTAACACAAAGATAGCTGACCACACTACATAACTCAGGCAAAATGATTATTCTAATCACCACATTTGATAATGCAAGAATTGTTGACAGTTCATTTCAACGTTTCAATTCAATATTTCTCTTCAGAGATTCCTTTTATTTTGCTTGAAAATACAGAAATTACTATTTGATTCACTTTCATATTGGGAGAATAACGAAAAAGTGTTATGGTAAAGTTACAAGCGCTCAAGAAGGCAAAATACAAATTCTATTTAATATTGAATTTAATAGTTTATGTTGTGTTATGTAGAAAATGAGTGAACTTTTGAGTCTCCTATTATTAGGTTGGTGCAAAAATAATGTCGTTTTTTGACGTTCAACTTCAAACGACATTATTTTTGCACCAACCTAATAAATAATTTATAGTTGGTAAGGTTCTAACAGAAAGATGCTGAGGATAACATCGACCAAATATGTGAGCGTTGACAAAGCTTTAGAGAAAGATGGAAACAAAAAGGAAACGTATGCTTAACATCAGGAACAGAGAGTTGAAATTTCTAGGACTGAGGAAAGGGAGCTTGGAAAATTTGATACACACAGAACAGACTGAATGCAAGAGGGGCAGAGAGAAAAATGTATAACCTTAAGTAAATGAATGGCAAAACAGGATTTAGGACAGATAGTAAAAAGACAAAATTTATTAAGAGCTACAAAGGAAAGAAAAGAAGGTGGCAATGACTAATTTATTTACTGTCACTTTCGTTTGTGCAATGGGAACATTTTATCTTTTATTTCTTTGTCTTTCATTTCTCTTTTGGTCTCTCCTTTATCTGATGACACTCTTTTTGGTCTTTCCTTTATCACTTGAATCTCTTTCAGGCTCTCCTTTATCATATTAATCTCTTTCGGTCTCTCCTTAACACTTGAATCTCTTTTGGTCTCTCCTTTATCTGATGATGCCCTTTTTGGTCTCTCCTTTATCTGATGATGCTCTTTTTGGTCTCTCCTTTATCTGATGATGCTCTTTTTGGTCTCTCCTTTATCTGATGATGCTCTTTTTGGTCTCTCCTTTATCATATGAATCTCTTTCGGTCTCTCCTTTATCTGATGATGCTCTTTTTGGTCTCTCCTTTATCTGATGATGCTCTTTTTGGTCTCTCCTTTATCTGATGATGCTCTTTTTGGTCTCTCCTTTATCTGATGATGCTCTTTTTGGTCTCTCCTTTATCTGATGATGCTCTTTTTGGTCTCTCCTTTATCTGATGATGCTCTTTTTGGTCTCTCCTTTATCTGATGATGCTCTTTTTGGTCTCTCTTTTATCTGATGATGCTCTTTTTGGTCTCTCCTTTATCATATGAATCTCTTTCAGTCTCTCCTTAACTCTTGAATATCTTTTGGTCTCTCCTTTATCTGATGATGCTCTTTTTGGTCTCTCCTTTATCTGATGATGCTCTTTTTGGTCTCTCCTTTATCTGATGATGCTCTTTTTGGTCTCTCCTTTATCTGATGATGCTCTTTTCGGTCTCTCCTTTATCTGATGATGCTATTTTGGTCTCTCCTTTATCACTTGAATCTCTTTCGGTCTCTCCTTTATCACTTGAATCTCTTTCGGTCTCTCCTTTATCACTTGAATCTCTTTCGGTCTCTCCTTTATCACTTGAATCTCTTTCGGTCTCTCCTTTATCACTTGAATCTCTTTCGGTCTCTCCTTTATCACTTGAATCTCTTTCGGTCTCTCCTTTATCACTTGAATCTCTTTCGGTCTCTCGTTTATCACTTGAATCTCTTTCGGTCTCTCGTTTATCACTTGAATCTCTTTCGGTCTCTCCTTTATCACTTGAATCTCTTTCGGTCTCTCCTTTATCACTTGAATCTCTTTCGGTCTCTCCTTTATCACTTGAATCTCTTTCAGTCTCTCCTTTATCACTTGAATCTCTTTCGGTCTCTCCTTAACACTTGAATCTCTTTTGGTCTCTCCTTTATCTGATGATGCCCTTTTTGGTCTCTCCTTTATCTGATGATGCTCTTTTTGGTCTCTCCTTTATCTGATGATGCTCTTTTTGGTCTCTCCTTTATCTGATGATGCTCTTTTTGGTCTCTCCTTTATCTGATGATGCTCTTTTTGGTCTCTCTATTATCTGATGATGCTCTTTTTGGTCTCTCCTTTATCTGATGATGCTCTTTTTGGTCTCTCTTTTATCTGATGATGCTCTTTTTGGTCTCTCCTTTATCATATGAATCTCTTTCAGTCTCTCCTTAACTCTTGAATATCTTTTGGTCTCTCCTTTATCTGATGATGCTCTTTTTGGTCTCTCCTTTATCTGATGATGCTCTTTTTGGTCTCTCCTTTATCTGATGATGCTCTTTTTGGTCTCTCCTTTATCTGATGATGCTATTTTGGTCTCTCCTTTATCACTTGAATCTCTTTCGGTCTCTCCTTTATCACTTGAATCTCTTTCGGTCTCTCCTTTATCACTTGAATCTCTTTCGGTCTCTCCTTTATCACTTGAATCTCTTTCGGTCTCTCCTTTATCACTTGAATCTCTTTCGGTCTCTCCTTTATCACTTGAATCTCTTTCGGTCTCTCGTTTATCACTTGAATCTCTTTCGGTCTCTCCTTTATCACTTGAATCTCTTTCGGTCTCTCCTTTATCACTTGAATCTCTTTCGGTCTCTCCTTTATCACTTGAATCTCTTTCGGTCTCTCCTTTATCACTTGAATCTCTTTCGGTCTCTCCTTTATCATTTGAATCTCTTTCGGTCTCTCCTTTATCACTTGAATCTCTTTCGGTCTCTCCTTAACACTTGAATCTCTTTTGGTCTCTCCTTTATCTGGTGATGCTCTTTTGGTCTCCCCCTTTATCTGATGACACTCTTTTGGTCTCTATGTTTGTTGCAATTCTTCTGTCTCTCTTTCTGTCTTTTATCTCAGTTTTTGTTCTATTCTCTTTGTGGCTATCTTTTTGTTACCTTCCTATTTCTGTTTTAACTTTTCTCTCTCTCTATTATCTTTTTCATTCATTTCCTGGTTGTGTTTCTTGTCTCTTTTTTATCTGTTGTTTCTCTTTTTGTTCTACTTGTGCTATTTTCTTTCCTATTATTTCTTGTAACCTTTCACACCCTTGAGACATTTTAGATTCTTCAGAAAATAATATTCCATCTAAAAGAAACAGGTTTGGAACCAGTTCCTGTGAAATAAATGTTAAATAGTAAACATGGAGAAACTGACTTATTTGCTTTGTGCAAAAGTTTCCCACATCCTGTTAACAAAATCTTTTATTCATATAAATCCTTAATATTCTTGTTTGTTCATCAAATATCTTCCTTTTACTTCCTATAATCTTAAACTTTCATTAAACTGTGAAACCTGAACACTGAGAAGAGAAGACATACAAAGATTCTCAGTGTTCAAAATCAACAACCTCAGTATCATGACTGGGAAAAATATCAAAGACAGAACAAAAATGGCTGCCATAAGGACAATGCTAGATATGAAGAAGACTGACATAATTACCGATTCAAAGAAGGAAGCTAAACTGGAATCTGAAGAGGAGAATGAAGCTTTGTGTATAAATTGTACAATCTCAACATTGCAGGCACAAACACCATTGGATAGAAAGACCAAATCAGAGATGACACTAGATAGCTATTTTTGACACTTAAAGAGATTGCTTTGGACAGGAAGAAATGGTAACAACATGTGGACAATAAATGCAAAAGAATCTCTTTGAGATTAGGTGACAAAGTTAAGTAATAAAAGAATGATTCCAGTTGTGATTGAAGGAAGTTCTTCAAATATTTCATGTCTGGAATTTGTAGAACATCTGGCCAAATAAAGAATATTTTGTATGTAGAAGAACTTCTCACACGACTTCCATGATCATTTACTGCTTTTACAATATGAGGATTAGCATTGTCCTATAAAGAAAATCACTGGTTGTCATCCTGTCTCAGCAAAAGGCATTTTCTGTTCCAATGGAACATTCAAATAAGCCAGTTGCTTACTGTATTAATCAGAGCTCTAAAAGTATTTTCTAAAATTAGCTAAGTTTGACAAAAGGCTCCAAGTATTGTGCAGCCAGTTGGCATCACACTATGGCAGTCTGTGAGACTAGCTTACTGCCATTTCTTCTTTTTCTTCTTTTATATTCAGTGACCTTTCAGGAAATGGGCAATCATAACTCTCTACAATCCCTGTCCTTTGTAACTATTAGAAAAGGTTATCTTTTTGATATATCTCCTAATCTCTGTTTTGCCAATC
The DNA here is from genome assembly GCA_963932145.1 of Acanthosepion lycidas. Lineage (NCBI taxonomy): Eukaryota > Metazoa > Mollusca > Cephalopoda > Sepiida > Sepiidae > Acanthosepion > Acanthosepion lycidas. The sequence goes on from OZ010595.1 coordinate 91,770,007, forward strand.
CTTTACATAAGTTTGTTAGGTAGGTTATGTGCTTTTTTTCCTCTCTCTTTCTTGCCTTCAATCTGTCCTGTGGGTATCAAATTTTCCAAGCCCATTTTCCTCATTACATATCTTAGAAATTCCAATTGTTTCTTTCTGATTCTAAGTATACGTGTCTGCTGAAACTTACCATCAATATTTGCTTAGATTACCAATGTTTGGCACAAGGCCTACAAGTCTGAGGCACTGGTAAACTTATTACAATCGTAGTTGTCATTGACATTAGCTCACAAATCGTCATGGTCAAATGACTTACCTTCTAACATGACTGTCTCCTTGTAGAAAGGCAGGCCAGCTAATCTACCTCATTTATAGGAGAGTACCTAATACAGAAAGTGGGTTAGTCCACTTTACTAGAATTGACCTGCCCAACACATTTGCATGAGTGGACTCTATTCACCAATATATCACTCCATTAAATCTCTCAGTGCTGTTCTTCAACTTGAAGTGACTACACCAGTCTTCAAATAATTTCTATGAAAAATTAAAAGAGAAGCAAAATTAACAAGGTTTAAGGTAAATATTTGTCAAAGATAGAGACAGATTCAGGTAGAAAAGTTTCTATTGATGCAATGCTTTCTTGATATGAAGATTCAAAGACAGGAAATTATGTTTTACTTTTAGATTCTTCTTTATTTTGCTTACCTTACATTTTCATCAGATCTTCTGCTGCTGTAGACATACTTTTTTAAGAAACTTAAATTGCCTGCTGCTGACTCTTTTTTTTTTTTTTTTTTTTTTAAATTGATTCACCCCAAATAAGGCGGGAAGCCACTAGTACACAAGGGGTTACAGAAGATTTGGAGTGAGAGCAGATAGGAGCGATAGAGGAAATGATGAGGAGAAGGATAGTGGATAGATCAAGGCAACTGGAGATGTCGATTGGCATTACATTTGAATAGTTGGAGATTATAGCTGTCAGGGAAACAAGAATAGGGAAGGGAGTTCCACAGGCGATATATAAATTTTCAAGATACCATGAGATGTCAGCCCGAGCATTTGTGTTACAAATTAATTCATGCTAAGAGCTATTTCCAAACCAGTGTAGACATATAGTAGCATAATATGCAACCTGATTTGTGATGTATTTTTATTATAATGCATGTTGGGGTGGGTATTGTTGTTTAATTTAGTCTGTACTGCAAAGTCTCTGACCAAAACCAAAATGGTGTCATGCTTGAGAAATTATCATCAGTGTTTTACCATCATTTATGTCTTATTACTTTAAATATTTTAGTGGATGCACCTTGTTTGAGTAGATGCTGCATTAAAAAAAATAAACAATGTATATTATGGCTGTAGAGTATATTTTTTCTATAAAGTCTATCAATTATATTGGTGTAATTTATACTGGTTAGAAAAAAAAACAAACAAAAAAAGAAACCTCAAACATAACTCTTCACTAAAATAACACTTAGAATAATAAAAAATATCAGATTTAAAATAAAATCTATTAATTCTTTGGAAAATTATTTGTTTTTAGTAAATGTCAATTTCCTATTTTTCCAAAAACTGGGCCAGTACAGCCAGGTAACAATGCTATAGCAAATGCAGCAAGGGGCAAGAAGAGACTTTTTCTTATTGAAATTATGATCATATAAAATATCACTTTTCTCTACTTAGTTCAATCCTGCATATGCTCTTAATACCTCATCTTTTTAGTGTTAGATTAGAAATTATAAGATCCAGATCATTTATTTTATTTTGAAATAATAGTCTATAATATTATTAAACTGACTGGACAATATCAAATAATGAACAAGTATGACTATACTGGAATTGCTAATGGCTGCCATTGATAGATCTTTGTGGAGGATATTCAGTGTCTCTTCTACATTCAGATCCCCACCCATGATTACAAAAGTTAAGGGATGATGTTCATGATTTATCTTTGAAATAAAAAAAAATCCATTGTTGGACCAAAAGTGTTTATCCCCTGCACATCTATATATCATGCATTCTGCTGATAATACAGGCATTTATTGCAACATTTTGACAAAAATATTAACCTTATAAATGAATCTGTTTTTCCTGATTCCCATAAACAATTTGGGTTGTCAATGCACATGTACTGCAGCTGTTGCTGCATTGGGTGTGTCTAGGGCAAGATAGCCTGACTGAGCCCATCCCTCTTCAGGCTGGTTTTGAATTCAGATGTGTTTTTCTTCTAGACTGGTTGCCAAGCATGACTAAGAGATCCCAGTTGGTCCTGCTATTTAACCCATAACTAGAGGGGAAGAGGCAAAGGGAATTTGTGTGAAAGTGAATGCAACAGACTAGGCTGGAATTTGAACTTGGCTTGTCAATGTCACTTTCCATTACACTACCGGTACATGCACAAATCTAAATTATTTAAATCATGAATAGAAAACGTAAAGAGAAAAGGAAATGTGCTGGTCAGGGTTATTGACACAAAAAGTGGGATCAGCAAAGCTGAGTCTATTTATTCTCACACTATTGACCTTGGAAAAGACATGAATCCATCACTTGTCCCCTCCCCCACCAATGGATTAAATAACAGTAGATTAGGCTCTCTAGCCTTAGGTGGAAACCACTCTAAGAGAAGGAATACTGAATTCCAGGTTACAAAGAAAACAACAGGGAATCCATTTTATTATTTTTCTTAAGAGTGCATGGCATTCTTTACATTATTCAGACTACTGTCCACATCTTTGTCGCCATATTTATTATGTTTCGGCCTTTCAGTAACTATCTATATTTCTGAGATGAGGTATGTACATTATTTGGATTATTGTCCTCATCTTTGTCGCCATACTTATTACAACGTTTTGTTCAGGTGGTTGGAATGTCGAACTGAACCCTTTATTTCGCTCACTGGGGTAGACTGTTCTAGTTCCACTGCCTTAACCAGGTATTGAACTCACACTCTTTGGGTCCTGTCACTGGATCTAACCAACACCATTTATCCACTGTGCCATGTGTCCCTTAGGATATCTGTGTATGAATTTTTGGGGATTATAAACCTAATGCCTTCAGACTACATTTTTTTACCAGTACTCATATTGCAATTTTTTTGCTGTTATCATATCATGTTTTTACCAAAGCTCATATTGCAACTTTTGTTGTTATTATCGCTTTTCTTTGGCACTCCTTATTACTGGTTCCCATATTGTATTCATTTCTATGCTTGGTCAGCTGAAGAGATTTTTGTGGCCTAATATATGTGCTGATTCCTTAAGTTTACAAATTTTCCAATGGTTTTTCTTGTCTTTGATCTCAACCTGATCCCTTCTCTCTCCGTATGTGGTCAGCCATGCCTGATTTTTCCACTTCCCCTCATGTTACAGCTTTCTGGTGTTCTTGAAGCCTTACCTTAAGGGTGCATCCTGTCTTCTCTTTATATTTCTTTCTGCAGCTGCACAGGATAGCATACACACATTCTTTAGTCATGTTCTCCTCTATGGTCTACCCGAGTGAGTGAAATAAAGGGTTAAGTTTGACATTCCAACCACCTGAAGAAGGCCAGAGTGTACAACGGCCAAAACGTTGTAATAAATATGGCAACAAAGATGAGGACAATAGTCCAAATAATGTAAATAATTTACATAATACCTCATCACAGAAATATAGACAGGTACAGAATGCATGGCTGTTTACAAATAATAAAGAAAAGGAAATTGGGGAGAGGCATTTTCATTTTGTTTTAATGAAAAAGATTTTACTTGTCTGAAAGAAAGTGTGATTAGTTTCTTATTCCATGAATAACTTAATTTTTATTCAATTTATTAAATTTAAATTTCCTTTTATTATGATTATTTCAAAAATTTAGCAGAGTCTGGCACAAGATCACAGTGTAAAGACACTCAGTGAGGATCAAAGTCAACACAAAAATTAGTCTCCCTTGATAGACACTAAACATTGTGCTTCAGTGGCTGTCATATTTATTAAGTTTAGCAAAGCCATGATAATGAAGTACTTAATGAGAATCAAAACTATTTATTTGCCATGAAAGTGTCTACTTCTTCTATATACCGTGTTTATTCAGGATATGTGTGGTCATGGCTGTCCACAACTTCCTATACTTTTTAGCAATTATGTTTGTTTTTTTATCCTCCCTATTTCTGTTCTGTCATCTATTTACAGTGTCTTATTATCTGGGTGAGCAGTTTCTTTCCTCTGTCTTGTCTTCAGTATGTCCTGTGAGTGCCAAATTCTCTATGTCCTCTTTCCTCAATATATGACATAGAAATTGCAACTGACTCTTTCAAATTATGTGTGCTCTGATTAGCTTACCATTAATCAATGATAGGGGCCCACATTTCTTTTGGTATACACCAGTTAATCTTCAGGATGTCTGAAAGTGCCTGCTGGGTGCAGTTACAACAAACACTGGGAGGTTCATAAATGAGAAAACTGAAGTCATCCAGGACAATGGGTTGTGGATAGAGAGTAATTTTAAAGTCATGGGTGCTTTAAAATTGATTTTGATACATAAAATGAGGCGTTATTGACGAGAATGTCCGCTACAAATATCACAAGAATTGAGCTTTGAAATATCTGTTTGAAAAATTAAAATATATTTTATAAAACGCATTAAAATGTTTTAATTATTTAATCACACATCACTAGCTTCATACATGGAGATTTTTAAATTTTTCAATCAATAATATTCAGTGTTGTTATTAATTTGTTGGGAACTTTCTTTAGATGATGTCTGTTATCAGGATACAGAGATCAATATTACCATCAAATTACAAAATCAATGTTCTCCAAGACTTTCCGCGATCACAAATACAATGAAAAATCAATTTAATACTACGATAATGATATCTCATTGTAGTCTATATCACATAAAATATCTCAGATTGAAGTTTTAGAAAAAGTGACTTCCAGTTTGAAAGAAATCGTGATGGAATTATTTTTCCACCTTAAATCAGAGCATATAAGAAACAATATCAACAGAAGGATAAGGATTTTCATTTAATTAATAATTTTCTTTAATTGGACCTCTTGTTTATATCTATTGTTTTTCAATAGGTAATTATTTTCAGACAGACACTATAATATCAAAGCTATCTATATGAGAGGGTACTGAAAAGTGCTTGGCACAACACATTTTCCAAAAACTAACTAAATTGCTTTTTTGAAGGGTATTTTGTTTGGGCTGAGAACTTTTCAGCAAATCCTTGAATATATATATATATATATGTATGTATTATAAATTAACTGATTTAAAAATATGGTTCCTTCACCACTCAGGAATTATCATGTTTCAAAAACCAAAGCTAGAAACTTCTTGATTATTATTATATAATATATATGGTCTGTAAATGTACATTGAGCACTGTTTTGTAAAGTAAAAATATCAATAAGAACACTGGATTATATATCTTACTGTTCTTTCTTTTTACTACACACACACACACACATACATATATATATATATATATATATATATATATATATATATATATGTGTGTGTGTGTGTGTGTGTGTGTGTATATATATATATATATATATACACCAGAATAAAAAATAAACTAAGTAATTGGTAAAGGATCAAAGAACAACACTACCTGCTAAAAAGAAAAAGACAGATACCTTCCTAATCAAAAACCTGTAGTGTTCAATGCCTCTAGAAATCAAGCTAAAGGCTTTTTTGGTTCCCAGTACATATTGAGATATCAATTGTCAAAAATATGAGCACTTTACAAGACATTATCAAAGAGTACTAGGTCAGTTTTGTCATTCCTCAAATATATATTGTATCTGAGCATCCTGTTAGCTTTTTAAAGTATTTTCTCTTCACATGACATTGTTGTCAGGAATAGTGTCATATAAAGACAATACTTCCAATGCTGAGATGTGATATTTGGAAAATGATGAAACTGATATAGCACAAAATTCCTTTCATAATAACTTATGAAAGCCCAAAATGACCGGATATTGGACGTTGTATATTTAAATATGAAACAGAAGCCAAGAATAAGTAAATAAAAAAAATATTTCATTGGTTTTAACCAAACTCGTATAAATGAACAACTGATTCTTAATATATATGTGTGTGTGTGTGTGTGTGTGTACATATATATAAATATATATAGGTGTATGTATGTGTATATGTACTCTCTCGACTCTCCCGTCAAATTCGACATATGAGGGTCAAGCAGATCAGTTCCTAGGAAACCGACAGCCCGACAACAGTACATGAGTTTTGATTATAGTGGTGAAGGTTTTGTGCAGGACCATCCACACTTTTTGAAGGGCCAAATACTGAGACCTGGTGCATATATATATATATATATATATATATATATATATATATATATATATTTTAAATCCATTTATTGTTGAAATTGGTTTCATGAGATGAAACCAAAGTATAGCAATAATATTTCTAAAGCAGGCATTTATAAAATAAATTGACAAAACTGTTCCTCCCAATATATTGGAGAAACAAGAAGAAATTAAAAAAAAATGCATCTATGAGCACAAAAGAGACCTCACAAAAAACGACTAATGCACTAGTCATACACAAAAATAAATTCAACCACAATTTTGATTTTAAAAATGCTACACTCATAAAAAAAGAAAATAACTGACGCAGAAGGAAAATCCTTGTGAGTGCTGCCATTGAATATTATCCAAATATTAATCTATGACCAAGCTTTTTCCCAAGATCACTTTTCCTAACAGAATTACTAGTCTCTCAAGCTAACATACCCAAATGTATCAAGATATCAAAAGAAAATGGTTGAATCCATCAACACAACAATAAAAACAATATTTTCACATGTGATAGCACTTAACGTAATTTTTAGTTGACAATATGAACATAATAGCATTTTCTAAATTCTTCCATTTGCGAAGGATATTTTGTTTGTTGTTAATAGTTACTTTGCTTTTAATAAAATTCATTTTGTTTTTGCCTTGGACAAAATGCATTGGCTAATAATATAGTGTTCCTATTGTCTTCTACTTTTATGCATATATATATATATATATAAATAAAAAGAAAGCGCAGTAAGATATATAATCCGGTGTTCTTATTGATATTTTTATTTTTACAAAATAGTGCTCAATGTAAATTTACAAAGCATTAATATTATAAATTAACTGATTTAAAATACGTTTTTTTTTCACTACACAGTAATAACCATGTTTCAAAAATGGAAGCTAAAAGCTTCAAATTTAATTTTGTAATTACATTAAAAACATTAGTTCCATTTCATCATCAAGCAAATTTTGGAGTCCAATCTTTCACTATTCCAATTTTATCTGATTTTGGTGCTACATTTTCTGTCTACTATTCTAAATCTTATAATAATAACTTAATAAACTATGTTATCATTTTTTACAGTCTAGCTAAAATAGTATTAATATATAGTTCTATCAGAGATGATGTGGGGATCAGTTTAATAAAAGAAATATTAAAAAATATAAAGCTGTCATTCAATTCTGATCATATGAAAGAATACTATTTTATGATATCCAATCATTGACAAGAACTTGTGAAGAATACAAGTTTCTTTTGAACAGGTGAATTGTTACTTGATAAAAAGAAAAGTTTGTTGTATTTAATGTCATTTTCCAATGTATGTCATTGAATAATATTTTCTAGTGTGAGAAGAGCTTTTAGTACCTGATTTTTGTTAATTAAAAAGAGATCAAAGGTATTCCCTTAATTTACCTGAACAATAATAATATTTATAATAAATCATGGAAATACAATTATTTAAAGTTACCCTAAAGTACTTCATTGAAAAAAGGGTTGAGAAAAAAAAAAAAAAAATAGCCAGTTGGTATTTGATCCTTGAAATGGAAATTGTTTAATAAAGTAAATGGAATTCAATTCTTAAATGCAGTTATATGCCTACAAATATGTTTGCGTTTTTTTTCATATTTTTGCTGTTAAGAATAAACACTTCCTTGGTTCTTTAAGTATCTACCTATGTATACTGAGGATGGCTGGAGAACAAACCAGTCAAAACAATATAATCAAAACAACAAAGATAAAGATATGAGTCAACAACATCCAGAGAATAATGGCAAAATTTTATCTTGAGAATTTAGATCTTAGTATTAAATTTATTCCTATTTTTTTAATTTACTTTTTATCATCATTTCCAAAAAATTTCTTTCATTTCAGCCACATTCACATCTTAACAAATTTTATAAAATTCTGGAGGGAAATTTGGTTTCAAATTTTATTTGCTTCTTGTCATGGAGATGAGGTTTATTTTGAAAGATAATCAGCCAAAATACTGAAGTATTTACTTTTGTCAGTAGAAAAGACAATAGCAGAAAAAGAAACATTGATGTGGAGGATACCATAATTGCCAGCTTTTCAGTAGAATTGTGTCAGAGACAAAAATATCAGAGCTTCTTGCTGACATGAGAATTTTCCAGGTCAGGGAAAAATGAAGAAAACTCAACTAAAAATATTTCTCTATCATTTCCCATTTAGATTTTAACATTTGATTGTTGATTACTGTAAATGAGAATTCCTTGCTTTTCGGTTTAAATGGTACATGTACAGATAGAATCAAGTTTACCAAAAATTGTCACTTAAACTACAGGATTTCTTTTTTACTGATATAGAAAATCTTAAGAGACAAAATATCATTTTGATGAGCTCTTCCTGAAGTTGAATTCTTGTGATTTTAAAGCATTTATTTTCATCTTTGAGAGAGAGAAGTGGAAAGAGAAAAAGAGACTAAAAGCTAATGTACTCAATATTTAGCAGGGCACAAAGCCAACAGTTACTGCACTTTGCTTAAAAGCTATTCAGTGCAAAGATATTCTGTACACACGTATGTTTATTCTTTGGCATTCTGACTCTTCAACTATGATGATAGGAATGACAGAGAAAAGGTTTTATTAAAATACTCACATTTCTTTGTAGTATCAACCCTTCAAACTCAATGGCTGGATATATGATTTGTACAAATGTTAGGTCAAATGTCAAACTTTTGGAAACCTCAACAAAAGAGGTGGAAACGGAAGTAATAGCTGTTGAAATAGGGTTCTTTTCAAGGGCCCCACTTATAATCCCAGGAAAAAATATACCATCTGGGTGGCAGCTTTTAAATAAAGGACATTTTTCTTTTTACAGATCATATATTTTTATCACCTATGGAAATCTAAAAAAAAAAAATGTAATACTTATTTATCAAGAAAACTTGAGTATATAATTTTGTTTATTTTGTACTCCCAATGTTGTAAAATATCAAAATGCTATATACACATATACATGGTCATATATGGATACACAATGTATGATGATTGCTGTCACACCTGGTCTGATGCATCTGCTATCTATCTATATATATATATATATATATTCTTGATAAATATGTATATATATATATATATATATATATATATATATATTGTATTGTTGATAAAATACCAAGAAGAATCGGTAATGTTATTGGACCTGACCTGGCATCTCAGCATCAGTCACTTTCCTATTACTGTAACATAGTTTCTTTGTACCCCCTTTTCTAAAAAATATTTTCATAGTAATTGTTCTAATGAGCTTTCTTCTTTGGTAACTTGACTTTATGAATTTAAGTTCACTACTAGATTGGTAACAAAATCTCATCATTTTATAATCAAAATGACTAAAGATGTTACCATAAATTCTATGCTAACAGTTTTAACACTCTTTGCTTGTGGAAAACACTTCTAGCTTCTGTCAAATTTAATCTTCAAAAATATAAATGCAATGTCAATCGTTATTTTGTGTGTTCTTTTACTGTTCTTGTTCCTTAAGAATGTTTTTTTCTTTTTCTCATATTCTCTCAAGCTGTCCTCATGGCTTTATTGTCTTTCTTGTGGTGAAATGATTACAGCCCCCAAAATTACATATATGATTAAATACAGAACAAGTAGGAAAATTCTTATAAATTCAACTTCAGAATTTTTTGGAAGTGTAACAATGTTAACAAAAAAAAAAGAAAGAAAGAAAACGCAATCCTCCTCTAAACTGCAGAATAAATTTACAAAGGAGCCATTAAAGTGCTCAAAAGTCCAGGAAAACTTGACAAAGAGCGAAATGCAGAAAGATTGTTTAACAATATTGCATTCATTGTATTCAGCACATTTTATGGCACACCATTCTCAAATAACAGTAATTATAGTTGGTGAGTAGCTTATGCGTATCCAACTGCTACCCTTATTGTAACATTGTGTATTAGCTGAGTGGATATAGAAGCCCATATCACCTAAAAAACCAGTACTGGCCACCTGATGACTGCACAATAGTACACACAAATCTGCAGTCATGGTTGATCATGTATATATCAAATCATTGTCTAAAATTATAAATGCTCTGCCAAATGGTGTTGAACACTTCTTTTCCAGTGGACCATTTGAGCATACTACTTCGACACTTGCTTTTCTTTGTGTGTTAAAATATATATATATATATATATATATATATATATATATATATATAATGCAACATCAGTGGAATTGAGACTTTCTTGATGCAATCACAACTTTGCTGGGCTAGTCATGTTGCAAGGATGAATGACAAGAGAATACCTATGGTCCTGTAATGTATAGCCAAATTGACAGTGGACAAAGGATTGTTGGACAGCCATGGCTCAGGTACAAAGACAAGCTAAAGAGTAACCCCACTCACAGCTGTGAACGTATCTCATAGTAACTTCAAGCGAGTTGCCCTAGATAATTTAACTGGAGGTATTTGTGCCACGATCGTATCAGAAATTTTGAAATCAGTTGTATTGATAGTCGTAAGAGACAACAGTAAAAAGTCTCAGCAAATATTCCTCTTTCTATGTCCCAAGATCCTTGCTGTGACACAATATGTGGACTTCTATGCAGGTCACTAGTGGGATTGAATTGTTACATATGGCACAAACATAAAAACTGAATGAGGTTCAACAGGAGAGTCCATCATCATATGTATGTGTGTGTGTGTGTGTGTGTGTATATATATATATATATATATATATAAAGCTTGGTATCCAATTTTATATTTATATATGCTCTATCCCTGATATTGAGCACTTTTAGTCGTAAATATAGCATATCTTAAAACTATATATATATATCGTGGGAAAAGTGATTAATATTGGTATATTTTTCCATCAGTTATTTCAAGCCAATATCCTTATGTTTGTTGTTTTAATCATTATATTTTAACTGATTAATTCTTCAACGTTTCTCAAACATCAGCCTCAAAAAAATCATGAAAACAATAAAGATATTATTTGGAATAATTCATAGCATTTCATTGTATATATATATTATATATAAAATTGTGCATTTAAGAAGCAGTCCCCCTTTTATACTAGCAGAAATGAGTAAACTATCTGAAATGTACTGATCAAAACAACAAAAATAAAGATATTTATCTAAATAATTCATAGAATAAAGACAGTATTTTACGTCAGGACTTCTAAATAACACCTGCAAGTTCTATTCTGTGAAAAATAGTGTTATTTGCATTTATTAGACTTAATCATGAAAAACTGTTAATTAAATTAACTGTTCCAAATTATTCCATATTCAAGGAAGGCAGATAATGTCAAATTCTTGTTTGAAAAAACGAGATCTTTACATTGCGTAAAATCAAATTTCATGAAAAGTGAAAAAATCAGAAAGATTTATTCGTTTGATAATTTACAAAGAAAGGAATTTCATTCTATAGATTTTGTCAATTTCTGTTACTAATTATTCTGACAAGTGAGTATAAAAATTTCACTAATATACGACTAATTAAAGATAATCAAAAATCAAAGATGATGAATAAAATTGAGAAGTGAGTGAGGACGAGCAGTTAACAGCATAACAAATAGAATTGACAAACTAAAGTCTGGCTTGGTCTGTTTGCATTTAATTTGTACTAATACACTTGGAAAAAGAATGAATCCATTTCACCCTACCATGGGTAAGTAATAATTTCATTGGAGACCTTTGGCCCTGTATAGTCATTCAACAATTAAGATACATTTAATATTCATTGATAAAGCATCCAGAGCTATGTTCAATTTGATTATATATATATATATATATATAAAATGGATTCTTGACAAGTGCAGAATATTTCATTTGTGTTTTTAGATTTCTTTAATTAACTCACACACAAACTGATACTAAATGTCACAAAAAATAAAAATAAAATAAAATAAAACGATTGATGTAAACACTTCTGTTTATCTCTCTAGTATTAAAGCCAGATTTGATATGTTTATCAAACTTTTCTTGCTGAAGACAGTTTGTCAAGATTATCATCCTTTTTTATTTTCTTACTATCTTCTGTTACTTTTCTCTTCGAATGCCATTCATCAAATGACCCACATTTGATAACATACTTACAGTGCTGGCTCTTCTTATCTTGAAAATACCTACCCCCACCTGCCTGCCAAAAAATTGAATAAGCTAGATATAAATAAAAATGATGCAAAAGATTTTTCTTTGATCTTTCTTTTAAATAAAACAGCTTAAGACTTCTCAAGAATTCCAAAGACATATCCTAAACAACAAATATCATTAAGACATGTCTTTGTTTCAATTTTAAAATTATTGACTAAAGTTATAAGAACATTACAGATCTCTATTTCATTCTATTGTCTTCTTTAGACATACAATCTCTTAAGTAAAAAGGAGTGTATTTTTACTAATAATACTACTGAAAAGAAATTAGCCAGTATATTAACCAGATCAACTTCAGCCATACAAATTGTTCATCAAGTTACTGTATATGACTTTCTTCAAACTGGTACTTTTCAATGACAGGCTCTCAAAAGATAGGAAGAGAAAGCTGTATAAGGAATTGGCCAAAATATTGCAGTTGCAACAAAATATAAGGAATGCATTTGTGGGGATTATGCCCACTTGGTCTACTAAGATGCCCATCCTATTTCAAGACTATAAAAGCTAGGAAAATTCCTCTTTCTCTCATGTTTTTCAATGAAGAAAGCACTCTACTAACATTTTTCAGAACATGAAGAAATTTTTGTGCATTTTCTGACACAAAAAATTTAAACAGTGTACTGATAGCACAGTACTTCAAATAAGTACCTTTCATTGTTATGTTAATCACTTACATCTCAACTATACCATTCAAATCTTCTCTGGTAGTCTACAAAGAATAGAACAAATTAAGACATTTCTGAGAAAAATAATTTTTTTTTAAATTTGGTGGAAGTATTGTGGGCTCACTGCCACTAGTGGCACTGTATCATGATTATAAATGTTTAGATTTCCTCTTTCTCTTTTCATTCTAGAATGTGGTAGGTAGAAGACTTATCCAGCTTTCCCTTCTAGGCAGAATTAGTCAGCTGGCTACATGGTAGAATCTCTCACATGCATACACATTCAAACACACATATGACTGCTAACACTAATGTTTTTCCTTTCTTTTTCAGCTGTATACACACTCATATATTTTCTCTCTTTTGTCAATCATTTATTAGATATACAAAAATACATGAAAACATTGCCATGTTGAAATTCCTTCCTTCCAATCATTTCACATTTCCAAATTATGACAAGACATTTATATAGGAATAATTTGGCTGCCATTAACAACTACAATAAGTTTAATACTTGAAATAACTTTTGAAATGATAAACACTTGTTTATTATAAAAGGCCACAGAATGAATCAACCAAAACCCTAACCAAAACTCTCTATATTTATTGTTCAAAGCTTGAACCCCCAAAACCCTTTCAAACAGTAGGAGAAGCAGTAATTCTGTGTATCCAAAAGATCTATCAACCTAAAGTTTTATACCATTTAGTTTAAGCACCTGAATATTTTATGAGAGCAGTATCATTTTTTATGGGAAAATAATTTTTATATGTTTTAAAAATATATTCTTAGCATTACTACCAACAATAAGCACTTGTTTAAAACATTAAATCCTATTGTCATTTTTCTACATATCCATTATTCATGACTCTAATTTATGTTTAAAATAATGAGGATTTTTACAAATTTCCCTTTTTTCAAAATTATGCATGTTAAATCAAACCAAAACTGGATTATTATGATATCTTACTTTGTTTCACCAACTCACACAGAGTCGGCGACCACAGACTTTCCATACACACTTATACATTTAAACAAGAATATAAAAATCCAACCAAATACAAAATTATTTTGCAACATATCAATACATTTCACCGACAAAAAACTAGGGGGAAATCTGTAGAATTTCCTCATATACACACTTATACACTTACATGAATAAATGTTACCAACCTACATACACCTACACACACACAAATTTCTTTACTTACACATTCTTATACAATCACAAACTTTAAAATCATAAAAAATCATCACCCATATTTATATGACATGTGTCTGACCAATGAAAACTGCCAAAAAACATTCCAGTCATCAGTCTCTTTGCTTTTTCATTTCTATTCTTGATCTCTGATGAAGCCTTAATAAAGGTGAAACATGTTAGATTGAGATTCGTTTCATACTTTCTTTATTCCATCATCTTGTCAGATTTCTATCCATATCTGACCTACATTTGGTCTGCAATATATATATATATATATATATATATATATATATATATATATACACACACACACACACACACACACACACACACACATATATATATATATATATATATATATATATATATATACACACACACACAACATGTATATATGTATATATATGTGTACACACATATATATATGTATGTGTGAGGTACGGTGGAGTAATGGATAGCGGCTTGACATGAGGCATCGGAGAGCAGAGTTCGAATTCCAATCAAATCCATTATATTCACTTACATGCTAATACCCTTGGGAAAGGTGTGAATCCTCTTCTTCTCTCTCCGACTATGGGTAATTAGCAGGACAGAGTGGGTTCTATAGCCTTGGATGGCAACTAGTCTAGGAGAAGGACAACACTGATTAAAAAACCTGCTGAGAGTCATTTGCGGGCCTTGTGTCACGTAGCGCACCAAATCTCGCTATTCGGCCCTTCAAAAAGTGTGGTTGGTTCTGCACAAAACATTCACCACTATAAACAAATATGTGCTGTTGTCGGGCTGTTGGTTTCCTAGGAACTGATCGGCTTGACCCTCATATGTCGAATTTGACAGGAGAGTTGTGTATATATATGCACACACATATATATATGAACACACACATTGTATATATATATATATATATATATATATATATATATATATATATACACACATACATACATATATACACACACACATATATATATATATACACATATACATATATATATATACACACACATATATATATATATATTATATATATATACACACACACACATATACATATATATATATATATATTATATAAATATACACACACACACACATATACATATATATATATATACACACATATACATATATATATATATATATATTATATAAATATACACACACACACATATACATATATATATATACACACATATACATATATATATATATTATATAAATATACACACACACACATATACATATATATATATACACACATATACATATATATATATATATATTATATAAATATACACACACACACACATATACATATATATATATACACACATATACATATATATATATATTATATAAATATACACATATATATATATATATTATATAAATATACACATATATATATATATATATATATATATATATATGTATATGTATATAGATATATATATATATATATATGTATACACATATGAATATGTACATGTACTGTGGGATACTCGATAGCATATCTGACAGCATAGACAAGGCCCTCTCCACCTATTTGCTCACATATTCGTGTTTGGTGACTTTAACGCCCTTCATATCAAGTGGCTCAAGAATGCTACTACTGACCAGGCAGGCATCCAAACACTTAATTTCTCAATTTCTCAATCCCTCATGCAGATAGTTAACTTCTCCATGCGTTTTGCCCTCAACCTGGGAGGTAAGGCCTCCCTTCTCGATCTGTGTTTTACCTCCATCCCTGAATCTTGTAGCACCACGCAGCTCTGCCCTCTTGGTAACTCCGATCATGCTGTAGTATCTGTTAACATTTCCTTCAACCCCCCCCCCCACAAAGAACCTCCTATCACTAGAACCTCGTTCTACTATCAACGAGCGGACTGGGACTCATTCTGTGACTTCCTCTGCAATGTCCCCTGGGATGTTTTCTTTACACTCCCTGTCCGAGAATGTGCTTCTGAGGTCTCATCCTGGGTTAAAGCTGGAATCAATGCTTTCATCCTCTCAAGGAAATTTAAGGTCAAGTCGTACTCCTCCCCTTGGTTCTCCGCTGCTTGCTCAGCCGCCATTGCTCATAGGAACCACTTCTTTTACCTATTTCATAGTGACATGTCGGACTGCAATGGACGTCTATTTGGCTCTGCCTGTAATGAGCTTAAGCGTGTCCTCAATGAAGCTAAGTCAATATTTGCTGCTCGGATAAAGGAGTGTATTGCATCTCGCAAATTTGGCTCCAAAGATTATTGGTGGCTCTGCAAGTGTGTCCTGAACAATAGAAAACCCTCCATACCTCCTTTGTTCAACCAGTTTGAGGTTCTGACCTCCTCTACCGACAAGGCTGAATGCCTTGCTTGGAAATTCTCATTTAATTCAACGCTCGACTCCTCCAGTGTACCCATACCAGACTTCCCTCTAAGAACTGAGGCCCTATTGAGTGGGTTGCACACAACCCCGTCATTGGTATTGGGCATTATCTCCAATTTAGACCCCCACAAGGCTAGTGGTGGAGATGGCATACCAGCCATTGTCTTGAAGAAATGCACGCCTGAGCTAGCGCCCCTCCTCTCTAAACTATATAATTACTGCCTCAAGGAATCCTGTTTTCCTGACTGCTGGAAGTCCTCATCCATTGTTCCTGTCTTTAAGAACTCTGGAGACCACTCTGACCCCTCTAATTACCGTCCTATTAGTCTCCTACCCATCTTCGGAAAATCTTTGAAACCTTAATCAATGCCGAAGTGGTTAACCACCTTACCTCACACGACCTGCTCTCAGACAAGCAATATGGTTTCTGCTACGCCCGATCTACAGCTGATGTGCTTACGGCTATCACTGAAACCATCTACTAAGCCCTTAAAAATAATGTTGAGGCTTGTGCTGTGGCCCTAGACATCTCGAAAGCGTTTGATAGGGTTTGGCATGCCAGTCTTCTTAGCAAGCTCCAGGGTTATGGTATTACAGGTCGATTGTTTGACCTAATATAATCATTCTTGTCAAACCGTGAATTGAAGGTTGTTCTCAACGAATTCTCCTCCAGTTCCGATCCCACAAATGCAGGTGTTCCCCAAGGCTCCATCCTTGGCCCTACTTTATTCATCAACGACCTTCCTGATGCCATAGATTCCCAAGTTGGCATCGACTCAGACGACACTACAATTTACTCCTGCCTCAAAAACAAATCTAGTGTTGCTGACAAAACTAACCTGGTCGCTCGTCTTGAAATGGACCTCCAATTGGTTGTTAATTGGGGCAAGAATTGGCTTGTCAACTTTAACGCTGGAAAACTAAACTACACTCTATTAATCACCATAGAGATCCTTCTCTGCCACCCATTAGAATGTCTGATAGTCAACTTCTTGAGAGCAACTCTCTGTGTCTGCTTGGTCTCACGTTGAATGCTGACCTGAGATGGAACAAATACATTGAGTCAATTGCTTCGTCCACTGCGAGGAAAGTTGGCTCTCTGTGCTGCGCCAAGAAATTTTTCTCCCTGGAATCGATCCTCCAGATCTACAAATCAACAATTCGCCCTTGCATGGGGTATTGCTGCCATATATGGTCTGGGACACCTTCTGTTTACCTTGGAGTTCTTGACAAGATCCAGAGGCGGATATGTAATATAATTGGCCTAATCTGGCATCTCATCTACAGTTGCTCTCTCACAGACGTGCCATCACCTCTGTCTTTTTTACAAATACTTTTATGGTAATTGCTTCGATGAGCTGCTTTCACTGGTTGCCAGACTTCATGAATTCAAGCACCGTATGAGGCTGGCATCCCACTCTCACCCGTTCACTGTAGAAACTTTTAAATGTAGCCGTCTCTTCTACTCCAATAGCTTCATACCTCGCACCTCTCGCCTGTGGAACACCCTTCCCTATTACTGTTTCCCTGAGAGCTATAATTTCCAACTATTCAAATGTAATGTCAATCAACATCTCCAGTTACCTTGATCTATCCACTATCCCTCTACTCATCCTTTCTTCTATCACTCCTATCTGCTCTCTCCAAATCTTCACACACATACATTATATGCATATATATACACATTACATATACATTATATGTATATATACACACACATTACATATACATTATATGTATATATATATATATATATACACATTACATATACATTATATGTATATATATATATATATATATACACATTACATATACATTATATGTATATATATATATATATACACATTACATATACATTATATATATATATATACACATTACATATACATTATACATATATATATATACACATTACATATACATTATATATATATACACATTCTATATATACACATTATATATAAAGTATGTATATATATATACACATTACATATATATATACACATTATATATAAATTATATATATATATAAACACATTACATATACAGTATGTATATACATATATACAATACATATATATATACACATATATACATATATAGACATTGCATATACAAATATATACATTACATATACATTATATATATATAAGTATATATTACATATATATACATACATATTACACATACATATATATATATATATACACATTACACACACACATATATATATATATATATATATATACACACACATTATATATACATAGATATATACATTACATATATATATATATATATATACATACATAATTACATATACATATATATATACATTATATATACTTCAAATATGTTACACACACACATATCTATGCACAAATATAATTACATAAACGTGTATATATATATATATATATATACATTACAAATATTACACAGACATATATATATATATATATATATATATATATATATATATATATATATATATACATTACATATATATGTTACGTCGTCCCCTCGTCGCAGCACCAACCGTGTCGTTCTATCCCAGTCTACCACGGCAGCAACTGTGACGTCCTACTTTGATTCCCAGTCTGCCT
>OZ010595.1:91796754-91873770 GCA_963932145.1 Acanthosepion lycidas
ATACATATATGTGTACATTACATATATATTTATACATATGCTCATACATTAAGTACATCTCTATATATATGCTCATACATTACGTATGTCTTTATATATACACTTTTACACTATGTATATATTTATATATAATCTTCTGCATTATATATATACACATATACATATATACATATATATATGTTTATTTTATATATATATATATATGTATATATATATATATATATATATATACCTGTATATTATGTATAACATTGTTATATATATATCCTTATATATACACAGATATTTATACACATATACATATATATGTTTATATATCCACACAGACATGTATATATATATGTATATTTTAAACGTTCTGATGCCTTTGTAAAATTTCATTTTATTCTTTTCTTCTGTATAACTGTTACATTCCTCATGTTGACACTTTGGTTTATCCTGTCTTTTACTTCTATGCAAGGATTTTTGCCAAGGACATGCTTTTTTGTTTATTCAAAATCTAATATGACCACTGAAATGAATGTTGGTAGTTGTTGTTTGGGTCTAACAGATCCCCAAAATTTAGAAAACTTGGAATGGACACTGGGATAAGTGTGTAAGATTCCCAGAGAAGTTCTTTAAAGATAACTATGGCATCATTTCTCCAGGAAGCTTACTTTTATCCTAATATTAAATTGTTGAATACTTTTCAGGCAAACTTCTAAATGAAGTTTTTTCTTTGCTTAATTAAATAATTATGGATTCAACATTTTGTGCCCTATGATCAGTGCTTAAAATGCTAATTTTGAAGATAAGCAGGTTTAACAAAACATTGTAATCTTTCATTTCCACATTATTTTGCCTAATCTCAAAATTACTCTTAGAAATTTTGATAAATTTAATAATAGTAATATCTTTCCTAACTGAAATATCAGTGCAACACAATCTTCTCATCTCCCATTTTCATGTCATTTGAAATTGGGCTCAACTAGACTTGATGTTTATAAAAATATAAAAATCGGTTGGTTTTTCTCAACTGGAAGATGATTCACTATTCTTGTTTTTTGTATTTGAACCTCTGTTTGGTACAAAGCTGAGCCTTGTATTCTTACATTTCCTAAAATGATTCTCTGATGATCGTCTAAGCCATTGTGTGTCATGGATAAACAAGAGAAAGAAAAAGAATGATAAAGTAGACAAAACACATATCTTCTGAGTTGAGAAAGAAGTCAAGTCAATTGTTGAGCTAATCTAGGAAAACTTGAATACAAACAAAATCACCAGTGTTCAAATTTATTCATGCAATAGTTGGTTATTTTATAAGCATGCTTCACTGAGATCATTTGAGGGTTTGACCTGATTGTGTTATTTTACCCTCCCCTCTTCCTTCTTGACATGTTCCTAAGTTTAAGTTTTCAGTGCACTGTTCGTGGGGACAATTAAATATATGAGTTTGTAATACAGTGCTTTTGTTGAAAATAAATGGTCAGTTTTTACTTGTCGCATATCTCACAACAAAGCAATGTTAAAAAATCTAATTCTTGTTTTAGTTTTAATTTTCTTTAATTTATTCCATTGTTTTTAATAATACCCTTCACCGTGTACAACACTATTTTTAATTGTATAAACATTCTTATTATTAATTTATTTTTTCTTTCATCTTTGTATTGGAATATTGAAGCCGTTTCATATTTTGGGACCATAGATCAGAAACAGAAAAGTAAACTTCAATAGAATTTGAACTCATATCACATATCAATTATACAACTGATTCCTTACTAATTGAACCATCAAAATCATTGGAAAGAAAAATTCAAATTTTAACATTGATCTACATTTTTCTCATCTGATTTCCTTCATATTGCTTTTGAATCTAGCAATAGAGTAGATATAATTTTGTGTGAATCTTTTGTTTGAAGCACTAACTAAACCATCCATCAGGATGTTCCATCACATTCATATCATTCTTCCTGGTGTTTTCTATGGGTGTCAACATAGTTGGGATAAACCTTTTCTAAACAGAAATTATGATCTGGAATTGAAATGAAAGCAGTCATAGCACCTACCTTGAATCCATCATAAAAATCCAAGATGTGGAGTTAATAAATACCTCAGTGTATGGATCAGTTATATCAAATTTAGTAAAGGAGATAAGGAAATTGAATACAGAATAGTCTGCATGAGGTGTAGTTTTACCAAACTGCTTCTTCTTCTATGCACCATGTCTGTTCAGGATATAGGCAAACAGATAAATTTTAAAAATCTAAAATAACTATAACAGAGTCGTTCATGTGTGTTTATAAAAATTATTATGACAAGGAAATGCAAATTTTATCACAGTTACAATAAGTTTGTCTTTGTAATTTATCCCTGAAGATGATTTTTGAAAAGGTTGAAAGTACTTGGGTTAAAAAAAACAAAACAAACTACAGTGACTTCTTTGATGAATCTCATGTTGATATCAAGAAACTGATCAGACAACTGGAAAAGGTCAGTACAAAAATAACTAGACACAATATATCTATATTATATAAATATATACATATATCCATGTGTATAAAAATATATATAATATATAAATAATGCATATTTAATCAATGTAGTGATAATGAGGATGTCTATGCTGATGACCTAGGTATTCCTAGTTGGGATAAGAATGATCTTGAACAAAAAGTCAACATACTCTACCTAAGTGCTCCAAGAAATAAGACTGAAGATCAACCATTTCTAAACGAAAACTATGATCTGGAATTGGGATGAAAGCAGTGATAGCACTTACCCAGAATGCATCATAAACATGAAGGATGTGGAATTAGTAAATACTAAATACTTGAAATACCTCAGCATGTGGGTCAGCTATTATAAATTAAATATAGGAGAAAAAGAATTTGAAAATAGAATAGATTGTACCGGAGGTAGTTTCACACAATACT
This sequence comes from Acanthosepion lycidas, assembly GCA_963932145.1. Lineage (NCBI taxonomy): Eukaryota > Metazoa > Mollusca > Cephalopoda > Sepiida > Sepiidae > Acanthosepion > Acanthosepion lycidas. The sequence continues at coordinate 91,799,667 of OZ010595.1, forward strand.
GCAAATTGCTACAAAACAAAATATCCTGAAAACATGAGTCATGTTCATAAATGGACTTATCAGATTAAGATTTTTATAGGGATATCATGCATGGCACTAAACTCATTCAGAAATATCTCAACTGTCAGCTATAAACAACTGCTTCCTAAGATCAGTAGTGAAAAAAAAACACTTTCAGTGAGTAAAGCCTGAGGGTCTTAGCAAAGATCATTCTGCTTTGAACATTATGGACTGGCACTACAGAATTACAAAGAACTCTACCAAATTACAGAAACCACATCACTTGATGACTACCAGCAGCAGTAACAGCTAAAATGGATAGCACATGTAACTTGAAGAGAAGATAATGACATAATTAAGATGTTAATATTCCACACCATATTAAATAGAATGTTCAGAAAAAAGTCCCCCCCCCACATCAATATTGGGAAGAGTGATAGCAATTACTAGACTTGAGAAACCTATTTTTCTGAAAAAGTGTTTCAAGAGAAAGATTTTATAAATTTCAACCATAAACCGTACTGGCTGCTCGGTCAATGAATGCCAAATATTTCCTTATAGTGGAATGGCTAATTATCATTTCAGGAGTTTTGTTTACAGATATGTTACAAGACAAAAGGTGAAAATTCTGTCTGACTTGAAATAATTAGGCTTTATCCATGAAGTATCTTTTTGAATGACATCTTTGCAGTTCAGTGCCAAATTTGGTTTGTTAGATTCTGGCATTGACCACATCCAATATCCTGATGCTGATGTCTTCATTCTAACACTGGCAGGAGTGGGAATTTTTTTCTATAATTTGGTCATTACTGTTTTGCATTTAGAGTTGTCCTTCTCCGAGACACACATCCAGTCTGTCCTGCTATTTAATCCATAGCTGAGGTAAGAAAAGAGATAGATTCATACCTTTCCTAAGGCTGTGAGTGATTAAATGAATATAAAAAATATTACACTTTGTCCCAGTTAGATCTCATTCTGATTCATTCTGCATGCTGTCCAGATGTGAATGCTTCAAAGGCAGAAAATGAAATAACAAAAGTTGTTTTCTGCACATTAGGCTCCACACACCATATCTGTTCTACAAAGTGAGATCTGGCAGTGGCCAATTGAAAATGTTCCCACCAGTAAAAGACACGTCACTGGGGAGCATTAAACCAACTTAAAAGCAGGCTCTGAGGACGACTAGAACAAGTTGCAGCTGCTGGTCGTCATGCAGGGTGATGCTTCTGCCATCACCGCCATCAGCTTGTCACCATAATAATAGATTTGTGAGCTGACCATCACACAGAGCACTACTACTGCCATTGTTGCTGCCACCACTCAACATGACTACACCATCTCAACGACTGTTACTGGCTTGGCCAACCAGCTTGGCTATACAGTTTCGACTTGAAACATCTCAACCTCGACTCCACCCTGAAGAGCTATCCAGCTTCAACTTGAAACATCTCAACTTCGATTCCTCCCAGCTAAATTCATTGATTACAACACCTGCCATCACCTTGACCTACCTCAACTAGTTTGCAAAGCATTCCTTTCACAGTTGACACCGGCAACCTCCACTCCACAGAACAGGCCTACCAACGCTCACCATCACCTCAGCTTACCTCAACTCGTGTAGAAGGCATTCCCTTCACAGTTGACATCAGAGACTTTCATTCAACAGAAGTACTATCAGCACTGCTGTCACCACGGCCTACCTCAACTCATTTACAAGGTATTCCCTTCACAGTTGACCCTGCAACCTCCATTCCGAAAAAAAAAGGGCTACCAAAACTACGCCAATCTGACGTCACCCCAGTTCAACACAACAGGTCTACCAACTGACCTCGATCAACCAAATTTGCACTGACCATCTCCTGTGACCTTGGCCACACAGCCAGAACAAATGGTTCAACTCCTGACACTATGTTAACTCCTGATCACTATTTCTGTACTCTCTACCAATCATAAATGTTGTTCAATCTAATCCTCATTATTGCTTTCTCTAACTACCAAACACTTAATATATTAGGTTGGTGCAAACATAATGTCATTTTCTCACACAGTAACATATGTGAGAAAACGACATTATTTTTGCACCAACCTAATAACACAAACTTGACTCGAATTTGAACCTGGCTCTCCAATTTCTCATTCTGAGCCACTATCCATTACACATCCTGGGCATTAATGAACCTTGTTTACTTTTCATCTTAGATTTCTTGCTTTTTATCATAATTATTTTTCTCACTACATCAACTCTGATCTTTTGCCTACACAATTCATATTTCAAAATAAAATTAATTTATACACTTGGAAGGCTTTTTAGCACAAATTAAACAAAATACAATTTCATTTTCATTGTTGTTTGTCCCTCAAAAGTCAGATTGTTACTGTTGTAACCTCGGGAAAGTTACTGAATGAGGAATAACCAAAACAGAAGTTGGAAATGAAATGGTAATCTTTATAGCATTAACAAAATACAATACTTGCCAGTGGCATGAAGTAGGTAAACCACTGCTAGTGGTGGATTGCTTAGACAGCATATTATGCCTCACTTACAATTGTGTCCAACATATTTATTAGGATTGGGACATACCCATTAGTGTTCATAGGTATGACATATAACAGTTACATTTTACAGTTTTTGTTGTCCCAATTAGATTTGAACTTATTTCTGGCCAGATCAAAGTTTCTTTCTTACTGTTGACATCAGGTAAACCAAAAAGCCTGTCACATGTTACTTGCAAAGGAAAGAGCATTGTTATATAACCCCTGTTTCTCTGATAGAATACATAAAGAGAAATTATTGAGCATGATACTCCAACATCTAACTTTTGGGTGCTTGCCTGACAAGAATGTCATCTGTAGCAATTTAGTCAGGAAGACTAAATGGCATGATAGTCTCAAATCTATGCATCCATAATTATACCTTCCTCATTCAATTCATTCATGCCCTAGTGTTTATTATCTAGTTGTAGGTTTAATAGTCTTTATGTTGTCTGAATTATTTAGATGAAGCATTTTCATTAACAGGATTTTCTTTTATTTTTATGCTTGTTTATTAATGTGATGCTCAGATGATTACATTCTGGGCAGCTTTTATAGACTGTTGCTAGTCCTGGGTATGATGATAAACTACATTTGACAGCAAGGCCTCTGATCAAGAGATTGGAGGTTTTGTGGGGTGGGGAATGACCTCAGCTGTTGTTGTTCCCAGGTCCACCCTAACCCAAGGTGGTAGCACTTGTTAGGGTCCTGGCTATGGGCAAACAATGACCCCCCACCAAACACTATAAAAGTATAAAAATGCTAGCAATACATCATTATATAAAACAAATTACCAATGATACATATTTATTTCAGAGTTACCAACAATATATTTTATTTGTACTTGGAGCCATAAAACTGTGTTCAAAATATTTAGATTCTGGCATTAAATAACCTATAGATATGCTGCTAAACAAAATAAAAAAAATCCTGAGTGTTGTGATATAAAGGTGGTCAAACTTCTTGTAAATAAACAATATCCTGTTGGAAACTATGTTAACTTGACCACATGATAAATATTCCATTTATCAAAGACTGACATTTGTTTCCTAAAAACCTAATCTTTTTGACTTGATGAAGTATAGAAAACTTGATAATGTCTGTATCCAGGAATTATTTCTTACTCATATGTATGTATATATATATATATATATATATATAAAACTTATTCTTGCAGTGAAGTGGCATCTTCTGTTGGTCAATAGGAAAAATAATCTTCAAGAAAAATGTCATGACTATCTTTGTTAGACCAGAAAAGAAATATGGCAAAGCAAATTGACAGAAGAAGAAAAAAAACTTTGTTATTTCTGTTTTCTAAGGAGTTGCTGGCAAATATATATTGAGGAGTAATTCTTTTGAGAAATGTCAAGTAGAACTTTGGCAGGCAAAAACAAGATATTTTTAGTAAAGGAGGTGATTTGCTGGATAAAAATCAGGAAAGATACGAGATAACAGTGATATATTGATAATTATGGTTATGGAGGTGGTGCTGAAAAGTTCTTGTCCTGACAAAGAAGATGTTCCCTCATCCAGGTATTTGGTCAGATTTTAGTAAATTAGTCAGGCTAAGAACTTTTCGGCAGCTTACTAAATATTTTATAGGAGTGCACTAGTTTTAGGTGAGAAAGGGGAAACCTCTATATAATATGATAGGATATGGTTAGTGGTGGAGATAGTTGACGGTTTCCTTCTGACACCAGAGGTCAGTATTCAAGTCTCAGTAAAAGCCAGGATTTCAAATACTGATTCTCAACAAAGAAGGCCCTCCTAATCTAGAAGATGGCATGACACAAAATTCTTACACCCATTTCCTCTTTATTTAAGCTTAGTGTGAAAAAGGATAAATTTCTCACATGTATTTTTTAAAGTTCCTTCATAGTTCGGTATCTTTTGCAATGTTGTTTTTCCTTTGCAAGCTCTGAAGTCATTAAACTTTGTTTTTTGATCTGTCAAATCAGATATATATTCATTTTAAGGCTTCAATCTTGCAATGTGTCTATTTGCAACTTTGAAATAGAGGATATTTCCGACAAAAATACAAGATGTCTTGAATGAAGATATCTTGAAGAAAGTGATAATCATGTGAAAATGACCACTCAGCCTACTTTAAAAAGACATTGCTAAGGAAAATCAAATGAAATTGGAAACAAAATATATGTAATATATGTAATATATATATATATATATATATATATATATATATGTATGTTAAAAAATGATATATGAATTTTATATATCAAGAACAGTTTTAAAAGAAGAAATGTATGACAAATTGGAAAAAAAAGTTTTTGTGTCACATTTCATCCATTGGGACTTCATTGGACTGTGTTTGTTTACGTTGTTGTGTCTGGACAGGCACATAAAAAAAAAAGATATGGTGTGAGTTTTAAAATTTAGAAATAATTCTTTTTGCTACATCCAAAACTGAATTTAAAAACAATAAAAAAACCTAATCAATACAAAACAAAACAACAAGCCAAAACTTGAAGGAGGAATTTACTCTATCACCTGCAAGGATTGCTAGAAAGAATATATTAGAGAAACTTCAAGTATAATAAAAGATTATATGAACACAAAAAAGACATTTTAAAAAATAACACACAAAATAAACTGACCACATTAATATGCTACTCTAATTAAAAGATAAAAATGTTGAGAAATTTCTTTCAAAAATATATATTTCTAAAGAAGTGATAGTTTTTTATTTATTAACCTGAAAGATTTTATTACTTAAACATTATTTTTAGTGGATACCCATATTTGAGTAGATGTTCCATTTATTTATTAAATAGTATATTTATTTATATTAGAATGAATATTTGAGAAATCTTATTTTTCTCCAGCTCTCTGTATTACTGGTTACCATACTGTATTCATGTCTACGTTTGGCTGGCTCAGGAGATTTTTATATGTGCTGATTCCTTAAGTTTTTATATTTTCCAGTCATGTTCTCTGTGTATTATTTCAACTTCATCCCACAGATAGTGGTGATCTCCCTTTTTTCTACATATATGGTCTAAATAAAGGTTTGGTTTGAAATTCCAACATATATCACCTGAAGTAGACTGGTGCATACAACGGCCGAAACAGCCAAGCTCTGTGATACATACAATATCACTGATGATACATGTATATATGAATTAATTTGAATTCTAGTGTCCCCCCCACCAAGAAAAAATGCCAAGCAAAAAAGCTTGTTTATTGTTTATTGAGATCCAATGCTTGATAATAATTGATATGATTAAAAGTCTTTCGAAAAAAAAAAAAAAAAACAACAAAATAAACCACAGACTTTGCACAATTTTATTGATGAGAGAAAAAGAAAAAGAAGTTCTGGTATTTTTACTGGTTAATCATGTTTCACATGCATTTGACTTGTTAAACAGATGTTAGTATCATTTGTAACTTTCTGAATTCAAGGAGAGATGACATGTTGAATTTCTTTCTTTTTTTTATCTATATCTAATTTTCTGATGAACCTCTAATAAAAATGAAGAAACATGTTAGATTCATAAAAGTTTCCTATTTCTTTATCTTATCATATATGATGATGATGATGATTGCCAATTCTTTATAGAAGACGACCATCTCTTCTTACATTAAAAATGAAGATTTGTTTGGGAATATATATATATATATATATATATATATATATAAATAATTTCTTGTCTGTCTGTGAATATCTATCTGCTAAACTATTAAGTGGCCTATATCATCCTATTCATAATCCATCTTTGTTTACCTACATTCATATATCTCCATATCTATTGGTTCACATACTCAAATACGTTGCCTGTCGAAAGTAATTTGTTAAACCCATCACAGCCTAGATATATTAAGTGTGGCATTTACCATCAGAAAAGGCCACACACCCAAAAGAGTAACTTCCTACGTTTCTGTTTCATCCGTTGTAATTTCATGGTTTGCAAATGTGAAAATATTCTTATAGAGAAGACAGACAACTTTTACAAAAAATAGGACGAGATTAATGGCAAAAACACGTAAAGCATTTTGGGTTGGGTGAAGAAGAAAAAGAGGCAATAGAAGAAATCAGCTAAGCAGACCATTTTTTTGTTGTTTCTTTTATTTACCTGTTTCTCGGCTTAAATAATCATCTATCAGTTGCTCGCCATCTATAGTTCCAATTTTACTTTCAACTTGTTTCTCTCTCTCTCTATCTATAGTTCAAATTTTATTTTCAACTTGCTTATCTCTCTATCTATAGTTCAAATTTTACTTTCAACTTGTTTCTCTCTATCTATCTCTCTCTCTCTCTATCTCCAGTTTTTTTTACATCCAAATGTAGCTTTGAAATATTGGGATTTATTGTTGGCTGACACACAACCTCCCAAAAATTCGGATTAGGCAATTTCTGTTTGAATTTCCCAAATGAGAAATTATCCTTATTTACATTTGGACTAATATCCTCATCTTTGTTATCATCATCACAGTGTTTCAGCCATTGTATCCTCTACCCTTCATCAGGTGTCAGGCAATGTAAGTAACCTTTAGAGAATTTTAAATTGATCACTTTATTAAACTATATGGATAGATTGTTTTCATTCCATTATGTCTAAAGATATCTTGTCTTGTTCTTTAGTACTGTTCAACTATTGTTTGCACTAAGTCATCTGTACTACCTACACCAGGGATTGAACTCACAATTATTATGTTGCGAATTCAATTCCTGGGCAAGGTAGTAAAGACTTAACATCAATGGAAACAGGATGAGCAATAACGGATCGATACTAAATAAGATTAAGATGAGATATTCATAGATATGGACAGTAGAATAAGAACAGCCTACCCTCATAGTTTAAATAAAGGATTCAGTTTCAAATTCTCTGATGGTTACCCAGTTCCATAGACATCTGAAGAATGTTAAAGGTCACAATGACCAAAGTGTTGTGATAATAATAACAAAGATGAGGACATTAGTTGGAATGGGATTAAGTAGTATTTCGTTTTCGGTCTTTTGTAATTACTACATTTATGCAATGATAAAATCTGTGATACCCACGAGTCATATATCTATATCACTTTTCTATGTTGATATATCTTTTGGTGCTAATCTTTTATTTTCTTGTTTGTTCCACATTGGACCTTTCATTGTTCTATCTTTAAACTACTTTCTACTATCCGCCAAAGAAAAACACACCACATTTAGAGTTTACCTTGTCACTAACTTGATCCTTAATTTATAAAACATTTTTTTCTTCGAGTTGACACATGCAAAGAATTGCAGTTGGGATCATAGAATCATTATAAACTCCTTGATCCTTTCATTAGCTGTATAGTATGTACTTTGCCAGGATTGTCACCCAAGGCTGAAGAGCCAAGTCTACCCTACTATTTACCCAATATTAGAGATTTTAAATTTAGAGTTTTCCTTCTCCTAGACTGGTTACCACCCAAGGTTATAGTACTCAGTCTACCTTGCTATTTACCCATAGCTGGGAATATATATATATATATATATATATATTTATTTATTTTAACCCATTAATTATCTAGAGTAGTACTTCATTATTCAATTTTTTTTTTACACTCAGCCAAACCACTAAACAATGTAGCTCCTGGTCATCATCAGTCAATATCGTGCAGCCACCTTAAGAACATGGAACATGGGCTCTTTCTCAGCCCTACAGCCTCTCTCTCTCCTGGCACCAGTGATGCCTGACCATTCTGGTCCTTTCTGAATCACCTCTGAACAGCTCTTGGTCACTGTAGAGCCAGCCTTCAGAAATGAGGATATGCCATTGATGTTGATCTCAACTGCCAATGTGGGCAATCACAAACTATGGTGTATCTTCTCGGTTACTCCAATCTTGAAGATCTATGCACACTTAATTAGCTTGAAACCTTAACACCCCAATCAAGGCTCTATGTGCAACAATGGATGGGTGTGGTGTAGCAACTCAATAAGAAGTATTTAATTTCTTTATATTTTAACCCTGTTTTAGCGGGTCTGTTCTCCTACCTTCCTTCAGTCAATGAAACTGTATAATTTCAGAATTTTAAACATCTACATTCATTAATTTTTTTTCCCTTGCACAATTATTTTTCTTACTCCTAACATTAATTAATTTTGGTAATTTGATTATTGATTAATTTTCTTTTGTTTGAAGAACTTGTTCTTTGTTCTTATGATGTTCACAGGAAAGAGCATAGGAAATTTCAATTTGTATAAGAAGAATAATTCATCTGTAATTAAATCTAATTTCAGGCAATGAAAATATGAATGGCTATGAGAAGAATTCATTTTAGCATCCCAAAACAAAAGTATGATGCTACTATAACTTGACCGTCGACAATACACTATGGAAGAAAGTCAGAAAAAAAGGCAATGGCAAAAATAATAACGTACCATTTTATTTGTAACACTTTCAACAGCGTAATGATTAATAAAATTTAAAAACAAATCCAAGATAATGAAACTCTTGTGAGTCTTGAAGTGAACTATCTTTTTCTGAATCGCAGACTGATGCTACGGAATTGCAAATAACTTTATCAAAAGACTTCAAGTGGCATGTTTTCTGTAAAGCAAGTCACTTGGTGACATTCGACAACAGCACTAAAATGGATAGCACATTTAACTCGGAGAAAATCATGACATAATCAAGATGCTGACTTTCCACACTATCTTAAATAAAAGGTGAGGAAAGAAATGCCCATCGATACTAGAAAAAGCAATAAAAGATAGTGAACTCGAGAAACTTATTTTCCTGAAAAACTGTTTATAAAGAAAGACTTTTTTACAAATTTTGACCAACAATAATTGTGTTTGGTCAATGAATGTAGAATGTTCCCGGAAAAAGGGACAGTTAATTTCACTGTAGGGCTTATGTAAATGACTGCCTAATTAGCATAGTTAAGGCATAGACTATATAAATGCCGAAGTAGTAAGAGTAGGGGGGGCGTTCAGTATGCAAGATAGACAACTACACCTGGACTGATAAAATACAATGGAAAACACACTTTATAGCACTTCACTCTTACTATTAACAATGGTTAAAACATCAGCTATAAATGATGAGTTCCCAAGTTCAAGTGTTATTTAAAGTAACTGTTTTATTTTGAATTCTATGGCCAAATTGTAGACGGGCAAAAAAAAAAAAAAAGATTAAAAAAAAAAAGAAAGAAATAAAATATATAGAAAAATGAAAATACTTTTTCTTCAGATTTTCAAAATAAGCACTTAAGTCTAAAATACCTACTCACACCAAGAAATGGATTTGAACCGAATCAATACAATGGTTTTTACTGGAAATTTTTATTTGTTTAAAATGTAAATTTTTTTTGTCATTTTTTTTTCTTCAGTTTCTTTCTGGTTTATTCTTTATTCTTTACTTTCTACTTTGACACTTTGTTTCTTCTTCCTTCCTATCTTTCCTTGATTTAAGAAAGTTGGTCTGAGTGAAGACAGTCACAAAATGGAGTTAATTTACAACAAAAACAACCAAATGATGAAAAGAGATTTTGAAATGGAAGTTAAAATGCTTGCTCTCTAATGTGAAGGTATGAAAATAAAGACAGAGAATCTACTTGCTTATTCTTTTCTCAGGAGGACAAGGAGGAGGAGGAGCAGCAGCTTTGCATCTTATCTCAACTACACCCACCCACACAATCTCTCTTGTTTGTTTTAAGTAGCAGAATAGATCAATGGGTGGAGGTTTTATTTATTTTAAACCCCCTCCCTGTTCATTTACACTGAAAGAAGAAAAGAGGCTTTCAAAGAAAATATTAAGGGTTACTTCACTTAATCTTGTAAGAAGTAAGAGGATCTATTAGGTTGAAATCATCTAAAGAGAGTCTTTGGACAAAGTGGGAAAAAAAATCTGGGTAACCTAAATTCAAAGTGAAAATAAAATGAAGGGTTTCTTCAAACTGATAGAATTGGTTGTCAGAAAATATAAGTAAATTAAAAATAAATGCAGAAGGGATTTTTCTGCAGCTAAAACTAAGCAGTTTTATTATTTTGCTCTGATGATACTGTAACCATAATTATTTAGTAAGAGTAACTTAATTTTTCTATATCGTCATGAATTTAGAATAATCAATGAGGATCAATCTCACTACTCACAAGGCACGAAATTGTAAAAAACAGTTTGCTTGCAATTACCACATAAACAAGTCATGTTTGCATCAAGAGTTGCAAAACATGTCTTATATTGCTTTTAGTTTTAATCTTTTTCTTTTTTGATTTTCAGAAATGAACTGCAGATAAAACTGAAAAACAAGTAAAATAAATTAACTTAAATGAATAAAACAAACCACTACTGTCAAAATAACTGCCAGAATAGATTACCCACAATGCACCACTGACCCATATATATATAGTCGAGAAAAATCGAACACTTGCATCCTGACGATTGTGTCTAGCATGAAACAGACTGTCGCCTCTGAGTGTTGACTTCAATGTTCACTTTTATATTTACATATGCTCTATCTCTAATAATGAGCACTTTATCACAAATATAGCACACTTTAAAACTATATATATATATATATATATATATATATATATATATATATATATATATATATATATTTCATTACAAATGACTGATAAGGTACTGTGGTTAGGTTTTACATTTCATTTTTTGTATTCTTATAATTTTCTTTTTTTCTGGGTAGAAATTGTACAAATATTCTGTATGCAAAAATGAAAATAACATGGAAATCTGATTTCAACGACAGCATGCCATTTCCAAATTTTTAGAATGATGAATTGCATCATGGTGCTCTTCTTTCAGACAGTGCCCAACTGACCTAAGTATACTGTGCAGTCAACAAAATATATATATATATATATATATATATATATATATATATGTATGTATGTATGTATGTATGTGTCTGTGTGTGTGTGTGTGCATGATGTTAATTTGTAAATATAACATATATTTTTAAAAACTCATCACATGAATCTCTAAAATTCAGTAACTTCAGTAACTAGTAAAAATAATGACAAATTTATGGCAGGTATTACTATTTCATTAAAATTATCACAACTCTTGCTTTGTTAACACCTGTAGAATATATATATATATATATATATTTCATTAAATATAATGGACAAGGAAATTTTATTAATTATTTATCAAGTTTTCCAGTTGTTCTTACATTTTTCTGTTTGGTGAGGGAATCAAAATCTCTTCATTCTGTCCATTGTCCAAAGCACTTTTGGCCACTTCCTTTCAAGGGTTTTTTATTTTTGTATTGTTAGTTACTCTTCATGTTTTGACTGTTAAAACATGAAGTGGCTTAAAACATATTTAATGAAACATATATATAATATTTATATATATTTATATGCAGAAATATAGTTTTAAAGTGTGCTATATTTATGGGTTAAAGTGCTCAATATTAGAGATAGACATTATTTACATTATCTACATTATCAAGGACACATGGTACAATGGATAAATGCGTTGGTTAGATCCAGTGACAGGACCCAAAGAAGGCGAGTTCAATACCTGGTTAAGGCAGTGGAGAACTTTCAGAGGGAAATTAACAGGAGATAACTGATAACTGACATCCACTAAACAGGGCATGTGGAAGTAGAACAGTCTACCCCAGTGAGTGAAATAAAGGGTTAAGTTTGACATTCCAACCACCTGAAGAAGGCTGGAGTGTACAACGTCCAAAATGTGATAAACATGGCAACAAAGATGAGGACAATAGTCCGAATAATGTAAATAGTGTAGATAATACCTCATCTCAGAAATATAGACTGATATCAGAGATAGAGCATAAATATAAAAGTGATTGCATCTTGCATGAAACAGCCTGTCACCTCTGAGTGTTGACTTCAATGTTCACTTTATATATATTTTTAATACCACTGTTTCCTGACCTGATTCAACTATTAACCATATATATATATATATATATATATATATATAAATGGTTAATAGTTGAATCAGATCAGGAAACAGTGGTATTAAAAAGGGCTCAATACACGTGAAAAAAATAAAAGTAAAAATAACATCTAGAGGTTTATATTTAAAAATCAGGAGATCAATTGAATCTTCTACTTTTGGTTTCAATGTTGTGATTTTTATTAGTTCATTAGTATCACTTTTTAAAAAAATAAAGCGTTAAGAGGTCATTTGATAAAAGTCACCAGAGGATAACATAAGGTTGAAACCAAGGTAGTGGATTCAATTGTCAACTTGCCAGCACTTAAATCCTAATGATCATTTGGTGGTGAGAGTTTACTTGCTAACATATGCATTTTCTTAATTCAATTCTAAATCATTCTTTAAGCATTGAGAGCCTTTTTTTTAATACTTCTACAATAATATAAGTTATTTTATGCTTATCAAATTTCAAAGTTTATATATATATATAGGCATGTAAATTTGGAACAGTATATGTGGAGAGCAATCCTTTCTGTAAACATGCTCCATAATACACAACAGACAGAATCTTTTGCTGAGTTTTCTTACTCACTGATTAGAATTCTTATGCACACCAAAAGGATTTTTTCAACTGTCATCCAATTGCTACTTACACCTCAAATTTGACATGATTAACAAAGATTAAATAAAATCAGTAATTGAAATTTCATATGAAACCATTTTAAAGTTACAGAAGGATAAATGGAGCACTTAAGCAAACCTTCCTTCATACATGCTCTATTAAACAAAGCAAAGAATATGTTTTGAGCCTTTTGAGTTTCTCCAGCTGATTAATTACCATATTTTTTGACTTGCAAGACATACTTTTTTACCTAAAAAATATGTGTGTGACTTCCAAGAAGAATGTAAGGCAGTGCCCAACTTCAAGTAAGCTTGGATGCTCACCTATTTGGCTTGACTGGTTGGGACGTAGATTTGTATGTTGAGTCATTACACTATAATGTTAGCTATCTAATTCAGCCTTTTATATGATGTAACTTCAGTACTTAGCTATTAAACATATTTCCAAGACTATAAACCTTCCTAGAGCCAAGCCACAAGTTTAAACATGCTCTGTTTACTAGCAGCAGTGGAGGACTTTCTACTCTTGACTAGTTGCCATACCAATAAAATCGGATAAGTGATTAATGTAAACAATACGTGGTGCCAGTATGTGAGGGATGCATGGGGAATGTGATGTTGGATGAGAGTGACTTTTTTTTCCTAGAAATTTCTTTCCAATATTACAGTGCATCATACAAGCTGCAGCATCTTGTAAGCCCGAAAATATGGCATTCAATTGATTTCAGAGCGGAACTTGCTAAAATTAATTTTTCTACATCACTCTTTGGATTGTCTTATTAAACTCTTTATTTATGATTGTTCTGAAGACGAAAAGGATTTTCTCAAATTTCATCCAAATCACAACCCAAACATAACATTAATAAAATTAAAAAATACAAAAAAACTGAAACTGAAATTTTATATAAAACAATTTCAAGGTTAAAAGTGACTAAGTATATCACTAGTCACTTGAGATGACATTTTCTTTTTCACTCAGTACTGGCATAAGAGCCACTTGAGGTAGACGGTTATTGAATGAAGTGTATAATATAGAGAAAGTAGAAGGTGAAGATTCTGAAGATATGACAGGGAGATAACAACTGATGCTAGACTTTAAGATAAATGCAGTTTTCAATGAAGAATTCATGTCGGCATCTGTTCTGCAAAATATGAGTTCTTTCTGAGTGAAACATCCTTTATAAAAATGGAATGTTTAGGTTTGGTTTGTTTTATGACATATCAACACCAATGGGTCATTTAATGCTGACAACTTTTTTTCCTGGTAATATTTTGTTTTGTAAAAAATGTAGTTCTGGTAATATTTTTTTTTTCTCAAAAATGTATAGCTGGTAATATTATTTTAAAAAACGTATTGCCGGTAATATATTTTTTTTAAAAACGTAATGCTGGTAATAGTTTTTTTCTTAAAAAATTTATTTCCGGTAATAATTTTTTACAAAGTATTTCTGATATTAAGACCTATTTTTACACTTTAATAATGCTTTTTACCTCAGCTCCGGGTTAACTATTTGTTCATAGCTGGGACCCTAACAGGTGCTACCACCCTGGGTCAGGATGGACCTGAGAACACCAGCAATTAAGAGGTAGTTCCACAATCCTCAAAACCTCCTGATCAGAGGTCTTGCTATTGGATGCAGTTTATCGTCTTACCTAGGATGTGGATGTAGTTTATCATCATACTCAGAACAGGGAGTGTTTAGGGAATGCAGATGATTCAACTCTGTGGATGTAGCAAGGCTGGGCTTGGTTGTAAAGGTCTGGACTGCTTGTACTAAAGAGTAAAACTTGTCTGAACATTTGCTGTAAAAGCAATTATAGAAGTAGTGACAGACTTTCTCTTGGAAACATGTACAATGGAAAATATATATTCACCCACAAAAGGTGATGTAAACAATTTTATACTCTATCAAGACTGGGAAATGAGGATTGATTAACATTGTAGTGTTTAGGGGAACATCCATATAGGAGTCTATTCCAAAAGTAGCTTTTCCTGGGAAAGAACTTTCAGAGTGAAATGCTCTTCTTACCATAGGAATACATAGGGAATGAGGGTGGTTCAACTCTGCAGATGGAGCAAGACTGGTTTTGGTTGCAAAGGTTGCAGTTGCTTGCATTAAAGAATGGAGCTTGTTTGAACATTTGCCAGGGAAGCAGTGGTAGACTTGTGACTTTGCATCTATAAGAAAAGGAGCCACAGATGAACTGGAGTTTCCTGGCTTGAATTACATGCTACACTTGTATGCCTCCCTGTCTCTCAAAATGAATGCCTTTACTGATACAAGTTAACTGTCATAAAAATCTTATTAACTGTGTTAAACTAATCACCTCTTCTAAAACAATTTTTCAATAATGAATTATGAAATATTAAACAGAATAAAGATTTCCTAATCATTGTTGATCAACAAATAAAATGACTTCACAGACAATTAATCATAGTAATTGCATAAAAACCTTGATTTAAGCTACTACAGAAATACTATTAATTTATTTTACTGTAATCAAATGCACTCCAATTAAAAAAAAGACATTGAAAAATATAATACACAGATTTATATATATATATATATATATATATATATATATACTACAGTCTGTAAGAACTGCCTCAGTTTCATCATCAAAACTTTTAACTTGGTCAGCACTAATAACACTTCTCCAGAAAAAATAATTTTACAAAGGATCTATTCTGGTATTCCAGTTGTTGGTCCTTCAGTATACCGTGTCTGCTGATAATTAAAACAAATACATCAATATATATTGGTTATAACATATTTCTCTTGTGAATGTTGATTTGCAATCTGAACAAAGGTGTAATATACAGACAACAAATTCATGGCACCTTCACTATTTTCAGTTAGATTCTTGTTACCAATAAATTGGTTCTCTATCATTCTAACAGCAAAAAATGATTACAAACCAGCCCCCAAATCTATATATGCAGTTAAACAAAAAAACATCCTTGTAAATGGCTAATTGATTAGCTGAAAGTACTCAGATCCAAAGATCATTTGGACAGATTTTACACATTATGTGTCCCGAAAAGAAAGGATTTCTTTTTTCTCAATATACAGGGTGAGATGAATAAATTGTAGTCATTTTATATTTTCTAATTTAACGCATAAAAATCGTTTGGCTTTGATTTTGGCAACTACACAGTACAGTTGGGTCAGTTGGGCACTATCTGTGAGAAAAAGAGAACATGACACAATTCACTCTGCCAGAAATTTGCAAATGGCATGTTGTACTCCTTGGCATTAATGGCAGAAGCTCCATTGTGAACATTTCAGAGTATTTGGGTTTCAATCTGAGGAACCTGCAGAAGATTTGGAAATAGTTGGATGAGTGTAATGGTGAGTATGAAGCCCTTACATCTCGCCACATAACTCCCCAGAATTGGTCAAGAGTTTGGCGATTGGAAGACCTTATGTCTGACAACAGGACTCTACACAATTCCACACAAACAGGAGAACACAGTCATGGCTGTCAGTCAATTTCTGCATCCACATCATCCCTTACACATCTGGTCACTTAACTCTCCAGGCTACAACCCCCTTGATTATTATGTGTGGGATGCAGTTGAGCGAGAGTCCAACAAAACTCCTTGTAACAGCAAAGATGAACTGAAGGCAAGGATTATGGAAGCATTCACCAACTTAAACAAGGAGACAATCCAGAAGAGTTGCAGGAGATTCCAAAGTCGTCTGGATGTCATGGTTCAAGACAATGTCAATTTTATTGAATAAATTTACTCTTTAGTATTTCATATTTTCGTGTAATTTTGGAAATATATATATATATATATATATATATATATATATATATATATATATGTTAAAATGAATTGTCACTAATTTTCATTTTTGCATAATTTAGAAGACAATTTATCCATCGCATCCTCTTTCTGTGTGTGTATGTATGTATGTATATATATATATATATATATATATATATATATATATATATATGCTTTCAAGACAATAAAATCTCAGTCTCTAATGTTTGCATCATAAAATTTAGAATAGGAGAAGAGGTTTATCCCTTGTTTCTTGTTCAGGATTGGGTTTCTGATTCCTTCTAAAGTCTTCTCATTCTCTTTCACTGCCATTAATCCCTTGCACCATAGTGGCATTATTACTTTGTTTGGGGTGAATTGATTTTTTAAAAAGTAGTGCTTAGTGCTATTCTAAAACTTGTGCCGATATATAGGAGCATACAACTTGTTGTGTCATGTTTCTTTAATATATTGTTTGTTTAAAGTTTCGTTTAATTTAGCCCATATTGCAAAGTATCAAATCAAAACCAAAATGATGGCACCCATGACTCATTGTCTTTATAGTCATTTATTTTCAATTAATAGCAATTTCCTATTTTTCCCAAAATAGGCCAACACAGCCATGCAACAATTTTATAACAATGCAGCAGTGAAATCTGATTGAGATAACCGGCCATAACATCTCTTTGAAAAGAAATTGAAGTCAAAGTGCTTTCCACTGAAAAGGCCAAAACATTTATCAAAAAATGACGAGGTAAAATTTCAAATATGTTAAAAGCTCTCAATGGTTCATAAAATGAAAGGATTAAACTTTGCAAGGTTCCTTTTAATTTACTCTTCTTGTATTTACATAATTTAAAAGCATTTTCAATACAATCTGTATTTATTGGAAGAAAGATTAAAAGTAAATACCAAACATAAAGAAATGCCAGCAGCTTATTCATTTGCAGAGCTTCAAAGAGACGGACATTGGAGTATTTTCTGCCTCATCTTATGGCAAAAAAAAGACATTCTAATTATTTTACTAAAATTATACAAGCACATCATTAAGTGATTGTATTTGTTGCAGAAATGAATCATCAATAAAATCAACAAATGATTGTGGTAACTTGAGATTATTATATATTGCACTGAAATAACTACTCATAAAAAATCATTAGGATTTTAATCTCTACGAACTGTACATAAATAATGCAATGAAATAAGATCTTGTTCATTTGGTGTCTGGGTCTATTGTATAGAATTCTCACTTGATGCTGGATTAAGTCTTTGATTAGATTAGAGGTTTTCAGGAACAGGAAACAACCTTTCAATCAATTGCTGTTGTTCCCAAGTTCACCCTCATCTATGGTGGTAGCACCTGTTAGGGGCCCCAGTTATGGGGAAATAGTAACCCCACCAAAAAAAATACTATAAAAGTATAAATATACATTTTAATAGTCAAAATAGCACCAATACATTTTATATAAAAAGACCAACAATACATTTCTAAAGCAAAATGATCATCAATACATTTTATCTGACGTCGAAGCCTTACAATTGCATTCAAAATATATTTAGTTGAAGCCATAAAATTATGTTTAAATTATTTAGATTTCAGCATTAAATAACCCATACTGGTTGATAGGCTGCTAAATAAAATCAACTAAGCAAACAATCAATATGAATGAATTCTCTCATGACTTTAATCCATATAATATCCTACAATTTCTTAAATCAAACTGTATTCCATAATATAACTTCAACAAAACTACAACATAAAACACACATATCACCACCTCTAGTAATTATGTCCACACAATTTCTTATAAATGCACAAAAAAGCTGAATATCATCTACCATGTATTCAATTGTGAAAGCAGAAAAACATTTTATTCCTTCAAAGCTCCCAAGAAAATTAAATTTCTGCATTAAATGACCCATAAGGAATTGATATGCCATGAAGCAAGTCAGCCAACTAATGTATATATTGCACATATAATGTAGATATCTGGCAAAGGGATCTTATTCAGTGCAACTGGAAGTTGAGATGTAATACATAAACATACATAAGATATGTGTACGAAAAGTTTATATCTATAAGAATGCCAAAAAGATTGAAGTCTAAATTACTTACCAAATCTGACCTCATGACAAATCAAATTTTTATTTTTGAAGGATTTTTCTTGCTTAGATTCTTTTCTGCACCCACTTAAATGTTATATATGTGTGTATGAGAAAGGGTGTGTGGCCAAGTGATTAGAACATTTACTTTGTGATCTTGGTTTGTCCCTTGTCAGCCTGATGGTGTAATCCCAATATGAGTTACCATTGAAATGTATCTGAAAATCAAACTATGGATTGACCCAAACCTTGTGTGTAAAATTGGGTAGGTGGGACATTTTGAAAGCCATTGATGGTTGTGCTAGCACAAAGTCAAAAGTCATCATGACCAAGGGTTTCAGGATACTAGCTTTGTTCAAACTGTTGATTATTTAGAAACTGCAACTAATAATAGTTGCAAAAAAAAAGAACCTGAGAAGCCAACTACAACAGGGATTGACTACCCACTCTTGCAGGTTGGTGTGCTGGAAAATGAGCAGTGGACAATTAGTTTATATATATATATATTAATAATAAATATACATTTTTTTCCTCATTGGTAGTATAAGTTTGAGTTACATGCACAATCAGGTGCTGAGTTAAAATTGACTGTTACATAATTTATATATATATATATATATATATATATATATATATCTATATATATACATACATACATACATACATACACACACACACACACACAGGGTTATCATAATACAGGAGCAGTCTTTATTGTTTGTGAGGATTTTTTTTTTTTTTTTTAAATCTGGTTCAACAGGTATTTGTTTTTAATATGACCATTAATTAATTTCTATTTTTTAATAAATTAAGGCTATTTAAATTCTTAAATAGTTAATCTTTTTACAAGGCATTGCTCATATCTTTTTCCCTAAAGTAATCCCCGTAAATAATCTGGGCTGCTCCAATATTATGATAATCGAGTGTATATATATATACATATATATATATATACACAAAAATATAAATTACATAACAGTCAGTCTTAACTCAGCACATAAAGATTGCATTGTGCATGAAACTTTGTGCTACTGGTGAGGAAAACAAATGTATATTATTAATATATAGCTCTTTTTTTAAAAAGAGCACTATTTTATTAACACCATTACTCAATTACATATAGTGCATCTTGGCAGCCATTGTTCTTCCAAACAAGTCTTATTAAAAAGGATATTTCAAATTAATTAATCCTTTTCTTCAAGATGTGAATCTTTTTTGAAAATGTTGCTATTGTAGATGTAAAAATACATTCAAAATTTCTTCTATCTCCAACCTTTCAACTCACATGAGTCATCTTCAGAAGTGTGAAAATGTAAAGAGATGAAAATAAAATCAAATGTATCTTAAGCACCACATTGATTTAGAAATATTTTTTTATCTTTTATTTGAAAGTTAAATCCTATCCATTATTACATTAGAATGTTTTGGTTATATGCATTCAAGGGTTTTAGTTATTTTTATCAAAGGTTGGTTGGTTGCTTGCTTGCTTATGTTGAATGTAAATGGATTCAATAATGTTTGAATTTCTGCAGTTGGATTTGTGAAGTGTTTTAATATTGTTAGAGACAAGCTGCCTAATGTTATTATTGTTGTACTTGTTAATGTGTTGTCTAATAGCACTTTGTTCAGATAAATATCATGTTAGCCTGCATGAAAGAGTAGTTGTTATTTAACCAATATAAGATTATTTATTTATTTATAGATATATTGCTTTTTTTTTTAATTATATAATTGTTCTATTATACTTTTAAAGGAGATTTTTAATGCACATGAAAGGAGAATTTTGATTTTATTTACCCATTTTATACATATATTTATGTTGGTCACACCACAAACTCGCTTTCATGGCACTTGACTCTACATTTAAATGATAAATCTAACATTTTTAGACATTTAAAACAACATACCTGGCCACATACACAATTCTGGAAAATCCTTGACGACAACACAACTATACTTAAACATGAAAACAATAAACAAAAATTAAAAATTCTTGAAGCTTTATGCATAAAACAGTTGAAACCTAAAATAAACTATGAAATCTCCACAAATATCCTTAAATGCCTATAATTTATAACAGAAGCCATTGGTTTATAATAATGGCTTCCCATATTTAATACTTCTTGTTTTTCACTCTCGCATGGTCATGTATGACGTCACAAGCCGTGACATGATTTTTGTTTCCGTGTCTTGTATATTCAAGTTAGTTGTTACTTGGAAATTGTCATGCAGCAAGGGCAGACTATCATTGTTGTTTCATCTGTTGTTGTTTGATTTATTGAAATTTTCATCTTTGATAATGGCTTATGTAAGCCGAAAGCTTAGATTGGATTTAAACATCTAACAATATGGTGTTTTCTTTTCATCTTTCAACGAGAATGTGATTAAGCTTATCAGACAATATGAAATCAACTTACTTAAAATAAATAGACAAAACTTATCTATATTATTTAATAAAACATGCATTAATAAAAAATTGCTGCCTAAATATACACAATATATATATATATATATACATATATATCAAAATGATGGAATTTCCATAACCATAACAATTTAAAATATTAAAATTGTCTGTGTTTATAAGTGAAGTAAATTTCTTAATAGGTTATTCAAAAAAAATCAATTGAGAATGGAACAAAGCTATAGACTTTAAATTTAATTTTATAATTAAATTTAAAATTTTAGTTTCTGTTTTGAAACATGGTAATTCTTGTGTAGTGATGGAACCATATTTTTAAAATAGAAAATAATTATTATATATATCTCGTCTGTTTAAGATTGCACAAAAGAGTGCTCATTGTTGCACTGGTAAACCATTTCTGGTGTGCAAACTTAAGCAGTCTTAAATAAATACAATTATAACTTAAAAGCCCACAATTGTATATTAAATCCCCCCCAGTACGCAAAAAATAAAAACAAAAACACACTCAAGTCACACATCACATGCAGCATAACATTCAGTAATTCTATGAAACTCACTAATTGTCTCTACCTACCCTGATGATGAATTAAAAAATTCAAAAGCTTGTTTCATGCATTTTTCTTTCAAAATAAACTTTTGACAATTTCTAACATTATTTCCTCCTTGTTTGAGAATTTTGCAATTTGACAAAGTCAATCATTAGAATTAATCAACACAAAATACCTTTTGTCTGTAATAATATTCGCATTAAAAAACATTTTCTGCTTAAATACATAGTATGTATGTGTGTATGTATATATATATATATATATATATATATATATATATATATATATGTGTGTGTGTGTGTGAGTATGATTTATAGCTATATCCATTATTTTACAAGATGCACACACATTTTTTTAAACTTTTTTAAACACTTCCAACATTTCTAAGGAATGCTTAAAATCATCTATAATAATGAACAGTGTGATTTTCTTTATACAAGGTCAACTTCTTTGTTTCTCTCTAACTTCTGTCATTCTAAAGCAAACCTATATAAAATTAATATATCATTTGATTTATTGGAACATTTAACACTGAATAAATTACTTTGACAATGAAGGAGATTTCGTTGGAATAGAAATATTTTCAATGTAAAACAAATTCTTTTTTATCTTTACGTTGTGAACCCATTTATCTATTTATTAATGGGATACTTAAAATATTTCTGCCTCATAGGGTCTGGCACCCCTGCTATTTACCTTAAACTCCTTAATAAGTGAATCAGCAATATTATTGGTCCTGGTCTGGTGGCACAGCTTCACTCACTTTCCCGTGACCTTAAAGTTGCATCTCTGCGTTTTTTCTATAAATACTTTCATGGTAAGTTTTCAGATGAGCTCTTTGCTTTGGTAACTAGATTTTTTTAATTTAAGTGCAGTACTAAACTGGCATTTACATTTGAGCTGGCTGAGATGTAACTGTTTCTTTTCTCACACTTCTTGCTTATGGAACTCCCTTCTGGCTCCATACTTTCCAGCCAAATCTGCAAAAATTGAAATGCAATGTCAATCATTATCTACTGTTCTCCTGATTACTCTTTTCTCTTCCAGCACATTATTAATGTTTCTTCCATATACCATAGCCCCTTGTGTTTCAGTAGCTTTACTGACTTGCATGAGGGGATATCGATTCAAAAACAAACCATAATGTTCTTTGCATTCTAAGAATTTTAAGTCACCCACTCCAACTCTCAAATTGAAGAAAATAAAACAATGTTCATTTTTTTTTGTGGGGGGCAAAAAGGAGGGTGTAACAAGTGGTAATAGTAATTTTTTTTTCTTTTGTTATTTCATGAATTATACAGGCTAATATCCATGTCGTTCATTTTGATCACTATTCTTTGATCAGTGCCATGGCTAGCCTTTGTGATAATAAAAAATCTGCAAGAATTATTTCCCCACTTCACAATTAATTTTTGTTTTTTAAGATGACTTTTTTTATAAAGTTGATCAAATGAGGCACACCTGATGATTGTTAGAGAATAGACTGACTAAAATGTAATGATCTAAATAACAAATATTAGGATAATAATAATAAGCGTTCATATGAGAACTTGCCAAAATGAGGAATACCAGAGAAGTACTCTGTTGAAGAACAGAATGTATCAGTGATGCAAACTTACTTTCCAGCAGAGTCAGTTTGGGAAAAAAGCATGTGTCCATCTTTTCTGCCCATCCTCAGCCATCAGAAAAATAGCAGAGTAGACTGGGTTCTCTGCTCTTGCTTGAGAACCAATCTAGGAGAAGGACAACTCTGAATTCAAAACTGTGGAAGAGGCAATGGTAAACCACTCCATTATCTTTCCCGAAGAAGAAATGTAGTAATGAATAATTTACAGATCTTAAGTAAAAGAAAGCTGTGGAGAGCTACAACAACAAAAGCCTGAAGAAACATGGGACTTAAGATGGAGGAAGAGGGATGTGAAATGAAACTCTGTTACAAAAACAAAAAAGTACCGATTAAAACAACACAAATGTATATTTCACAGAATAATGACAAACATTTTCTCTCAGAATTTTACTATTTTGTTTTTTTCTTTTGTGATGTTTTTGTGATATAAATCTTCAGTAATTCCATTGTTATTGAAGGGTTAGGGTTAGGCATGATTGCTTTTTTGGGAGTATTATCCTTCTCTCTATATTCTGTATGAACAAACATTGTGACAAAATGGTTCCAAGACTGTTGGCCCCAGTGCAATAAATATCAGAGCAATTTTAAGCCAATATTAGTTTTACTACCTGTAAAATATAATAAGTTTTACGACAGACTATTTATTAGAATTACGTTTTTTTTTCTTGTTTGTTTTTTTTTTTCCCCTTTTTCTGGAATTTCCTCTCCAAAATAAATAATCTACAGCTATTTTTCTTGAAGGAAGACACTAAAAGTATTTCCTTCATGTGCAACCATTAATAGAAAAGTATTTTCGATTAGATTATGGTTGAAAGCCTTTAAGGCCATAAAAACTACTCACAGACAAATTAAATTAACAAAACAATTATATCATATAATTAATTATATCATTTAAAGCTGCCTGTTTATTTTCCTAATCAATATTTTTCTAATGTGGTTAATGAGAAAAGCACCACTTATGGATTTGAGTCAAGTGTTGTAGCAAGAAGGTAAAACTGAGCCCAGAAATACAAGATTAATTTACACAAACTTGTATAAAATAATTAAAAATGGTTACAGTAATATTAGCTGTTTCCTTCTAAGGAAATATTCAGTGTCCCTTGACTGAGTCATCGATATAATTGTTAGTTGCAATGACAGATATTCAGAGAGAAAACGAGAGAGAGAGGAGAGGGAAAGACAAACCAAATGTTTTGTTTCATTTTAATTTAATGTTTCTTCTCATTAATATGCACCCGTTAGCTATATATGGTAGGGGTAATTCCTGAAAAATACCACCTTTGGAATGTGGGGTGGTTATAAAAGATTTTGGTGTGTACAAAGCAGTTGTTTCAGTTTTCATCTTTTTCTTGCTTATGACAGATATTTATAAGGAAACATTTGGTATTCATTGACTGAAATGGCAGTGCATCAGGCTGGGATCAAAGTGTAGTATCTATTCTCCTCATTTCTGATGCTATTGAAAGTCACTTATTTTACAGTACATCTTCTACAGTCAATTTGTGTCTACTAGCATAGAACATTTCCTCATCAATTGATACAACATGGCATACTTAAAAACTAAAGAATAATGAAGAAAATTGTCAAAGTTATGCAACAAGATATCACAATCATGTATATATTAGATGTGTCAAAAAAAAAATAAACATTTAAAGCTAAGTGGCTCAGTATACTTGGCATTTTCAATGTATATGTGGAAACAGTATTTGTTGTATTTCTCCCATTAGGACTTCATTAGACTGGGATTGTTGATGTTGTCATGACTACACAGGCACATGAACAAGAGATGCTGGTAGTTTCACAATTTTTGAAAGAATATTTTTTTTTAATCTAGCCAAATTCATCTATATTCGTTTTCTCACCTTTGTCCCTGGCTAACCTACATTGTGACAACAAAAAATATCTGCCAAGAATGGGGTTATATTGTAAGAGCCTGGACACAAATTTACCGTGGCTGAACTAGCAATGAAGACACTTTCCAGACATTTTTATCTTAGTGAATTATTTTCTATTTTCATCAGAGTATTATTCCCTATGCTGAAATTGTGGTCAGTTTTGATATGGTGAACAACCAATATATTTTTTGCAAAAAATATTCTTTCAAAAATTTTCAAACTACCATTGACTCTAATTCATGTGCATGTGTAGTTGTTGCAACAAAACCCAGTCCAATGAAATCCTAACAGATGAAATATATCACAAAAAATTTTTTCTAATTTGTCATACTATTTTTTCAATACCATTTCTTGATACACAAAATTATTTATCATCACATATATATTTAGATATCTATCATACCAAATACTAATCTCCAAAGTCACAAGACTAACCAAATAATAGCTGGTAATATGTGTGTGTGTGTGGTCTGACAATTATGTTTAGCATGAAACGGACTGTTGCCTCTGGGTCTTGACTTTAACATCCATATGCTCTACACCACGATATTGAGCACTTTAACTCATAAATATAGCATACTTTAAAACTATATATATATATATATATATATATATATATATATATATTTTTAATTTTAAGGTATGCTATATTTAGGGGTTAAAGTGGTCAATATCGTGAGGTAGAGCATATGTAAAGTGGATGTTGAAGTCAACACCCAGAGGCAACAGACTGTTTCATGCTAAATATAATAATCAAGCTATATATATATATATATATATATATATATATATATGTATATATATATATTTCCATACACACACACACACATGACAAAGAGTTAGAAGTATTAAATGGAACAAACATTAACTTCAGGCAGTTTGTCCACAATTTTGATCCTGATTTCTTATTTGAAAATTGCAAAAGTACAATAAAAATTATAGACAGAACTGACTTTTGTAACCTCACACACACATATATGTATTGTATTAATTATATATATATATATATATATATATATATATATATATATAATTATTTATTTAAAAATATGATTCCAACATGCTACATTTTAAATAAATAATTATATTTATGCTCTACTTTCGTATCGAGCACTATTTTTTAAAAATAATTACAAAAATACTAAGGAACTTTGGATTATTTACCAAACCAGTTTCTTTCCTATTTTCTACAATATTTTCACATATATATATATATTACTTGTATTAATTATATATATATATATATTACTTGTATTAATTATATATATATATATATATATATATATTATATATATATATTGTATTATATATATGCCTAAAGGATCTGGTATAGCAAATAATAATCTCCACGATCATAAGGCCAACGAAGCAACAACTTGTCACATCATATCGAATGAAACTCTATAATGAACATTATGTAAATAGAGATCTATTCCTCAGCAAATTACAATTGATAACCATTCCAGTATTGCATTGTAGATTGAAGCTGAGACTAGACTGGTGGACGAGTTGAATGTTAGATTCATAATGCCTTCAACTGAATGCAATAACAAATCAGATGCGAATAAACAAAGAAATGTTTTATGACATGGGCTTTGATTCATGATTCACTGCTGTGTGAAATCTGTTCATTTGCGGAAAGAATTCATTGCCAGTATACAGTTACATGTCAGTAAAACATTATACAGGAGTCTTGCTGGTTAGTGAGGCACACCTGAACTATTGTCCTTCAAGATACGCCTGGTTGGAGCCACCACCGTCGTCTGTCATAGACACTTTCTTTGTTTGTAAGAGGAGATATTCATTTATTATCAAAACCAATGTTCCATAATATAAACTTTCTGAGTATATATATATATATATATATATATATATATATATATATATATATATATAGACACAGACACACACACATATATATATATATATATATATATATATATATATTTTAAGTAAGTCCTTGTTCAACATCTTGAATTTCAGCAAAGGATAATTTTGAATCTGCCTCTTAATGTGCCAACTTGGTTACTGCATGTTAAAATATCAAGCTATCTAGAAAATTTCGTGCTTGTGATAAAGTTAAAGAGTTACAGTATCAAACCAATTTCCATGTATGCTTTGCCATTATGGCTGCGGTTGTTTGAGTAGTGAATTGATTATTGGAAAAGAAAGTAAACTCAGTAAGCCAAGTTCAAATCCACACATTTCGTTGCATTCATTTTTGCACAAATATCCTTGGGAAATGTGTAAGTCTATCACTTCTCCTCACAGTTATGGGTTAAATAGCAAAGTAGAAAAGTAGACTAGGCTCTTCAGCCTTGACTGGTAACCAATCAAACAGAAGGAAACTGAATTATAATCCATGGAGAAGATAGTGGAAAACTACCCTACTAGTTTTCCCAAGAAGGTATGGCAGTTTACAAATTATAAAAAAAAAGAATGTTATGCAATGGAATTAAAGACATGGAAATGGTTACAGAAGAAAAGGAATTATGAAGAAAAAGGAACATATATATATATATATATACATATACATATATATATATATATATACATATACATATATATATACATATACATATACATATATATATATACATATACATATATATATATACATATACATATACATATATATATATATGGTGCAATATGTATATATATGGTGCAATACCATTTTATGTTTTTAATTTCACACATGAGAATTGTTTGTTTTTGTCAACTGCAAAAGTATAGCTGCTATAGAGTCAGTTGGGCACCATCTATGGGAAAAAGAGCACCATGATGCAATTCATTCCACCAGAATTGGGGAAACATCATGCCATACTGTTTGGCATTTATGATGAAAGCTCCAATATGAATATTTCAGAGAGTTTGGGTTTTAACCTGAGGACAGTACAGAGGATTCATCAAGAGATTGATCAGTCTAATGGTGATTACAAAGATACAGCAGCTCAGAAAACTCATTCCTGATCATTCTGATAAGAAAAGAATTCTTGAATTTGTCTGTGAGGGCCTTAGACTCAACACTGAGGCCTACATCAATTGCCTTGAGGAAGTAGTGCTGCTCTGGGTCAAGAGGGTGGCTGCTGGAAGACCCTATATCTGGCAACAGGACTCTGCATTATACCGCACAAACAGGAGAACCCAGTCATGGCTGTCAGTCAATTTCTGTAGCCACATCATCCCTTACACATCTGGTCACTTAACTCGCCAGAGTGCAAATCCCTTGATTATTATGTGTGGAGGGCAGTTAAACAAGAGACCAACAAAACTTATTGTAATACCAAAGATGAACTGAAGGCAAGGATTATGGCAGCATTCACTAACTTAAACAAGAAGATTGTCTTGAAGAGTTGCAAGAGATTCTGAAGTCATCTGGAGGCTATGGTTGAAGTTAATGGCAGTTTTATTGAATAGATTTACTCTTTAGTATTTTAAGATATTTTGTGTAATTTTGGTAAATATATCTGTGAAAATGAGATGTCAGTGTTATTTTCATTTTTGTGTAATTTAGACAACAATTTATCCATCTCAGCTTGTGTGTGTGTGTGCATATCCATTGGTAATAATAGGATTGGTTACAAATATGTTTGTGTGTAAATGTATTAGAATCTTTCACTAAATGTACCATATAAAAAATGTTCTTAATATCCAATATTTTTCATTAGGTCTTGCTTATTTGTATTTCAGTCCTGAAATATATCATTACAATAAAACTGTGTGATTGTCAAGGAGGTTATAGTAGAGGAACTGATTTTTGAAGTCCTGTCTTTTATGTGTCTTGGAATGCAACTTTTGTCTGTAGAAAGGACTGAATTCCAGCCCAACAATGTTTTTTTTTTTTTTATTTGGTAGAATTTTATGACTTTGATTTCACCTATTTAGATTAACATTCTTATTTTTGTTTCAGCTGATAGATTCTTCAGCCTTACCTTTATTATCTGAAATTCTACAGTCATTCTCTCTATTCTATATGTTATCCAGAATAATATCTTCTAATAATAATCTTGACTTTGTTTAAAATAGCTGAAGATTGGAAAGGCTGTAGTTAGAGCATCAAAGGAACAGAAGACTAGAAATTGAAAACAAAGAGATTTTTTAAACTTAGAATGGAAAATTTTAATAAATTACCTACTCCTCAAATCCTACTTTAATATGGTTACTTCCCATATTTAAAAGTAGGAGCAGTCCATTGTCACAGCAGTAGGGAAGAGCAGGAAGTATGCCAAGTCTTACTTTACAACATCTTCCTTGCTGGTTTCATCACTATATTTTATTTATTATTTTGTACAATTTAGCTCTCTTTGGATCTACAGAATATTGGAATATTTCTCATATGGATGCTTTCCTATTTTTATTTCAATAATATACTCAGAATAAATATATTTATATTTCCTCACCTTGCTGCTTTTCTTTGTTTCTTTTGATGTTTTTTTTTCCCTCTTTATTGGTTTTTATTTTGTCTTCTTTCCTGTTGCCAACAAGTCTTGCATTGGTATGATGCTATCTAAGAAATTTGCATGTATTTACTTAGCAGGAAAAAATGACAGTTGGTGTCAGAAGAAACAATCTTAATGGTGCTATTGGTTTTCAGAATAATGGTCAAAACCAGAAATGGGAAGAATAAGGAAGGTTCTGTTAGAAGCAAAATACAAGAGTTATTAATATTTTAAAAATACTTTGAAAATTTTTTTTTAATTAATCCAAACAAGGCCTGTCTATATTTCTGAGATGAGGTATTATGTACATTATTTACATTATTCGGACTATTGTCCTCATCTTTGTCGCCATATTTATCACAACGTTTTGGCCATTGTACACTCCGGCCTTCTTCGACATTCCAACCACCTGAAGAAGGCCGGAGCGTACAACGGCCAAAATGTTGTGATAAATATGGCAACAAATTTGAGGACAATAGTCTGAATAATGTAAATAATATCCAAACAAGGCATTAAAGCAACTGAGACACAAGGGATTATTAGTTGTGAAAGAATTAAAAAAAAAAACAAAACAGACATAGCACTAAGCAGTGAATACAAAAGAAGAGTAATCAGGATCTCTAGATATCCAGCAGATGCACTAGATCATATGTGACAACAATATTTTAAGCATGAGCAAAAAGTAGATTTATAGATATGCAAGATAGATTCTGGAGAGTAATGTAGTCTTTCCACTTTATGTCAGTTGAGAACGTTAACCAAAGAAGGTGCAATAAGCACACTTCTGGAGGTTAGCATCAGCCATACTGATGGGAGGCAGAAATGTGTCTCTCAGATGATAAAAAGATGAGCATCTTAATTTAGGAAAAATCAAGTAATATACACATAGTGAGAAATTAAATTATATTTAGTAAGATAGTTGAAAATTTTAATTGAAGAGCAGAGTGCAAATTCCAGTCACGTTTGGTAACAATGATTTCTGCAGACAGAGGGAATATTTATGTTGCATTTCTGCGGATTCAAAATATGATACATTCATTTTATGAGGGTCAGTCAGTTATGTGCCATGTGTGTTACACGCTTAGACAATTATATCTTTTGATATATGATTGACGAGGCATTTTTTTCCTGCAGTAGGTTGCCATTTCTTTCTGCAGTAGATCAGTTACCATCCACGGCTATAGAACCTAGTCTGTCTTGCTATTTAATGTACCAATAGCTGGGGGGGAGAAGAGGATTCATGCCTTTCGCAAGGGTATTAGCACATAAGTGAATAGATTTGAATGGAATTTAAACTTGGCCCTCCAATTCCTCAATCCAAGCCACTATCCATTACTCCACAATGCCTCCCTCTAACAGGGTAGTTGATAAAATAGCTTTTGATTTTTGTTTCAAACAATGAAGCTTAACCTTGACTGAGTGCAATGGGGAAGTAATCAGTCATCTAATTTTGAGAATTCTTATTTAAAGATGTATAAATACAATAATATAACTCATTTTTTTGGCCTTTGCTGCAGACATCATGGCATAACTTTAACTATATCCTGCTTATTAGCATGAAGATTGGTTTTCTGGGGTCCAGAAATCACAACTGCCATGGAATAAGAATTCTTTTAAATGCCTTGCCTGAAAGCAGAAATAATGTGCAGTTCTTGGTCGACAACTTAGCACAAAGTCAAGGATTTAGGGAGGATAATCTGTCCCTTGAACTCAGCAGGTTGTAGTTTTAATGTAGGCTTTGTAGAAATTACTTTGTTTCTGCAGTTTTGTATACATCGGCCACATTTTGTACAATGTAGATATAGTCTCTGGAGGATAGATCTCAAATCACTAAACTCCAAATATTTTTTGGATTGCCTTGTTCAAAGACAAAATCAGGTCAACCATAAGTCTGGAAGCAAAACCTATCATTTATTTATTTCTTATGTCCTAACAAGCATATTATATATTTATTTCTTATGTCTTAATAAGCATATAATATAATAAGCATATTATATATTTATTTCTTATGTCCTAATAAGCACACATGAAAATTTTTCCAGGTTGTACAAGAAATTCTGGCAATGTTATTTTAATTTTAGATTATGTAATAATGATATTGACTGAGAATTTCACAGAATATTAGTAAAACCTTTGATGATTAAAGCCTTTCAGGTCATCTATCACTTAATCCCTGAATAGATTTTGGAATGCTGTAGATCTATTAAAAAACAAAGATTAGCTTATGTAAAATTTTTAATCAAGCTTTTAAGATATTTAGAATTAGCAAATGTTATTTTTACTAAAACGTTAAAATGTCTCAAAAATTGGTATTTTGTTTTTTTGTTGCTAAAAAATTTAAAACAAAGATTATTGAAAATTTTATGTATTTGGCTTTGAATACTGAAATAGGCACGAACAAGGCTTTTAAAGCTGTTTTTGATCTATTCTAAGGACTTTAAAAAGGCATTTTAAAAATAGTAATATGTCTTACAAAATCTTAAGTGAACTGTGAGAAAATGAAATAAAAAACGATAAATAAAATGATAATTATGAACAATAAAAAAAAGAAAAAGAAATACAATTTCACATGATGCTGAGAATAAAGGAACTGGAAATTTTATTACTCTCACTTGTCTTCATAAAATGTTGTTCACGTGGTACTGTTGAAGTTGATAAAAAGACAAACATCCTCTCTTTTTATCTCCCTCTTGTTCAAAGATGTAGCACCATGAGGAAATTATGTTCCCAAATGAATACATCCGTTTACCTGCTCCCTTGATGACTGAAATCTCTTTTGCACTTTCCAATGCATACCATTCAGATGCGTCTTGCAAAACCTCCACCTCTGTTGTAAATCAAACCTTTCTTTGGTCATTCCAACTTTGCACAAGGCTGATTTGTGCTTGATCATTATAGTGACACTTATACTTACTCTAACTCTTGAACCAAAAAAAAAAAACTGGACAGGACCAAGAGATATTCAGAACTTTGTTTCACTATAGTTTATATAAAACAAAAAGAAAAAAGAGTCTGTGCGAGAAACCCAATTTTTTGTATGTTTTAATTAATTACATGTGAACATCCATCCACAAACTTTTAAATGCCATAAATATATCAGAATTAAAAAGGTTTTTGTTTTGTTTATAAACATAGTTTTATAAAAAAAAAGAAGAAATTATAGGGGTAGCTTTTAATTATTTCTTTTGCTATATTATTGCTTTGTTTTTATGGCTTATCAAACCTTTCTGAGTTATTTAAAGCTGAAACCTATTTCAGATTGTTGGAGATCTTTTACACTACCCAATAATCCCAAGTGGTCCCACATTTATATACTAACCAGGCTTGAATCTGCTTAACTCCGGTAATCAAATGAGAACCAGTTCTTCCAGCAGGATTTAACTGTAAGCTTTTTGGTCTCTGATAATCAAAAGATCCATTGATTACACCAGGTTTAGCTCAGAAACAGTAAAGTCAATAGAGAAGAATCATTTGAACTAATGACTTTAAAAATGATATGCAGATGACACAGTGTTGATAGCAGACATGGAAAGGAAATGACAAAGGATTTTACAGAAAGTAACAATGGAAAGTGAGAAGAAAGGACTAAGTGTAAACTTCAAGAAGACAGAATGCATGGTCATCAGCAAAAAGATGAGCGTGAAATGCAAATTACAAATTGGAGATACCAAAACCAAAAAAGTACACAAATTTAAATACATGTGAAGTGTTCTAACAGGGGATGAAAAGTATGACACTGAGATCTGAAGACGTATTTGGATTCCAAAAGCTAAGCAGTATTAAGAGACAGAAAAAAAAAAAACAAAGAAAAGAGTACTGCACGGTTATGTGATATCTGTTTTCCTGTATGGCAGTGAATCCTAGACAATCTCTGAGAAGATGAAGAAAAGACATGAAGCAACAGAAATGTGGTTCTTAGAAAGATGCTGAGGATACCATGCACCAAACATGTGAGCAACAATGAGGTTTGAAATAAAATGGAAACAAAAAAGAAACTTATACTTAACATCAGAAAGAAGCATTTGAAATTTTTGTGGCATGTTAGGAGGAAGGAAGTCTTGGAAAATCTGATACCCACAAGACAGATTGAAAGCAAGAGGAAAACAGTGTTTAACATACTGGATGCACTTGAGTAAATGAATGGTAGAACAGGGTTTGAGAGAAATAACAAAAACACAAAATTTATTAAGAGCTATAAAGGATAGGGAGGGCCATGATCACCCCACATACTGAAGGGACATAAAAAAGAAGAAATACTCATCAGTAGAACAATATCTTATTTGTTTGACATTGTTTCTTCATTTGTTGTAAATTTTTCCAACCTTCACCGTCATATTGAAAGGTAGACATCACCTGATAGTTGTGCACCATATTTTTTTTATTTTGGGGTCCATTAATATTTTATTCAGTTCCTCTGTGTCTTCAGATTTTTGCATCTCACTTTCATTTCAAAAGTTACCATAATTTTCACATCTGCTTGACTGTGACATTTCCAGTGCAGAAATCATACAATTCCTTTTTTGGTCACAGCTATACTTCCTGATCACAGATAAGTGAAAATAGACTTTTAAAAAAGTAAAACATTAAAATTTTATTTTTACTATTTTAAAAATGTTAGCATTGAATAAATATTTAATCATGTAGGTTGTTCCTTTGAGAGAAGTGAATTTTTAAGAAGGCCAGACGCAGTTGTGTATAAAATTGTTATACTTGTATGCCTTTTTTAGCTCAGTGGTTAAAAAATGCCAAAATTTGTGAAGGATCCATTTCCAGTTTATACTGACCAATGAGAGATGTGGTCTCAGGCTCTAGTAACAACCCCAATTATTGAAGGGGAGAGGGTGTTGTGAACCTAATTTTGCAAATATATAGAGCTCAGGTCAATCGATGCAAAATGAGAAGACTTTTTGACAGCAAGGAGACAAGGCAAGTCAAGAAGTGAGCATTAAAAAAGCACCTGTTACTAGCCAGCTGCAGAGAGACTAAAGAATTTTGAAGTTCAAGAGAAAATTCCTCGGTTGGACAGCCAAGAATGAAAAAGAATTTTAAGAAATTTTCCCAAGCACAAACTGATTTTAAAAGGGACTTTTCAAAAATTTACTATATGTCCCAGAGACGCTTGTGGGACAAGCAGGTGTTTTCATTTTTCTGCACCTTTTGTTTTACGATTACTTTCTTGAATTGTTTTCTTTTTTCCAAAATTCTCATCTTTTCCCAAACTGTAATTTTTCCATTTTTTGATCGTAATCCTTTTTTATCTGTCTATATTTCTGAGATGAGGTATTATGTACACTATTTACATTATTCAGACTATTGTCCTCATCTCTGTTGCTATATTTATTACAACATTTCGGCCATTGTACGCTCCGGCCTTCTTCAGGCCATTGGAATGTCGAACTGAACCTTGTATTTCGCTCGTTGGAGTAGACTGTTCCAGTTCCATGTGCCATGTTTAATGGAAGTCAGTTATCAGTTATCTCCTGTTAATTCCCCTCTGAAAGTTCTGCACTGCCTTAACCGGGTATTGAACTCACACTCTTTGGGTCCTGTCACTGGATCTAACTAATACCTTTATCCACTGTGCCATGTATCCTTGAAGGTTAGAGCATACAACGGCCAAAACATTGTAATAAATATGGTGACAAAGATGAAGACAATAGTCCGAATAATGTAAATAGTATAATCCTTTTTTATCTGAAATTGTGATCCTGTTGTAATAGATGCACAAAAGGAAATTTTTGTACAAACTCTGGATTTGTACATTTTTGTAATTGTGTAATGTGTTTTCCTTTTAAAATTTGACACAGTGCTTGAGTTTTTTTTTGTAAATCTTATTTGTGAAAACATATTAGGAATTCAGTATTAATTATAATTCAAAAAAGTTGGAAATTTACTAAAGTTAATCATATTTTTATTTATCTATTTCTCACCATGAACAACTATTGGGACTTAAGCTGATTCCAGACTTCAAGTGGGACTCATACATATGATCCATCACTCAAGATGCATTATTGATTGACTGATTGTGTTTAACAACCCATAAACATCTTGTAGGTCATTTAGAGCCAAATTGGTTGTGCTTTAAACATATTCTATAGTTAGACAAGTATGGATGAGAGTAAGTTTTAAAGTTCTTCAGAAATATAGACAGATTCTTCAGAAATGGTTGAAGAAAAATTTTATAGTTTGTTAGGTCTGGTTGAAAACAAGTTTTATTTTTGTCAAGAATGATTGAAGGGAAGTTTTTCTTTATAAACATTCTTTTATTATTTTTATTTTTTTATATTCTATTGTAAAATCAAATCTTTTAGACAAACCGCAGTAGATTACCTGGTTTAATGTTTTCAAACAGTTCTCTATGACTTGTTTGTTCTGTAATAGTAGTTTCAGATTTCCCGGAAGCTGTAACAGCATGTGCCTGACAAATGATGCTGGTAAATTCTTGCTTCCTGATTCCTTCTGTTGTTCTCTATCTTCACAAGAGTCTGACCATGCTGAAAATGGAGTATTGTTGCCATATATGGGCAGCAGCTGCCCAGTCTTCATTTTCCTGTCTTGAATGAGCCGGGGTGATGAATTATTTTCCACCCTACAACCCTTTTCTCAAAGATGAAATATTGGAAACGATCACTATTCTATCACTATGTCCATGGAAAGTGTTCAGGCAAAGGACATTCCTTAATTCCACCAATTGTAACGTCCACAGTCAAAACTCACCATGTCATGCAAATTCCTTTCCTATTCCACTGATAAGATGCAAGTTCCACTCAAGTAGATTCTTTCCAAGAACGGCTGCCTTGTGGAACTGACTCCCAAGAGGATGCTTCCCTGATCACTACAATCTTAACCTGTTTAAGTCCATAGTTAACATTTATATTTCCCACATATTTGTATAAACTGTGCCTCTTACTCTGTAACCCTCTACCTAGAGTGGCTCTTAAGGTAAACATCACAGTAAAAAAAAAAAAAATGATAAGCTGTCTTTTGTTACCTCTTCTGAAATAAAGTTACATAAAATCAGATTTTTGTAAAGGGAGACAATTTGTCAGTACCATGTGATCTTTGGTGTTAACAGATTATGGAATCCTCGGAAGTGGAGACAAGCAGATGGCAATTGAGTCCATTGTGAAATATTCATTCTTTCAAAAAATCATTAATCTTCTTTCAGTCGTCTAAGTTTAGACTTATACTCAATTTATGGGCTTGAATAATTCATTTGAAAAAGGATCGCTACTCTCCATCATGTTTCTTGGGATTTTGTTTATCTTTCTCACATTCTCAATATATCTTTGAACATTTTTATTTCAATAAATATACTCGGATTAAATATATTTTATTTGCCTGGCTCGTTGCCTTTTTTTTCTTTTGTTTTTTATTTTGTCTCCAATTTTGTTTCCTTTCCTGTTGCCAACAAGTCTTGCATTGGTATGGTGCTATCCAAGAAATTTGCATGTATTTACTTAGCAGGAAAAAAAAAATGACAGAGAGTTGTTGTCAGAAGAAACAATCTTAATGGTACTATTGGTCTGCAGAATAATGATCAAAACCAGATATAATAAGAATGATTCAGTTAAAAGCAAATGTAAGAGTTGCTAATATTTTAATTCTCCAAAACAAAATCCTTTTTAAATTTTTTTAATCCTGGTCACTCAAGGCAAGGAATTAAAGCTAATGTGACAGAAGGGGTTACTGGTTGTAAAAGAATTAGAAAACAGAAACACCACTAAGGATGGAGAATAAAAGAATAATAATCAGGAGGACATATATGGCAGCAATATTCTAAGCATAGGTGAATGATAGACTTATAGATACAGAAGATAGATTCTGGATAAAAAAAAAAAATATCTAGCATGACACAGTGAACCAACTTTCTTAGCAGCTGACCTAACAAGGAATTCAATATAGTCTTTCCACTTTATGTCGCAAGGATGCGCAAGGTGCAATGAGTCACTCTCTTAGAGGTTAGCATCAGCCATACTGATGGAAAGCAGAAAGAGGTCTCTCAGATGATTAATAGAGAGCAGTTTAATTTGGGAAAAATCAAGTAATAGGCACAGAGTGAGAAATTAAATTAAATTTAATAAGATATTCAGTTGAAAATTATTTTCTGTTAATTTTTAAAAGTACCATTTTGTCAAAAAAACATTTTGCAATCTTTTACCAGATCAGTTTTGTGATAGGAGTATGGATTTGTAGAGGGTGTAATCAATAATGGCCCAGAATGAGAAATTGGAGGTATGAATATATATCACTTTCCCCAGCTATGGGTTAAATAGCAGGTCTTATACCTTGAAAAATTATTGTTATTCTCAAAAAAGTGTTAATGCAATATTTACTCGCAAAAATAAACACATTTTCACAATCCCCAAAATGACTGCTACTACTGGGTGTCCATAGGATGAAATGGAACTAATGTCTTTAATTTAATTACAAAATTAAATTTGGGCCTTTTAGCTTCCATTTTTGAAACATGGTTGGAACTGTGTAGTGAAAAAACATATTTTAAGTCTATTAATTTATTATATATATATATATATATATATATGTGCGTGTGTGTGTGTGTGATGTAGAATAATATTTGACACAAAAGATTATGAAAATAATAGGACAAAATGGAAACATCTCAAGCCATTTTTCTTACACACAGCTTTGTCTTTCATTCTGACTTGAAGATGCCAAATCTAACACATGTTGGCAATATTGGATAATCATTATGAAGCTTATCCAATTTGTCCTATTATTCCCATACACATTATATTATATATATATATATATATATAGAGAGAGAGAGAGAGAGAGAGAGAGTATGATTTACCTTTCATGTGATAGCGCTTTTAATAATGGAAACTGATTTTGTCCTAGCTTTTGTTATTTTGGTGATCCATACGTTATTGTAAATTTCAGTGGAGTTTTGTGATGAAGAAAGTAAAAAACAAAGTAACCATTTTGTATGCATGTGTTCTACATGTGTGTATGTGTGTATACAAACTTGTCTACATATAATTTTGACATGCATGCAGATACATCTGTATACACATTGGCTCATGCAGGGTATCAAAATATATTTCCAAAGATAAAACAACACCCAGAGAGAGAGGGAGAGAGATGCCTGAAAAAGCTTCTATGATTTCACAATTATGATCAATATTCTAAATGACTTTTAATTTAATTTCCAAATGTTTAATATTTATTTAATACAATAACTTTCATTGTCCTTACTAAATTACCTAATCAATTACATCTCAAATTTCCTTGTCCGGTTTTTAAATTAAAACAACAATTCTTTTTGAGGGTAGAAAGATGATTTCTCAGCCTGTCATGCCATCCAACAGTTATGCTTACTTTCTTGTTTCTAATTAGATGGTCATACCTAAAATATTTGCTTACAATTTGAAACCAGATTTTTTTTTAATTGTAAAGAAGATTTCAAAATTTTTTGTTTTCCACTCAAGATGTTTTATCCTGGCTGTTTCTTGAAGCCAATCTCTTTCCCTATGAAAGGATACACACTATTACCATAATCTGAATTTGCTGGGCACTCCCAAAAGAATTCATTTTTAACTGCAATTTGATAAGGAATTATTCAGTGATTTTGTTAACCATTGTCTCAGTTTCCAAGTTTCTTTTTCCAGAAAACAAAATACCAATTCCTGAAGACTCTTTTCATGAATTTCTTCATTTCCTTCTTTAGGTTTGTTAAATATTCAATTTGAAATGCTACGGGATACAGAATATCAAGTATCACCCTTTTTGGAGCCAAGAGATAAGTAATTTATATTTTTATTTATGAGGTGGGATTTTTAATTTTAATTTTGTGGCTAAGGGGAATACATATCTGTCAAAGTAGCTGTTAAATTTGCCTACAAAGAAAAAGCAGTTATATAAATGAACTGATTTACAAAACATTTTATTCATGAGGCTTATTCAACAAAGAAATGTTTTAAAAGCTTGACTCTTCGACATCCATTCTCGTTAACAATATACTTATCAGCTAAAACAGAAGAAAATTTGTTGAGATTTAGAGAAAGTGGCCACAGAATTATTCTACACATTATTTGAACTAATATCTTTATTGCTATTGTTTTTAATACAATATCTTAGCTGATAAATAATCTTCCTTAAGTGTATATTGCATTTAGTTGTTTTTAGAGAGTACTTCATATTTTTTCCTTATTAATATCAGGCTAAATACAACAAAGATGAAGATCACAGATTGAATAATGGCGGATTTAATGAAAATGTATCATTGAGGAATTTCAAGAAACAGAGTTACTGTAATCATTCTGTGAATTCATTTATTATAACTTGTTTAAATTCTTCACTTTGGCAAAGTTTCTTACAAATAGAATTTATATTGTAATTAATTGCAAACCAGTCATACCATCAATAAATGATGGTAATATTTAAGTTATTTTGCAATTGCATTAAACTTGTAAACAAGCACCATGATTTCTATGGAAATATTCAGTATTCACTGATAAAGCAGGCTGTTCTATGGTTAAAGTTTATAAAATCTTTCTATAAAAACAACTTTTTCTGGAAAATAAGTTTTACAAGTCCATTGTTAACTTTTTTTTTTTAGTATTGATCTGGGCTTCTTTCGTGACCTTTTGTTCAAAGTATCAAACTTTCCTGACCTTTTGTTCAAAGGACTGTGCAATGTCAACATCTTTATAATGTCTCTTCTCTCTTTGAGTTACATGTGCTACCAATTTTATTTTTTGTTGTTGTTTAAGCTCCTCAGATGTTGTGATTTCTGTTATTTGGTTCATTTCTCAGTGATTCTGTAGGCCAGTACATGATGTCTGATAAAGGATAGTCCTCTCTAAAACCTACGTGTTTTAGTCACATGAATCAATTCTCTTTATGCTTTCCATTTTAGTTGTTGCTACTGTTGAAAGTTCTCAAGTGATGTGGTTTCAGTTATCTGTTAGAATTCTTTGTGATTTTGTAATGCCAGTCCACGTAGTCCAAAGAAGGATAGTGCACAACATCAACATTTTATGTCCTTATTTTCTCTTTGAATTTCATGTGCTATCCATTTTAGTTGTTGCTGCTGTTGAAAGTCCTCAAGTTATGTGTTTTGTTTGATAAAGTTCTTTATTTGCAATTCTGTAGCACCTCTTGATGAGGTTTAAAGGATGGTCATCACTAAGACTTACAGGCTTCATTCACTCAAAGTCATTTTTAATCATTAATTAATATTAATGGAAAAATCATATGACTACATTAACTAATTAATTATCAGCATAAAATCCAAGACTAATGATAAAGATAAAAATAAAAATCTGGTATTATTTCAGGTATCTAAAAATATCTGGGATTTTCTGCAAGTTTATAAAAAATCTGGTATTAATTAAAAGTTTGTACCTATAACCCACTAATGTCTACTCTCCTTAAAATAGAATGGTGAAAATTAATGGGTTTAGTATAAATTATATCTGAAGAGATATCTCAATAAGTCTGGCACAAGGTCTCATTTATGGAGAAATAAATTCATTTTTACACTTCAGCAAATGCTTTTGGTGAAGTGAGAGTTGTTTAGAGAATTTTTCTTCCATCATTATTATCATTAATTTTAATGAGTACTTTTCTTTCATCTTAATTTTTGTTGCTTTTTATGTCAGCATCTTTGGATTGTTAGTTTCATAACAAATAATAAAAGACGAGTTCCTAGTGGGGCTTACAATAGTGTTTATTTGGCCTTAGGGAAGAGCCTGATCAATTATACCAGCTACTCTTAACATCTGAGCTACAAGGAACTTTACAGCTAGAAAAGATCTAATCTGTTCATTCCAATCTATTGGGGAATTATTGCAAAACACTTGCCCCTTCCTAATTTATAGGCAGAAGCACACAAATGCATGCTGGGATTTCTTCCTAATTAATAAAATAGGACATTTTTCAGTTTCATCTGACTCGGTTCCAGTCTGTCTTGTCTTCATGCCAGAACACTACATGCACTTGTCCAAACTTTCTCTTATGTGTCAAGACCAATTCTTTGCTTGTGAACTTTTTGCTATATTACTGTTGCTTTACCTTATTACTGTTAATTTGTTTTACATTGTTTTTGTTTTGTTTTTTTTTTACAGTGAGTCACCTTTTACAAGGCTTGGGGGCCACTTGAGGTAGAGGGTTACATTAGGTGGCCATTTGTGTGTATAGGTGAGGGAGATAATGATTAACCCTAGTCTTGAATAGCTTAAGATTGTAGTGATCGGAGGAAACATCCTTGTGGGAGTCAATTCCACAGGGCAGTGATTTGCAGGAAGAAGATGCTTGAGTGGAACTTACATCTCACTGATGGAATACGGAGGGAATGTGAGTGCTTTGCTACTATATAAATGCCATGGCAAGTTCTTGTCTTCACAGCAGAAAGAAATGTAGTTTGTCCAAGCACTTTCCATGGAAGTAATGGTAGGGCAGTGAAAGGTTCCCCACATCCTGTCTGTGGAAGAGGGGTTGAAGAGTGGAGAATAATTCGTCACCCACAAGGGCTCAAAGATGCTTTTGAACTCTGTCAAGGCTGGAGAGTGAGGTCTTGACATCTCCTGCCCAAATTTGACAACAGTACTCTATTTATGGCCTCATCTGGATTTTGTAAAGGTAGAGGATAGCAGGAGGAGTCAGGTACTTACTCGAGCAGTACAGGGAGATGACTATTTTACCTGCATCCTTAGCAATGAGTTCCACTTGAGGTCAGGTGTGAGTTTGAGGCCAAACAGTCTTTCAACGCACAATGCTTCGCCAAGAGGACCTCTATTCATCCTGATTGGTGGTAGTTCAGGATCAGATCAGTGATTATAGAATGTAACAAGCTTAGTCTTCAAGCCATTGAATGTAACCAGTTTGTATCCTATTGGGTACTTTGTACAAGATCAGAAAAGAGATTCACTCACTAATCTCTAGACATTGAGTTGCTTTATATTATTTTTGTCTTTTGTTGTTTTCTTTGTTGATTCTTGCAAACTTTGTCAATTTTGTTTGTTAGACAATTCTGCCATTTATTTTACATTTAACAATGACCACTCTCTATAAATAATCTGATTTTATAAACCTCACCTTTATTCTTTTGATACCTGCAGTATTAGTCACAATAATATTAGCATTTTTTTTTTAATTTTTAGATGAAGCATTGACAACCATTACTATAAATTTGTTAGCACTTTGACTATTTTTCCAGCAGGACTTGCTATCCAGTATATCTGTAGAAATCTAACATTTAAGGATTAATTGTTAATTATTTCTTGAAAATGAATTATGATAATTTATTGATTTATGAAGTCCTTTCTTTTTTTTTGTTATACATCTTTTCATAATATACGGAAATAAATTAAAAAAAATTGCAATAGAAGATTAAAAAAATAACAACGACATTGCACTGAAAATCTTTTGATAATTGCAGGTCAGGTTTCTGTAATCATCTGGCACAAGTGAAGTCAATTAAGGGAGTTTAGGTGTTCATCTTGTATAGCTAAAATGAGCGTCATCAAATCATTTTGGAGGTACAAGAAGACTTAGGGAAGGGTTGTCATAGAAAACCAAATACCCTTTTACAGCTAACACAAGATTTAATCTAAACATTTGTTCTTCTTACACCTGTAGTGTTAGTAGCAACAATGTTTTCTTTTTTATTTATTTTTAGATCAAGCATTGAAATCTATTCTTATAAGTCTGTCATCACTTTGAATACTGGGTAGCCATTGCTGCTGGACAAATGTCTGCAGAAGTTTGATATTTAAGGATTCTTTGTTAATCCTTTCTTGAGAATTAATTACGATAATTTATTGATTTATGAAGTTTTAAATTTTTCTTTCTTCTTTCTTTATGTCTTTTGGCAATATACACTGAAATAAATTCATTCCGAAAAGTTGACGACATCATTTGTTTCAGCAAAGAGAAATCAATTACCACAAATTGAGGTAATTTATGACGGCCAAAGAATTCTTGGTCCCCGAAGCAAAGGGAAATGGAAATTATCAAAAATTGCCAGAAAATTCTTTCTGCAAAAATGAAGCATTTAAAATGCTTTATTGTTTTGTCATGATAATGTCTTTCTGTTGAATCTGAATATTAGAATTTCATCTGCAGTATCACGGTAATAATAATCGTAATGAAAGGTTTCGGTAATTTCTTCTAAAGAAGAAAAATGTATGTGTTGCGGCTCATTTGGTAGTGACATTCTCTTTTTTAAAAATTTTTTGATCATCTTTCATTAAAAGTTTAAGCTAGTGAACAGGCATCTAGAACTCAGAATTTGGGTCAAGAGAATCTATGGATTGTACACTTGACTAAAGTTAAAAATGAATTGGCTAATATATTATGTTTCATATCCAAAGCATCACAAAGAATGAATTCTCTCAAACTTACACTGAGACTTCCATATGTATGGCACAGAAATCATCGAGAAATATCTAGATTATCCGTGGTATACAACTGCTTTCTTAATGTTTGATTGAGCAAAGCATATAGTTCTTAGCGATGACCATCCTTCTTCATACCTCATTGGCTAGAGTTACAGAATCAAACAGCAGAAGCTGCCTCACTTGAGGACTTTCAACAGCAGCAATAACAAAAATAGACAGCACATGCAACTTGAGGAGAGAATAATGGTATATGTTGATCTTCCACACAACTTTAAACAAAAGATTAGGAAGGGAACCCCTGTCAGTACTGGAAAAAGCAATAACAAATAGTGGACTTGAAAAACATGTTTTCCTGAAAAATTGTTTTAACAAAGTTTTTTAGAAATTTCAACTGAAAGTAGTACTAGCTGCTTGGTGGCTGAATG
Organism: Acanthosepion lycidas; assembly: GCA_963932145.1. Classification (NCBI taxonomy): domain Eukaryota; kingdom Metazoa; phylum Mollusca; class Cephalopoda; order Sepiida; family Sepiidae; genus Acanthosepion; species Acanthosepion lycidas. The sequence continues at coordinate 91,844,292 of OZ010595.1, forward strand.
CCAAATGTTTTCTTCTAAGGAAATGGCTAATATTACAATTACGGTACCAAAAGAAGCTTAGCAAATCCTTGTTGATATTGGTTATTCCAGAACTGAAACTGAACCAATGTTTGGGTAAAATATCAAAAACAAAAATGTGTTCAAATTGACAAGAGTTCTCTAGGAAAGTCTCACAACTGTTTGTAATTCTGACTGTCAACATCAGAACAAGTATTAAAGGAACCAGGTAAAAGACATTGTGGATCCTTGAATTCTTCTGTTGGGGAAATCTTAAGAAATCAAATACATTCAGAATATTTCTGAGAAGAAGAAATTTTGCCAACTTTCTTAATGTCATGCTCATTCTAGATGTACAGAATGTGAACATTGTAAGCACAAGAACCTTTTTTGTTTATATCTCGTAAATAAGTGTCATAGAATCAGGGGAAGTGGTACCGTTCTTGTTTTGATGCAAGTTCTCTCTATTTTAGAAGACAATGCTCGTTCTAGGGCTGGAGGGATATTTACAAATACATTTGGCAAGACAGGATTGTGACCAAAATACAAGTTAGTTAAAAGAAAAGCCCAAGCCCTAAGTAAGAACATTTCTTGCAGTTATTGTCCAACTAGAAATCATGCTTAAAACACCAGTTCTTATTTGATTCCCAAAGTTAAGCAGCATAAAGCCTGGTCAGTACTTTGATGGGGGTTTGCTTGGGAATACCAGGTACTGTAAGCAAACTCCTAAAATACAAAATAAGTTTGGGCCTGAAATAATACATAAAGGGTTGATAAGACGTAAAGAAACAAATCAATTAATGTTCAAGTTACGGTTATTTCTCTACAAAATTTCTTCTTCATTTAGGTGTTGCATCCCTTCAGGATGTTAGCAATCATGGCTCTCCACAATTTCCTGTCCTTTGTAGCTCTTAATAAATTTCTGACTGCATAGACAAGGCTCTCTCCCTCCACCCGTTCACTCACATATTTGTGTTTGGCGACTTTAACGCCCATCATACCAAGTGGCTTAAGAATGCTACTACTGACCACGCAGGCATTCAAATGCTCGATTTTTCAGTCTCTCAATCCCTCATGCAGATAGTTAACTTCCCCACTCATTTTGCCTTCAACCAGGAAGGTAAAGCCTCTCTTCTCGATCTGTGTTTTACCTCCATCCCCAAGTCTTGTAGTGCCATGCAACTCTGCCCTCTTGGTAACTCCTTCAACTCCATCCCTGCAAAGAACCTCCTACCACTAGAATTTCATTCTACTATCAACGAGCTGACTAGGACTCATTCCGTGATTTTCTCTGCGATGTACCCTGGGATGTTGTCTTTATGCTCCCCATCCAAGAATGTGCTTCTGAGGTCTCATCCTGGGTTAAAGCTGGAATTGACGCTTTCATCCCATCAAGGAAATATAGGGTCAAGTCACGCTCCTCCCCCTGGTTCTCAGCTGCTTGCTCAGCCGCCATCGCCCATAGGAACCACTTATTTCACCTATTCCGTAGCAACATGTCTGACTGCAATAGTAGACGTCTCTTTGCCTTCGCCCGTAATGAGTGTAAGTCACTATTTGCTGCTCAGATGAAGGAGCGTATTGCATCTTACAAATTTGGCTCCAAATTTTGGCTGCAAAAGCATATTGAACAATTGCAAACCCTCTATACCTCCTTTGTTCAACTAGTTTGAAATCCTGACCTCCTCTGCTGACAAAGCTGAATTCTTTGTTCGGAAATTTTCATTCAACTCAACGCTCAACTCTTCCAGTGTACCCATACCCGACTTCCCTCTTAGAATTGAGGCCCTATTGAGTGGGTTACACATAACCCCATTTTTGGTATTGGGCATTATCTCCAATTTAGACCCCAACAAGGCTAGTGGTGGAGATGGGATACCAGCCATTGTCTTGAAGAAATGCGTGATTGAACTGGTGCCTGCCCTCTCTAAACTATATAACTACTGCCTCAAGGAATCTTGTTTTCCTGACTGCTGGAAGTCCTCTTCAATCGTTCCTGTCTTCAAGAACTCTGGCAACCCCTCTGACCCTTCTATCATCCTATCAGTCTCCTACCCCTCTTTGGCAAAGTCTTCGAAGGCCTAATCAATACCGAAGTGGTTAACCACCTCACATCCCATGATCTGCACTCAGACAAGCAATATGGCTTCCGCTTTGCCCCATCTACAGGTAATGTGCAGGTGTTCCTCCTAGGCCCCACTCTATTCCTTATCTACATAAATGACCTTCCTGACGCCATAAATTCCCAAGTTGGCATCTATGCAGATGACACCACAATTTACTCCTGCCTGAAAAACAAATCTAGTGTCACTGACAAAACTAACCTGGCCATGCGTCTCGAAAAGGACCTCCAATCGGTTGTGAATTGGGGCAGGAATTGGCTGATCAACTTTAATGCCTCAAAAACAAAACTGCTCTCTATTAATCACCACAGAGATCCTTCCCTGCCCTCCATTAGAATGTCTGATGCTCAGCTTCTCGAGAGCACCTCTCTGCGGCTGCTCGGTCTCACGTTGACTTCTGACCTGAGATGGAACAAATACATTGAGTCAATTGCTTCGTCCACCACAAGGAAAGTTGGCTCCCTGTCTTGCGCCAGGAAATTATTCTTCCTGGAATCGATCCTCCAGGTCTACAAATCAACCATTCACCCTTGCATGGAGTATTGCTGCCATATATGGTCTGGAGCCCCTTCTGTTTGCCTTGGGGTTCTTGATAAGATCCAGAGATGGATATGTAATATAATTGGCCCTGTTCTGGCATCTCATCTACAGTCACTCTCTCACAGATGTGCCGTCACCTCTCTCAGACTTTTACAAATACTTTTATGGCAATTGCTTCGAGGAGCTGCATTCGCTGCTTCCCAGACTTCATGAGTTCAAGCACCCTACAAAGCTGGCATCCCGCTCTCACCCTTCCACTGTCGAAACTCCTAAATGTAGCCATCTCTTCTACTCCAATAGCTTCATGTCTTGCAACTCTCACCTGTGGAACTTCCTTCCCTATTCCAGTTTCCCTGAGAGCTATAATCTCCAGCTATTCAAATGTAATGTCAATTGACATCTCCAGTTGCCTTGATCTATCCACTATCCTTCACCTCATCCTTTCTTCTATCACTCCTATCTGATCTTGCTCCAAATCTTCTGTAACCCCTTGCATCCTAGCGGCTTCCCACCTTGCTTGGGGTGAAACGCTTAAAAAAAAAAAAAAAAAAAAAAAAAAAGCTTGCTAGGTAGGTTATGCATCATTTTTCTCTGTCCTTCCCACCATTAATCTGTCCTGTGAGAATCAAATACCTTAGGTATTTTGTCGTCCCTCATCTTATATATATATATATATATATATATATATATATATATATATATATATATATATATATATATATAATATTGAGCCAAAGTATGCCTCTACCAGTTTGGCCATGGAAAGCAGACAGCCATGACAAAGTTAGAATGACCTAAGGAAAACATGTTTTTCATGTTGGGACCTCTACGAATCTATATCTGTTTAGCTTGAATTGGGTACAAAATTGAACCAGAGAACTTAAAACCAAAGTTTATTTCATAAACCAAAAGGGCTGCTTAATTAAATTGATTTTACTTTTCTTTCAGCATTTAATATTTTGCCCTTTTCGAATGTTTTGTAAAAGAATTTCATGGCTTTAAGTTTTGCCCATCTCATTGGAATTTCTTTTTTATTAATTTCCTTTGTACATTAATTTGCCTGATTTACCTATCATCGTTCATCAGTTTCCTAAATTAACCTTTGCAGGTTATTTAATTCTTCTAGAGTTGGGTTTCTTTCCCCTGTATTAACAATTTTTCACACAATACAGTTTGCCTGAATGGAAAAAGGGGGGAAAAGAAGTTCAGAGCACATATTCAGGATGAATAAAACATAAAATTTAAATTGCAATTCAAGCTGAAAATAATCTCCCTATTCTTTGGGCATGTTTCTCAAATTCATTTCTATAAGGCACTGGATCTTTTGTTTTTTTTAAACTTGTCTTAGCTAACATCTGCAGGTGTTTGTAATAATTAAATGCTTCTAACACCAAATGAAGTCATATAAAATGAATAATGAGGAACTGTCATGTAAATGCATCCTTTGCTCATAAATGCACAAAATTAGCTGTTAACATTGCATTATTCTGCTGTCTGTAGTAATCTAGTTGTATAATATCCATGATAAAAATGAGGTTTGGAAGAAAACTATCAGGCCAAAAGATTATCTACATTTCTTTTTTTTTTTCCTAAATTAATTAATTTGGCTTTGATTAAAAAAATCTCCTGAACACTAGTAGATTCTGGTGTACTTTGGTGTACTCTTATTGGCCAAACACTAGTAGATTCTGTTGTACTCTTATTAGCTGAACACTAATAGATTCTAGTATACTCTCAACTGCCAAACACTAGTAGATTCTGGTGTACCCTCATCTCTAAGTCAAAAAGTAGATTTTGTATTTTCTAATATTTTCACTTCTCACTAATTCAGTTTCCACAACCACTAACTCTGAGGTATAGTGCCACAGCCTTACTGATACTAGGTGTTGCTGCTGTCGTTTCCATAGTAACTAGTTTTTTTATAGGGTGGAGTTGCTAAACCCATGCCAAACTTTTCCTTTTCCTAGATTAGTTGCCAATCAAAGCTGAAGATTCAAGTAAGACCTATTCTTTAACCCATAGCTGGGGTAGAAAAGAGCTGGATCCAAACTTTTCCCAAGAATTGTACCAGATGACAGAAACCACATCACATGAGGACTTTCAACAGTGGCAACACCGAAAATGGATAGCAAATAGAACTCGATGAGAAAATAATGATACACTGTAACCCGCATATAAGAGACCCGGATATAAGATAAACCCTGATATAAGAGAGATTTTATCTGGTTCCAAATTAGAGCCATACTTACCTAAACAAAATATACCAAACCCGGATATAAGAGACTTATTATCCGGTCCCAACAACTCTCTTATATCCGGGTTACACTGTATAATCAAGATGTTAATGTTCCTCATGACTTCAAAATGTTTATTTCAAATATTTAGTCTGTAATCTATAATCAGTTCCCATGCATTTGTAGTAGTAATAGCAAGAACAGCTTAAAAACAATATTAAATGCCCTGACACTACAATCATGGCTTATGACCGTGAAGCTGTTAATATGTACTTGGCAAATTAAAATGGATTACTGTATATTTCCCCACAGTTGTCATAGAGTTCTGTTACATTAATGCATATCTTTTTTTATTCCCTCTACAATTTTTGGCAGTATTGGCATCATTCTCTCACAGATCACTGATGAGAAAATTGAACATGAAATAGGCTGCACTAGAAGTAGTTTCACCCAACACAGCAAATTTCTACATAACCAAAACATTAATTTGAAAACTTGAGCCATATTTCAAATAGAGTAGCCAGATCAAAACTTTCATATGGATGTCATGCATTGCAGCAATCCTGTTAAGATGTATTTAAACTCTCTGCTTTCTATGATCAATATTTTAAAAAGTCTTTCAAGACAATTGTTCTTCGAACATTGTGGACTGGTACTACAGAATTGGAGACAAAGAACTGCACCAAATAAAATAGACCACAATACTTGAGGACTTTCAACAGTAGCAGCAGCTAAAATGGATAGCACATGTAACTTGAAGAGAAAATAATAACATAATCAAGATGGTGATGTTCCACACTACTTCAAGCAAAAGGTTAGGAAGGAAACTTCCATCAATACTGGAAAGCATGATAACACTGAAGTCTAGAAACTTATTTTCCTAAATAAATTGTTTTAACAGAAAGTTTTTATGAATTTCAGCTAAAAGTAGCATTGGCTGTTTGATCAATGAATGCCAAATGTTTTCTTTTAAGGCACATTCCTCCCCTTGTGATCCTTTCTCAGTTTCTCCTCATTTTGAATTTTCATCTTGCAATTTGTCTACCATTACGCTTCTGACTTTAACAAATTACTGAAATTCCTTCCCAATAATTCTACCCCCAGAGTACCAGCTTTCATTTAAGAATCATAGTCTCTTGTTTTGATTAGAAAGAATAGTTCCATGCTTACTAAAATAATAAGCTTGTTAATACCTACCTACTAATGGCATGTAGTTTCTTGTACTGCACTTTAATTCAAGTTTAAATAATTTCCATTTTGTTGGAACCTAGAAATATTTACTAAATGAGAAACAATCAAAACAGGAAATGGAAATGGTAAGCTTTATAATATCAACAAAATAAAATACTCGCCAGCGCTGTGAAGTAGGTAAACCACTGCTAGTGGTAGACTACATAGACACCATATTAACCCCATTTACAATAGTTTCCAATGTATTTATGAGGATTGGGACATACCCATTAGTGTTCATAGGTATAGTATAGACCACATTTCCATTCATATTAATGGTTTTTGTTGATTTTAATTACTATGAAAAATTAAAAAGAAACATAAATTAACAGACATGTAGTTAAGCATTTATGTCTGTAAGATATCATTGCGGAAAATGTCTTCTTAAATTTCTAGCACCTTCCTCAGTATCCTTGACAATCTTCAGTAATGTTTTTGTGTGTTCCACAATTATTTTTTTTTAAGAATTCTATGTTCTTTAGGCAAATCTTTGAAGAGCTTCAAAATGATTTAACATTGGTACCTTCTTATTTCACAATTTTTACCATTTTTCTAATTGTGTTTGTGTTGGTGTGAAGTGAGAACAAGTTGATACTTTTCCAAGATAGAGGTAAAAAAGAATATATAATCAGAATCTATCTCAGTAACACTGGTACACAAGCACCCATGAATAATGAGTATTTTTTTTATACATAGGAACATAAATTTAGGCCTGTATAAAACTAATGGGATTACTAGAAGAGAAATGAATATTTCCACTTTGCATTTCCTCTATTGATACACAGAATCATATACTAACATTTACACTTGTCCTACACAGAGAAACTATAGCAAATATATACAACAACAAGCAGTGTAAAAATATTAAGAGGATATAGGGTCTTGTAATAATTCCCAATAGGAAATTGAGTTGCTGGAGGATTCTTCAGTGTTTCTGGAGAAGCCATATTTATATTTCCCAGTAGGAATTTGAGCAGGTGAAGACAGGGAAAACAGCAAGTCATAGATATTTCGCAGCAAGAAGGCTATAAGCCAGAGATAGTTTCTATAATTTGAATGGGCTAGGTTTTATGATGACATATTTTCTAAGGTGTGTGTGTGTGGGGGGGGCAATGGCACTATGTGTTTGGGAGCTGACCTATGGTAGCTGGCTGACTTGTGTTAAAAAAGCAAACTGCTTGTTTTGACTTCAAGCAACTAACTACTATCTGCTTTCAACATTCTACAAACTGACATAACAAAAATGGTCATCATGTGACTCTCATGACTTTATCTCAACAAAATCACCTTTTGTATCCCTACAAAACAAATGAACTGCACCATTAACTATTTCTTAGTCTTAAGTATCAACAAATCTTGTTGTCCCAGTAGTTGGGAGGCTGGTATATTTACCCTGGTTGATCTTAACTTTCTTGACTATTGTTCTTGTTGCTACTGATTTTCTATTCTTTCTCTACTTTGTCTTTACCTTATCATCTAAAAAAATGCTATCTGGCATATATATATATATATATATATATATATATATATATATATATATTATGCACTGTTACATTAGAACATGTACATACCCACTACAAAACTGTACATATTGTTTTAATCTTAAAAAAAATTAAAATTTCTCCACTGGTGAAATCACGTTGCTACTAAAATAATTTAGTCCAGAATACATTTAACAAGGCATATCTTCTGTCATTGGAAAGTTTCCCATAAATGTTAAGTATTTTAGTAGCGTCATGAAAGAAATGTTAATTTTTTAACATTGAAACAAGATGTACAGTTTTGTAGTCGGTATGTGCATATTCTAATGTAACAGTGCATAATAAATAAATATTTATTGCTCTACTTTTATATTGATCCCTGTTTTGAATCCTGAAATCTTACTCTTTCTTCTTTTACATTTAGATAATATATATGAAAATGGACATTGAGGTCTACACACAGCGGTAACAGTCTGTTTCATGCTTAAATGCAATCTTCCTGCCATGAAACAGACTGTTGCTGCTGGATGTTGATCTCAATGTCCACTTTTATATTTACATATGTTCTATCACTGATATCGAGTACTTTAATTCCTAAATATAGCATGCCATAAAACTATATGTTTATCATATATATATATATATATATATATATATATACACACACATATATATATATATATATATATATATATATATATATATATATATATACAGAGAAACACGGATATAAGAGAGATTTTCTCTGGTCCCAAATTAGAACATGTGTTAATGTAAACAAAATAGACCAAACCCGGATATAAGAGACTTCTTCTCCAGTCCCGACAACTCTCTTATATCTGGGTTACACTGTATATATATATTTCTAAAGAATTAATGGATTCCTGTTATTATAGTGGATATTTTATTTGAAATAAGCACTCCATTTTTGTTTTAAACAGTTTGAATTGTGTCTATCAGTCTTTACTGTTTATTCAAGAAAACTTAATAAAGAAAATATGTACCAGCATCCTCCTTTGTAGGAGAAAGCACCATTTGATTGGCATGCTCTTTGTAGTCAAGTGGCAAACATCTCCCACTACTTCATCCATGTCATCTTATTTTTATTTATTTTAATACTCTTATTACTACTATAATTACAACATGATCAGCAAATGAAATTGGGAGTTTTATAGAGTTTTTTCATTATATGCAATCTTACACACAGATAAGTATATATCATTGTCAAGAAGTAGAAAGTGTTTTTTTTATTATGTAATGTATTTTTTATAAAAGTCTCAAATAATATTTGACTTTTATAAATCAATCAATCATACATTTTTAATTTTTAGTATTATTATATTTCACTTTTTCATTCATCTTTTTCCTTCCTTCTTTTTAGTTTTCAATGTTATTTTCCATTCTTTCATTCATCTTATTTGTTCTTTTTACTTCTTTGTATCATCTTCCATTCTTCATTCTTTTTTTTTTTTTTTTTTACTTTTCAATGTTATCTTTCACACTTTTGTCTTTTTTCCTTTTCTGTAATATCTTCTATATTTCTTTCTTCTTTCTTTTCTATAATATTTTTTCTTTTTTTATTTATTAAGACTTTCACTTCTTTCTTGATATAATTCATAAAAGATTTGTGAAGATTTTTTTTTCTATTTTTCATATTGTTTATCAATTTATAAATATCATCATCAGTCAAGAAATTATTTTTTCAAATGACTCACCAAAATTCTTTGCAAAATAACACTTGCAGAATCTTCCACTGGGCAGAATTCCTTAACAGACATGGCCAACTTCATATCAAATACATTCCACTTGATTTTGGTTGTCTGCTTTTTAGGGTGTTTCCCCCTGCACTGCAAATAATGAACATTATTTTGAACATAAAAATGAATGCCGCCTAACACAAAAGAATTCAAGGCTAAAGAAAATCTAAAATTACATAATTCAAAAGAAACTAATTGATTTAGGCAAATTCCTTCCCCAAGAACAGGTTTTTATGATTTAAAACTTCATTTTCTTTTATTTGAAAGGGACAGTTTCATTATCTTCTCCTTTTCTTCTCTATTCATAGCTAAATTCTACAAATGCCTTCAGTGTTAAAAAAGCTATGAACTACATAAATCATGGTGTATTATAAATACCTTTTTTTTACCATAACCACTCAAAATTAGTATTATAAAATTCATGAACTAGTAACTTTAAAGTGCTTTAATTCTGTTTGCTGTTTAAACATTTAATTATTAAATTAGTCAATGATTAGATTTGTTAGAGATAGTTTGAAAATAATACTAATTTTCTCCTGTAAATGTTGAGACTTAGTTTATATAATTCTTTGTAAATTTTTTTTAAAGAAGTCATCTTTATTAAAGTTACTTAATAAAATATTTCTATCTGATTTCCTGGAGTACTTCATACTTATGTTTATACAATCTATGATGTCATAGGTAGGATTTATTAAATAAATATAGCAAAAGTTTCATTAGCTGATGATTTCAAATTTAGAGACATAATAAAATCTGTTGGGGGGAAAAAAAATTAAATGATAATTATGGTAATGTTTTTATCACTGACGACATTTGAATCAGGCAACATATGTGTGCGTGAAAGATGATATGTGACCCCTGATTTCTCCTTGGATTTCTAGGATGAGGAGTCATCATTATTTACATTATTTATGTTAACTAGGCTCTTTTGTCTACTTTTTTTTCCTTGTCTTCACTTAATATTTTATCTTTTTCCAAGTGTAAAACGATCCCAAATTACAATGTCAGAAACAAAAAGTCATAGAAACAATAATTATACTTCCAATAATTAAAACAGGAGCAGTGTAGCAGAGGACACTTAAAAAACAAAACGGTATTAACCCATGCCAAAAAGCACCTGAAGAGCGTTTGAGATCACAACAGCTAAAATGGTGCAAAAATAACAAAGATGTGGATAACAGTTCAAATTTAAAAATGAGGCGTTTATAAATATTTTGTAGTGTTTTAGGTTGAATTTGTGAAAATTAGATTAAGTTGAATAAGAAATGGCACATGTAAATGTCATAAACATGTCCCTGATATTTGTTTCGGTTTTGGGGTTCACTATAACAGAAAAAAAAGAAGAAACATCAAAAACATTTCTCTTTAGCCTCAAATTTTCTCTTGAAAATATTATCAATGTCTACATTGCAAGAATTTAATAACTGTAGTCGCTGTGTGTTTAATAATGCTACTGAAAGATATTTTTAAAGTTTTGTCTTTTTATTTTTTTTTTCAAAAGATAAAAATCAGGTTTAAAAATGACCATTTTTTAAGAAAAAAAATCTCGTTAAATTTTGTGGGGCTTAAAAGAAGTCCTGTTATCAAATACTTGTCTGAAAATTTTCCCCTGGAGACATATCCACACAACATTTAAATTCAACAGTTAATGTTTGTGAAAATAAATATCTTTTACTCAAATATTTGAGTTTATATTTTTTATTCCCTAAGAATTTTATTTTTTTTTATGGTTACTTTATTTTGACAATGCTATTACATTGCACTCCATATACATATGTACATTTTACTGGGATTTTATCAAAGCTTTCTCAAGTTTATCTCTTCCACCAGGGACAGAACTATAAAACAGTTTCAAGAAGTCTTCAGAAATAGAATAATAAACAACATAAAGAGATATGTTTACAGACATAAAAACAGTTATTTATATTTGAAAAATAAACATTGTGTGTTTTGAAACTGTTATATTTCTAAACCAAAACAGCACCTGATTATGGCAGGAAAGAAAGAAAGAAAATTTCTGTCTGAATTTTGGGGATAAAATGTAGTAAATATTTACTAACATCCTCATCTTTGTTGTCATTTCAACATTTTGACTGTTGCAGCATCCTGCCTCCTTCAGGTTTTTGTCAAAGCAAATAACCTTCAAGGACTTTCAAACTAAACACTTTATTTAATCTATAGGGATAGATTGTTCTCATTCTGCTGTCCATGTTTAGGGATATTTTGACATCTTATTTTGCACAATTAATGTTGATGAGGACAACAGTCCAAATGTAATAAAGGAAAGAGAGTAGGAACATTTTAAATTGGACATTGACACGTATATTTAATAAGTGTGCGAAATTCATAAGTCATTAATTTTATTAGTATGTCAAATAGCATTCACATGTACACATGTATATTTGAGCAGCAATCCTTCTTTTATGCATGTTTATTTAAACATGACAGACAAGGAATATCATGTGATTTTTTTTATTTAATCTTTCTTGTGTTCTTACACATTCTTTTAGGAATAAGTGTGTGGAGAAAAGAAAACAAAGAAAAATTTTACAAGATATTCCTTGTCCAAAATATTTAATGATTATTTATATATATATATATATATATATATATATATATTAGTAGAATTCATGACAATCAGACTAAGAAGGCTTTCAGATATGAGGAATTGGTTAAAAGTCAGCATATGAGGGGTTATATTTAGATTAAATAAAAGAACTGAAATCAAGTTTAACATTTATTTTCAATGTTTTATAGAAAACAAAAAATATAATGGAATTGATTTTAAGGAAAAAGAAACAAATTATGTAATGTTGATGAAAATTCATTAAATAAAGTATGCCACCTATGCAAAACATGGAGGATTTTTTTTTTTTTTTTTTTTTTAAAAATCGCTGTTGCATGATGATTCTTTCTCTTCTAATGTCATTCTCAACTTTTTCCACATTTCATTTTGCTTTTGAAATTTTTTAAATGAAAGACACTTTTTAACTCTGCAAGTGTTATTGCAACCATCATAGCTGAATGCAAGCTTTCTTTCCATAAAACTGATAACCTCTTCAATAGCTTTTTCAATTTCAGTCCAGGTTTCATCGCAATCATGTTTTTTATTTTCTTGTTCATTGTGACAATGTGAACGCTGGAGAACAGTTTCTTTGGAAGATTTTATATCATACAATGTTGACTTTCCTATGTTGAACTCAACCATTAGTTATAAAGAACTTTCACCAGCATCGAGCCTGTTTAAAATTTCCACTTTTTGTGATCTCCAAAGTGGTTCTTTTCCTCTTATTCTCATCATCTTTTGCACCAATACATGCCATTAGGGTGAAATAAGCATAAGCAATTATCCAAAGAAAATTTTGTGAAAACAAAAATTTCAAATCTTTTACACATCACCCAAATAGTTCAAATATGCACATCAAAATCATGTCAAGATATGCTGGATTCCGGATATGAAGCATTCTACTGTATATAAGTTTTGTCTATTTTTAAAATCTTTTTTCAAGTTCTAGACAAAATTTGTTGATATTTTTTAAGCAAACATGCTTGAAAGAATTATTTCTACTGAAATACACCTTGTGTGTATGTGTGCGTATATATCTGACATAGAAATATATAGAAGCAGTATTGAGAAAATAGTATGAAAAATTAGAAAAAGGTCTTTGTGATGCATTTCATTTGTTAGGATTTCATCAGACTGGGCTTGTTCATGAAATAAGAAACGTTGATAGTTAAAAACTTTTAAAAGAATACTTTTTCAATCTAGCCAAATTCATCTATATTTTTCTTTTTTTCTCTATCAACTTTGTCCCTGATTATTCCACATAGTGACAACAGAAAATCTGCCAAGAATGGTGATATATTGTAAGAGCCTGGACGTAAATGTTACATGGCTGAACTAGAGATCAAGGCACTTTGCAGACATTTTCATCTCAGTGGATTATTTTCTTTTTTAATCAAGGTAGCATTCCCTATGTTGAAATTGTGATCTGTTTTGTTTAGATTCAACAACCACTGCATTCTGTGTGTTATTTTTTAAAATGTCCCTTTCGTGTTTATATATTCTCGTGTTTATATAGACTCTTGTTTACACTTTTGAGGTTTCTCCAATGTATTCATTCTGGCAATTTCTGCATTTGATGAAATAAATTCTTCCTTCAAGTTTTGGCATGTTGATTTGCTTTTTATTGATTAAGTCTTTGATTGTTTTAGATGTAGCTGAAGTAGAAAATTATAACGCAAGAATGAAATAAAAAAACTTAATTGCATTACCTTGTCAGTCTTTTTTTTAATGAAACTTGTATAAAAGAAGGATTGCTTCATAAATACACAAATGTGAGTGGGTATATATATATATATATATATATATATATATATATATCTCAGACTATCTGCCATGAAAAAAGTGATAGAGTAGTGAGAGAATAACAATGTTTACTCTGTGAGAAAAGAATTGTACTGTTGAAAATAATTCATCATCCACAAGGCCACATAAACTGGGCTAATGTTTTCTGCTGACATGAAGTTGAAACATTATATCAAATTGATTGCTATGTCTGCTGCTAAGAAAGTTGGTTCACTGTTTCATGCTAGACAATTTTTCTTGCCAGAATCTATTTTACATATCTAGATGTTTACCATTCATCCATCAAATGAATATTGCTGTCATATCTGGTTTGTGTCTCCTGCTATATATTTAGAAATTCTTGATAAAATTCAAAGAAGAATCTGCAATGTCATTGGTCCTGACCTGGCATCTCGGCTTCAGTTACTTTTCCACCACCATAATGTCACTTCCCTGTGCCTTTTCTATAAATATTTTACATTGTAATTGTTTTGATAAACTTTCCTCTCTAGTTCCCTAGTGTCTATGAATTTAAGCACAGAAACTAGATTTTGGTGACAAGATCTCATTTTGTAATTGAAATGGTTTGATGTAAAAGTAAGATTTATGTTGTTTCTTTTCTCAACTTGTGGAACTCTTCTGTCTACTTGCATTCCTGTCAAGTTTGATGTTCAAAAATTTAAACGCAATGTTAATCTTTATCTTGTATCTTCTTAATCTCTCTTCTTCATTTCTCAGCACTGTTTTTCTCATATTGTTTCACACTCAGTAACTCTCTGCATTTTAGTGTCTTTTACCTTGCTTAGGGGGTGAAATTAATTTTGAAAAAAAAAGAAAAACAAAAAGACAAAAAAGAAGAAAGAAAAAGACAAAAAAAAAGAAAAGAAAAAGACAAGAAAAAAGAAAAGAAAAGGAGAAAAGAAAAAAGAAAAGAAAAAGAAAGAGAAAAGAAAAAGAAAGAGAAAAGAAAAAGAAAAAGAAAAGGAAAAGAAAGAGAAAAGGAAAAGAAAGAGAAAAGGAAAAGAAAGAAAAGAAATGGGAAAAGAAAAGAAAAAGAAAAGAAAAATGAAATGTGGAAAAATGAAATGTGGAAAATGAAATGAAATGTGGAAAAAGAAAAAACAAAGAAAAGAAAAACAAAGAAAAGAAAAAAACAAAGAAAAGAAAAAAACAAAGAAAAGAAAAAAACAAAGAAAAGAAAAAACAAAGAAAAGAAAAAACAAAGAAAAGAAAAAAACAAAGAAAAGAAAAAACAAAGAAAAGAAAAACAACAAAAAAGAAGAAAGAAAAAGAAAAGAAAAAGAGAAAAGAAAAGAAAAAGAGAAAAGAAAAGAAAAAGAGAAAAGAAAACAGAAAAGAAATGAGAAAAGAAAAAGAAAGAAAATAAAAAGAAAGAAAAGAAAAAGAAAAGAAAAAAAAGAAATGAAAAAGTGCTTTTGAAGCCTGTTGAAGCTGGAAAGTGTGGATTGGACAGCTTCAGCTCAGATATGGCAGCAAGACTCCATTGTTTGGTCTGAATCTGACACTTGTGAAAAGAGAACATAGCAGAAAGAGTCAGGTACATTCTAGAGCTGACCATTATTCCAGCATCTTTATTACCGAAGTAAAGCAACATCAAATCTGGTCAGTACCTAGATGAGTAGCTGCATGGGAATACCAGATGTTCTAAGTTTTGACATGTACGTGAGGTCTTATGCATATAGGGTCAGAACTGGAAATTGGGCAGAGGCAAGTTCCAATTCCAGTCAGGTTTATTATATTCATTTGCCCACAAAAACCCATAGAAAAGCTATGAATCTCCATCTTCTCTTCTGCATTAATTAGTAGAACTTGTAATCAGTAAATTATTCTTACAATCTGAAAATGTTTTCTGGCTTTAAATAACCTGCAAAGGGTTGATAAACTGTAAAAAAACAAATCAACCAATCCAATATCTTTAGTGATAGATCATATATACAAGTTCCGCTTGAAGTCTGAGCAAACTTGAGTTCCAATAGATGTGTTCCAGGCAAGGACCCTCACTGAGAGAAGAACTGTTGATCAGGATAGCAGAATTTCCTAAATTTATCTTAAATTCTATCAGGTAAAAATAACAACAATAAAATAATGAAGTTACCATCTCAAAATTTTGGACAATATCTATGACAACAGATTCAAAATAATGTCAGGAATAATACCAGAAAATTTATTTCTTATCTATGAATTCTTAGACGAAGCATTTCATATAAAGTTACTTTTTACTTATAAAATTTATAGAATTATTTGCAAATGCTAATTATCACCGAGATTAATTACACTTTATTATTATTAAAGTGTAATCACTGGGATCCTTCAAAAGCTAAAGATTCATTCTTGCTTATTCCCCTGGTTTTCATATGATGGAAACTAAAACAAATATCTCTGAAGGTAGCAGTTAACAGACCTGGGATTATCTCCCTTGGACAGGATTTTTTGTTAATTTACTGTATATCCTCATGTATAAATTGACTTCATGTACAGTATGAACCCTGAAATGTTTTGCATGAATTTTAACCTCTTACAGGAAAAATGTCCCTGTGTATAATGCAACCAGTCACCAAAAATGCATAATTTTTAACGGCTTCAAAAAAATTACCTGCGTATAGTGCCACTCCCTATTTTCTGTGTAAGAAACTGATGATAAAAACTCACACTATACTCAAGGATGCTTAATTAGAAACTTTTCAGAAACAAATGGTCCATTTGTACTGGAAATTGCTTTATTCTCAAATTTAAAACATTTTAGCAGTATTGTGCTAACAAAAATTGTGCTATGGTATGCTGTTTTTATGTTGTGGTAATAAATTAGAATATATAATTTACAGATTTTGTCTATATATACAGTATGAAAATACTCCTGGAAATCATTAATATTAATTTGACCAATCAGGTTATAGACTTATGACTACTAAATACATATTATTGACTTTTATCCTTAATGACAAAAACTTCCTGGTCAGTCTTATTCTTTTAAGATGTGTGATGTCAAACTGGTATAAATAACTACCATCTATTGATTATTGAACACTTGCTAGCAGCTGCCTTTATAGATCTAAGCTGGATGAATTTTTATTGGAAATCTCTAATCCATTCGTCAGTGATAAAACTGATATTGACAACTGTGGTTCAATACAAATTGGTGATCATCAAATACAAAGTCTTAAGTTGCTGATACTGAAGGCAGTCGAAGAAAAACAAAAGCTGAGATCTAAGCAGACACAGAATAACTTGAGACAGAAAAATAGGATGAGCCTCAGAACTAAATCAGAAATGAAGGCTCAATGACATACAACTTATTTAGACTTCTTAACTTTTTGCCTCTGGATCACTACTTGTGTGACCGATATTGATCCAGAAAAGTTGAGCCATACTTTCAAAAGACCTTGTGAAGAAGGCAGAAAGTATCATTTCTTTTGTTATGTGGATTATAGTTTTGAAGCCAATGAACTGAGAAAGCTTGAGACAATGACAACCTATTCTTATCTATAACAATAAAAAAAAAAAATAATAATAAGTAATGATAAGCTAAAATTAACACCATTATTGATATTGATACAATACATGTTCTACATTATCTACGTTTTCCCTTGTCTTCATTTAATATTTTTAATCCTCAGTATGATGATAAACTACATCTGGCAGCAAGGCCTCAGATTTGGGAGAATGGAGATTTTGAGAAGCGTGGAACCCGCTCTTAATTGCTGTTGTTTCCAGGTCCAACCTGACTCAGGGTGGAAGATCATTATGATCCCAGCTATGAGCAAATAGTTAACTCTCAAACTGGGGTCCAATACTATGTATATTATGTAAGTATAAAAATGCATTTTTATAATGAAAATACAAGCAATAAATTTTTTTTTAAATTACCAGCAATACATTTTTGTAAAGAAAATTACTAATGCTCCCAAGAAAATTAAAATTCAGCATTAAATGACCCATAAGGTGTTGATATGCCACTAAACAACTTAATATTTTATCTTTTCCTAAGTGTGAAATGATCCCAAATTACAATGTTAGAAACAAAAAGTCATGCTTTCCATAGAAACAATAAAAGTATTTCCAATAATCACAACATGAGCAGTATAGCAGAGAACACCTAAATAAAGAAATGGTATTATTGTATGCCAGACCAAATACAACAGAACTGATTATATTAAAGTGATCATGCATCTTTTGGTATATGACTGACGAGGCAGATATTTTCCTGTAGTAGGTTGCCAATTCTTTCTGTGGTAGACCAGTTGCCATCCAAGGTTATAGAACCCAGTCTGTCTTGCTATTTACCCATAGCTGGAGAGGAGAGGATTCATACGTTTCCCAAGAGTATTAGCATGTAAGTGAATGTAATGGATTCAACTGTAATTTGAACTCGGCTCTCCGATTCCTCAATCCAATCTGCTATCCATTATTCCACTGTGCATAAGTGTCTTTTTTGTTCCCATTTTCTTTAATACTTTGTTGTTAATCACATGTTCAGTCCATGGTATTCTCAGCAGCCATCGATACATTTTCAATTCCTCTATTTAAAAAAAAAAATAAATAAAAAATAACCATTTCACCCCAAGAAATGCAATAAAGCCACTAAGATGCAAGGGGAGGGGGTTACTAACATGAAAGAATATAAAAGAAAAACATCATTAAGGAGTAAGGACAATAAAAGAACATGAATTAAGAAGACAGAAGAAAAGAATTCTTTAGAGACTCCTTACCAGACAATCTCTAAAGAGGCTTGAAGAAGGTCAGATAATATATTGACTGAACCATTTTTAAAAATAATCAAAAAAGGTGAATAATGTATGGAATAATGAAAATATTTCACAACAGAATTTCAAACAACAGACGCTTCCTTAATTCCATCAAGACTAATAAATCTGTAACAGTTTTTTTTTTTTTTTAAATTTTTAATAGTTACATATTCTTTTTTGATGAGTGAGTTTTGACTTTTATATCTTAGGTGTTATCTGAAAGTTTGGAAAGTAAGCATCACATGCAAAATGGCTGCCTCACTAATGACTGTGACATTTTCTTAAAAAACACAGAATTCTCATTGAAAACAGAAAACACACACGCACTCACACAAAATGTTGTCTTAGATGTATTTTTTAAACTATATTATAAAAGATGAACTGATTTTCTGTCCATCATGAACTTTTTACATGACATTGTATGTATGTATGTATGTATGTAATGTAATGTATATGCATCTGTGTGATTGACTTACATGTGTCTGTGCTATTTAATGTATACATATACACACAATGTGAGTTTGAAATAAAATATTAGAAATACATTCTCAGTCTCAGTCTAAACAATCCTAACTGATCAATAAAATCAAAGTTGGAGACAAAAAAAAGCATGAATTTTTTAAACAATAAAATAAAAACAATGGCAAAATTTTATCCAACTTTTCAGAAATTATTCAGTAATAAATTAGTTGAAAAATTAATAAAAAAACAAATTGATATTTTTAGGCCTGTTATCGAATTATAATATACAGGAAATTCAAATGGACACCTGTGTCATGTGGTCTAATGTTCCTTTCAGTTTAGCATATACCAATTCTTATCTATGTACCTTGTCCTTTCAGAGCATAGCTCTCCAAATATTCCTATCCATTGTGGCCCAGAGCAGTTTTTCTCTCTTGGTTCCACTATTCATTTCCACAAACTTCTCAGGTAAGTGGTTTGCTGCTTTCTCTCTTGCCCACAATAGTGGGGTTTAAGTTTTTCAAGCCATCCTCTTCCTCATTATGTGTCCAAGGAATTTCAGCACTACACAACATGCTATGAGAACATTCAAGAAATTTAAGGCTAAAAGTGGCTTCTTCAAATAATGATAGATAAGGTTCTTCAGGACAGATTTCAAGAAATTTGTAAAATATTTTGTGAGATATAAAAAATGCTGGATAATTTATGAAGTCTGTTAGTTAATCTGTTCAAGTTAACCCAATTTTTTTTTAACAGGACCTGATGTATTAATATGATATGTGCAAATATTAAAAACAACTTTTAGAACAGGTATTATACTACACTGGTAAGCAAAAGTTTTTGGACAACTATGTGAATAAAGTAATTAATTATCTTTTATTATTAACTTTTATCTTATTAATAAGTTAATAACATTGTCCAGGAGAATGCTTTTGTCATCTTTGTCTGTGGAACTTGAAGAGTGGAAAATAAGTTGCTGTGTTTTTTTAGGTGTTGTGTAATGGTAGATACACCACTTTAAACAACTTAAAGCTGAAAAAAGGCTATGCAAAACTATTTTTTATTCAAGTTCATCTCATGCAAGACAGTAAATCCACTAAAACACAAGGGGTTACAGGGTGAGCAAGACTTAGGAACAGAAGTATTACAAATGAGTTGGAGTAGAAAAGAGAAGGACAGTAGATAGCAATTGACATTTCATTTAAATTTTTGCAGATTAAAGTTGGTTGGCAAGCATGGAAGGGAGCTCCACAAGCAAGAAATGTCAAAAAAGGAATTTTTAGTATAGAACAATATGGCTATATTTAGCCAGCTCAACTATAAACTGATGAGATTGCAATGCCAGTTTAGTACTACACTTAAATTCAAAAAGTCTAGGTTGGGCCAATTAAAGATTTGAGATGATTGCAGTCATGATAAAAAGAAAAATTCTAAGTTGCAATTGTTCCATATTATTAACAATTGTAAAGTACTGTGCCAAGTCACTGTCAATGAACATTAACTTGCTTTTTTTTTTTTTTTTACACTGAAATCATGGCTAAAATTTCTGATGAAGCAATGATGAAGCTTGTGACTTTGAAGGGGAATAGGACTCAATGAGAGACAGCCAGATAGCTGGGGATTTTCAGAAACTATCTGAAAGACATTTGCTATGATTGGAAATATTTTAAGTGAAAAGAAAAAGGGGAAAACTCAAAAGTTAAATAAGAGAGATGATAGATTGTGAGTGTCTCAAAGGGCAATCTAAAATTAATAGCCAGACACAAGTGAGAAACAAATATAGTTTTAGCAGGTATCAGACAATACAGAATGCAGCATATTATGAAAAACAACTGGAAATGGTGTGTAAGAAAAAGAAACAATGCAAATTACACCACAAAACGTTAAAATTTGGTGGTGGACATGTATTTGTGTCAGACTGGATAAAAAATAATGGCAGAAGAAAATTGGTAAAAGTTGGCAGAAACGTAAACAGTGAGAACTATATTAGTTTACTATAGTCTAATCTTCTGTCAGACTTTGAAGATGGTGAAAGTTTTCAACATGATAGTGCTCATTACAATGCATCACATGCAACAAAAAGGTTTCTTGTAGATGAAGGTGTTTAACTTTTGGAAGACTGGCCAGCACGAAAATCCTGATTTCAATATAATTGAAATATTGGAGGTGGGAACTGAAGAAACAAGTGCTCCAATGCAAATCATACAACCCCCAAGAGCTTTTGGATTACTGCCAAAAAGAATGGAAAAAATTCCCAAGGAAAAAAATCTGCATCTTGTTCCATTCAATGCCACATTAAACGGTGACCATTATTTGAGCCAAAGGCAGCAACAGTAAATACTAAGTGCAAAATTCGATGTTTTGTATTTTCTGCAATAATAAAGATTACTTTTTGATTCTAAAAATTCCTCTTCAACTTAAAAAAAAAAAAAAAAAAAAAAAAAAAGATGAAAGGTGAAATTTTTGCTGGTGGTGCACTATTCCTGCATGTTCTTTTTTCAGCATCAATACACTTGTGATACCATATCATCCACCATAGAGCATTAATGAAAATACAGGCAGTGTTTCCACTAAAATATCATATACAATATTTATAAACCAATCACACTCAAGAAAATGCTTACATCTTAAAACATGCCAATAAAATCATAGAATACAAATGAGAAAGTTTGTTGTATTAGTCATGATGATTTAAGTAGATACTGCTCAAATATCATGTGGATGTAGAAGATGACATACCACAAGGCTTTTTAGGGTCAATTAGGAAGTGATAAATAATTTAATTCTGGGGCTGATTACGAAAAGTGTATAAAAAATGCAAAATCTGGCTCCAAACAGGATATGCACAGCTGTCACCAAGCTCCACGCAACTCTTGCTTATGATCTTCATGATCTCATGTTAAAAAGGACGGCATTGACAAATTTCAGATTACAACAACACTGTCGACATAAGAAACAATTTCTATCTTTTGTACCCTCTTTACTATGAAACACATACACACATGTTGACTTTTTCATACAAACATGCATAGAACAATATTTCATTGTTTCTCATATATGTAAAGAACGACAATTTATATTTCAGAACTTTATCAATCCAAACAAAAAGACGTTACTTTCCAGTCCATCACGAACTGCTTGTATTCTTGTCATCATATTAGTGTTTATTTGCTGAAACTATGTTGTCTTTTCTACTGAATTTTATTCTTTCAATGAAAACTGTGTGATTATTCTAAATGGCGGTTTACGGTATATGGATGTCTTGCACCCATGCTCTGTTCAAGATATTAGAACATCCAGGAATGGGAGTGTGTTGTTACAATTCACAATGGAGAAAGAGAGTATCAAAGGTCTTATTGAGTTCACATGGTCCAGTAGAACCTGAACATATTTCCTGGTGTGGCCAGAGTATGAAGGTGTCATCTACGTACCATAACCATATAGTTGGCTTTAGAGAGATAGATTCTAATGCCATTTCCTCAAAGTATTCCATGTATATATTCAACATTGCAGGTGATAATGGTGAGCCCATTGCTAAGCCCTCATCCTGTCGATATATGTGTGATCCCATTCCGAAGTGTGCTGTTTGTGCACAGAAAGTCAACATCTCCATCAGATTATCTATTGGAATACTGTCTGTTCTTCTAGGGATGAGTCAGAGACCAATCAGTCTCTGACTATTGAGAGTGCTTCACTGTGGGTACCTTGGTGAACAAACTTACCACATCCAAGCTAACCATCTGGCTGGACAGGACAGGAGCATCTTGATTATTTCCACGAAGTGGGAGGAGTTTTGGACATATGAAGGAGACTTTCCAATCAATTATATCTAAAAGGATGCAACTCAGAGGGTGGTACATGGAATCATGGCAACTAACAATTAGCATGAGCAAAATACTGTCTTTGTAAATTTTAGGGAGACAGTATATATGAGGTACTTTGGTGTAACGCTGGGATAACTGCTGATATGTCTTAGGTGTGAAGTGATATTTATACTTGATTAGTATTTGTGACTGATTGCGTATCGTTTACATTGTAGGATCCTTTTTTTACTCTGGTGTAGCTACCATTGCTCATGAGGTTTTCCAGATTTCTTGTATAAACTGATTTGTCCATCACTACAGTCGCAGTGCCTTTGTCAGCCAGTAATATAAAGATGTATTTGTTCATCTGTAGGGTCCTGATTGACAGCATCTCCAGAATACCCTCATTATTTTTGCACCAAACTAATATATATATATATATATATATATATATATATATATATGCAAGATATATATATATATATATATATATATATATATATATATATGCAAGATATATATATATATATATATATATATATATATATATGCAAGATATATATATATATATACAAGATATATATATATATGTGCAAGATATATATATATATATATATATATATGCAAGATATATATATATATATATATATATATATATGCAAGATATATATATATGCTGGATATATATATATATATGCAAGATATATATATATATATATGCAAGATATATATATATGCAAGATATATATATATATATATATATATATATATGCAAGATATATATATATATATATATATATATATGCAAGATATATATATATATATATATATATATATGCAAGATATATATATATATGCAAGATATATATATATATATATATATGTATATGCAAGATATATATATATATGCAAGATATATATATATATATATATGCAAGATATATATATATATATATACAAGATATATATATATATATACAAGATATATATATATATATATACAAGATATATATATATATATATATAAGATATATATATATATATATATATATATATATATGCAAGATATATATATATATATATATGCAAGATATATATATATATATGCAAGATATATATATATATATGCAAGATATATATATATATATATATATGCAAGATATATATATATATGCAAGATATATATATATATATGCAAGATATATATATATATATATATATATATATGCAAGATATATATATATATATATATATATGCAAGATATATATATATATATATATATATATATATATATATGCAAGATATATATATATATGCAAGATATATATATATATATATATGCAAGATATATATATATATATACAAGATATATATATATATATATATATATATATACAAGATATATATATATATATATGCAAGATATATATATATATATGCAAGATATATATATATATATATGCAAGATATATATATATATATATGCAAGATATATATATATATATGCAAGATATATATATATATATATGCAAGATATATATATATATATATGCAAGATATATATATATATATGCAAGATATATATATATATATGCAAGATATATATATATATATGCAAGATATATATATATATATATATATATATATGCAAGATATATATATATATATATGCAAGATATATATATATATATATATATGCAAGATATATATATATGCAAGATATATATATATATATATATGCAATATATATATATATATATATGCAAGATATATATATATATATATATATATGCAAGATATATATATATACAAGATATATATATATATATACAAGATATATATATATATATACAAGATATATATATATATATACAAGATATATATATATATATATGCAAGATATATATATATATGCAAGATATATATATATATATATGCAAGATATATATATATATGCAAGATATATATATATATATAAGCAAGATATATATATATATGCAAGATATATATATATATATAAGCAAGATATATATATATATATATATATAAGCAAGATATATATATATATATATATGCAAGATATATATATATATATGCAAGATATATATATATATATATATGCAAGATATATATATATATATATGCAAGATATATATATATATATATATATATGCAAGATATATATATATATATATATATGCAAGATATATATATATATATATATATATGCAAGATATATATATATATATATATGCAAGATATATATATATATATATATATATATGCAAGATATATACATATATATGCAAGATATATATATATATATATATATATATATATATATATGCAAGATATATATATATATATATATATATGCAAGATATATATATATATATATATGCAAGATATATATATATATATGCAAGATATATATATATATATATATATATGCAAGATATATATATATATATGCAAGATATATATATATATATATATGCAAGATATATATATATATATATGCAAGATATATATATATATATATATATGCAAGATATATATATATATATATATATGCAAGATATATATATATATATATGCAAGATATATATATATATATATATATGCAAGATATATATATATATATATGCAAGATATATATATATATATATATGCAAGATATATATATATATATGCAAGATATATATATATATATGCAAGATATATATATATATATGCAAGATATATATATATATATATGCAAGATATATATATATATATGCAAGATATATATATATATATGCAAGATATATATATATATATATGCAAGATATATATATATATATATGCAAGATATATATATATATATATATATATGCAAGATATATATATATATATATATATGCAAGATATATATATATATATATATATGCAAGATATATATATATATATATATATGCAAGATATATGTATATATATATGCAAGATATATATATATATATATGCAAGATATATATATATATATATATATGCAAGATATATATATATATATATATATATATGAAAGATATATATATATATGCAAGATATATATATATATATATATATATATATATATATATATATGCAAGATATATATATATATATGAAAGATATATGTATATATATATGCAAGATATATATATATATATATATATGCAAGATATATATATATATATATATGCAAGATGTATATATATATGCAAGATATATATATATATATATATATATATATATATGCAAGATATATGTATATATATATGCAAGATATATATATATATATATATATATTTATATGCAAGATATATGTATATATATATGCAAGATATATATATATATATATATATTTATATGCAAGATATATGTATATATATATGCAAGATATATATATATATATATATATATATATATATGCAAGATATATGTATATATATATGCAAGATATATATATATATATATATGCAAGATATATGTATATATATATGCAAGATATATATATATATATATATATGCAAGATATATGTATATATATATGCAAGATATATATATATATATATATATATATATATATATGCAAGATATATGTATATATATATGCAAGATATATATATATATATATATATATATGCAAGATATATGTATATATATATGCAAGATATATATATATATATGCAAGATATATGTATATATATATGCAAGATATATATATATATATGCAAGATATATGTATATATATATGCAAGATATATATATATATATGCAAGATATATGTATATATATATGCAAGATATATATATATATATATGCAAGATATATATATATATGCAAGATATATATATATATATATATATATATATATGCAAGATATATATATATATATATATATGCAAGAGATATATATATACATATATGCTATATATATATATATATATATATATGCAAGATATATATATATACATAAATGCTATATATATATATATATATATATATATGCAAGATATATATATATACATAAATGCTATATATATATATATATATATATATATGCAGATATATATATATACATAAATGCTATATATATATATATATATATATATGCAAGATATATATATGCAAGATATATATATATATATATATATGCAATATATATATATATATATATATATATATGCAAGATATATATATATATATATATATATATATATGCAAGATATATATATATATATATATATGCAAGATATATATATATATATATGCAAGATATATGTATATATATATATATGCAAGATATATATATATATATATATATATATGCAAGATATATGTATATATATATGCAAGATATATATATATATATATATATATATATATATATATATATGCAAGATATATGTATATATATGCAAGATATATATATATATATGCAGGATATATATATATATATATATGCAAGATATATATATATATACGCAAGATATATATATATATATATATATATATATATATATGCAAGATATATATATATATATATATATATGTATGCAAGATATATATATATATATATATGTATGCAAGATATATATATATATATATATATATATATATGCAAGATATATATATATATATATATATGCAAGATATATCTATATATATATATATGCAAGATATATCTATATATATATATATATGCAAGATATATATATATATATATATGCAAGATATATATATATATATATATATATATATATATATATATATATGCAATATATATATATATATATATATGCAAGATATATATATATATATGCAAGATATATTATATATATATATGCAAGATATATATATATACAAGATATATATATATATATACAAGATATATATATATATATATACAAGATATATATATATATGCAAGATATATATATATATATAAGCAAGATATATATATATATATATATGCAAGATATATATATATATATATATGCAAGATATATATATATATATATATATATATATGCAAGAATATATATATATATATGCAAGATATATATATATATATATGCAAGATATATATATATATATATATATATATGCAAGATATATATATATATATATATATATATGCAAGATATATATATATATATATATATATATATGCAAGATATATATATATATATATATATATGCAAGATATATATATATACAAGATATATATATATATATACAAGATATATATATATATACAAGATATATATAAATATATACAAGAATAATATATATATATATGCAAGTATTAATATATATATATATGCAAGATATATATATATATATGCAAGATATATATATATATAAGCAAGATATATATATATATAAGCAAGATATATATATATATTATAAGCAAGATATATATATATATATATGCAAGATATATATATATATATGCAAGATATATATATATATATGCAAGATATATATATATATGCAAGATATATATATATAATATATATATATGCAAGATATATGTATATATATATGCAAGATATATATATATATAAGCAAGATATATATATATATAAGCAAGATATATATATATATATATATGCAAGATATATATATATATATATGCAAGATATATATATATATATTGCAAGATATATATATATATATGCAAGATATATATATATATATGCAAGATATATATATATATATGCAAGATATATATATATATATATATATATATATATGCAAGATATGTATATATATATGCAAGATATATATATATATGCAAGATATATGTATATATATATGCAAGATATATATATATATATATATATGCAAGATATATGTATATATATATGCAAGATATATTATTATATATATATATATGCAAATAAAGTATATATATATATGCAAGATATATATATATATATGCAAGATATATATATATATTATATGCAAGATATATATATATATATATATATATATATATATATATATATATGCAAGATATATATATATACATATATGCTATATATATATATATATATATATATGCAAGATATATATATACATATATGCTATATATATATATATATGCAAGATATATATATATAATATGCTATATATATATATATATATATGCAAGATATATATATGCAAGATATATATATATATATATGCAAGATATATATATATATATATATATATATGCAAGATATATATATATATATATATATGCAAGATATATATATATATATATGCAAGATATATATATATATATGCAAGATATATATATATATATATATATATATATATATATATGCAAGATATATTATATATATATGCAAGATATATATATATATATATGCAAGATATATATATATATATATATGCATATATATATATATATATGCAAGATATATGTATATAATATATGCAAGATATATATATATATATATGCAAGATATATGTATATATATGCAAGATATATATATATATATGCAGGATATATATATATATATATGCAAGATATATATATATACGCAAGATATATATATATATATATATATATATATATGCAAGATATATATATATATATATATATATATTATATATATATGCAAGATATATATATATATATATATATATGCAAGATATATATATATATATATATATGTATGCAAGATATATATATATATATATAT